>CP137673.1:20206218-20303903 GCA_037976565.1 Mesocentrotus franciscanus
GCGCCATCACTCGCGTATGGTCGACATTTTTTTTTTTTTTTTTTTTTGGGGGATCTGATAAAGTCTATAATCTTGACATGCCGACAAGAATTATCTGGATTCCAGTCTTGAGAACGTTGTACCAAGAATACATGAGGTATAGCGACATAAGACAAATGATAAGTAGACTATAAACTGATATTTCTACTGATAATGACTACTTCTCCTGAAACTTCTCTTGAATAAATACCATTATTATTATAAACAATGTTAACTTTATATATATATCGTGGTTATCGTCTTGCTTCAGACCAGTAGCAAATCAGTTGAAGCGTGGGATGCAGGTTGTGCCCGAGTCGTTCGACTGCGTCACTATCTTCTTCAGCGACATCGTCGGCTTCACAAAGCTGTCATCGATGAGCACGCCTTTCCAGGTACATCTAGGCATCATTTCACGGAATCGTCCCAAGTACAAGTTCGCCAACATCCCAATTGAACGTGTGTTGATTTTAATACATGCGCGTCAATGGGATGCCCGCTGACGTGTATGTAGGACGGTTTCGTGAAACGCTGGTCTTGGTTTCTTATGATGATTTGGGCATGGTCGCATGGATGTTTGTAATGATGTTGGAAAGGATAATGCAGATGACAATGACGACAATCCCCTTTTTATGTTGGCCTACAAAAATAAAGAAAAGGAAATTAAAAAAGAGAAAAAGAAAAGAAGAGAGGAAACGAGAAGAAGTGGGAAAAGGTAAAAAAAGAGAAGGGGAAGAAAAGAAGAAATATACTAATAAAATAAAAATTGCTACTCCGAGTAACGGGTCGGAAACGCCTTAAATAGGATGGAAACCAACTCCCAGCGCAGGTTATGCGTATTCCCTGCATCAACGTATAAATCACTGGCAAGATCCGGTGAGGGGGGGGGGGCGAATCAGCCGCGGCCCTCCTTTTTTTGGCGACCTTAACAAATGGAAATGAGAAAAAGAGAGAACGAATGAAGGAAAAATGAGAAGATAAAGAGAGAATAATGTAATAGAGAAGAAGATAGAGCGTGGAGGAAAAGGAGAGAGACAGAGACAGAGAAAGAAAGAAAGAAAGAAAGAAAAAAGGAAGAATATGAACCTTAAATTTACATTTCCTAAGAAGTCTGCAAAGGAAAGTACAACAATACGAGAAAAAAAGTTCCATAAAATTGTCTTTAAGAGAGAAAGAGAGGTTATTTCTAAAATGAAATGAAAGGGGCTATGTGACTTTCAAGGAGGAAATTGAAATTTCTATCGCTCGTGAAGAATATTTTGAATTTCTATTTTTTTTTAAAATTTAAGAACTTCCTGGGGCTCCGCCCCCAAGACTTCCGGCAAATGCTTCCCCCCTGCACCCCATCCGTAAAGAAAGAAGTGGTTCCCAATAAATCCTGTTATTGTATAAAATTGGAGAGAATGTGAGTTTTATGTATTTAAAGCTCCTAACAACTCCCGTGGACCTTTTATTATTTAAACAATTTCTTGATGTCTGCTGCCTTGAGATCACTAGAGCGAAGAAAAGTAACAATGTATAGCAATAATCCCTATTCAGTGAAGGATTAATCCTTTTTATGCAAATGGTTCTTCTACCATTCTTGACCAGAAGTGCGTTTCGAACTCAATGATGTGAGCATCATCCCATGTAATTGTTGTGTCCAGTATTAAGGGAGTGTTTTGCTACTTGCTGCCTAATCTGAGGTTGCTTTTTGTTTTGCTCTTTAAAAAGAGCACACAATAGGGGCAGTGCAATTTAAATATCAAGGGATGGATTCGATTTTGTTTCTTCTAAAAATAAAATGAAAGGACTATATGACTTTCAAGAGCGATAAAAGCTCTAATCCATCCCTTGAAAATTAAATTGCACTGCCCCCATTGAGAGCTCCTTTCAAAGAGCACAAAAAGCCCTCAGATTGAACATTCTACCTCTGAGTCATGAAATTGTCTTTAAGAGAGAATGAGAGGTTATTCCCAAAATGAAAAAAGGGCTATTTGACTTTCAAGAGCCCTTCCATTTCATTTTAGAAATAACCTCTCTTTCTCTCTTAAAGACAATTTCTTTCTTGAAAGTCAAATAAACTCGAGAGCATCCTGGGGCTCCGCCCCGGAACCCCAGCAGGGGCTCTGCCAGGCCTCTGAAGCTCTGCCATGTTTTACGGATACATTAGAAAGCAAAATAAGCCCACTCAATAATTAATATATATTCAAATGTCATAGCGATTCATCCAAATAAATAATCCACGGAAGAGGCATTTTGAAAGTTTTAAGAAAATTCTTTCAAATTCCAGGAAATTGGGTGTTCATTTTCAGGAAACTTTATTTAAACGAGTGGAAGCACTGGCGGCTCTGTTTTTTTTAAAACTGTAACAATTCTCCTTGGATCAGATATAGACCAAAACAAGCCTCATTGTCTTCAGTATACAAGTGTCATTTCGGACCTTACAACTTTCATAGAAATCACTTCTGGACCGTCAAAGAAAAAGTTTGAGAACCCTTACCCTTTTGTTTATCCTAAAGAAATCATGTTCGGATTACGCCATTGTCATGTTCGTACATTTCAATAGGGGACACACAAGGCCATTGTAATTGCCTTACATGTTGATTTTACGAAAGTAGTTGTGATCTTGCTTTGCATTTCCAGAAAGAAAACAACAATTCTTCAAAATCGTCGAACATCGAATTTCATCCTGGCTTTCTCCATTCCATTCCCTCGTTGAACAGGTGGTTGATCTCCTCAACGACCTCTACACTCTATTCGATGACATCATCAGTTACTACAACGTTTACAAAGTCGAGACCATCGGCGATGCCTACATGCTTGTCTCGGGACTGCCCATTCGAAACGCTAATCGACACGCTGCCGAGATCGGCTCAACGGCACTCCATCTCATCGATGAAGTGCAAAAGTTCAAAATCCGACATCGCCCCGACGACACGCTCAAGTTGAGAGTAGGCATTCATTCCGGTGAGTTGGTTTTTAAATCCGTTATAAACATGCTGGATTCCTAAAGCATACTAATCACCCAAACATGTTTTGCTCCTGATGTATGAGGTTCGGTTCTAGGACACCTACCCCCTGGACAACTACCCCCCGATAACCACCCCTAGGATAACCACCCTCTAGGACAACTACCCCCAGACAACTACCCCGGACAACTATCCCCGGACAACATCCCCAGACAACTACCCCCAGACAACTACCCCCTACGACAACCATCCTCTAGGACAACTACCCCCGGACAACTATATTAGGTATAATAGACTACATGACCTAGACTACATGACATGACTAGAAATCAAGTATATGAGATCATTATAGGTTCCTTACAGTACAGAGCGTATCCGGACACCTACCCCCTAGACATCCACCCCCTGATAACCACCCCTAGGATAACCACCCTCTAGGACAACTACCCCCTAGGGCAACCACCCTCTAGGACGACTACCCCCTAGGACGACTGCCTCCTAGGATAGTTGTCCAGGGTTAGTTGTCTGGGGTAGTTGTCCGGGGGGCAGTTGTCCGGGGGTAGTTGTCCTAGGGGGGTAGTCGTCCTAGGGGTGGTTATCCGGGGTGGTCGTCCAGGGGGTAGGTGTCCTAGAACCAGTAGGTCCTACAGAGTTATTACATAGTAAATTACGTATGGACATGGTACTGTGTAACCAAGGCAGAGGGAATAATGTTTAATCACATCAAACTCGAACAAGGACATACTAATCATATTGATGTCCAAAATAATTGGAACGTGCATGTCGAATAGAAGGGAAATTGCTAGGTGATGAAGAGCGAGTACTCTAGAGATGGATAGTTTGGGAGGGGTAATAGTGAGATTGGTTGGGGCAAGAGGAGAGGGGGTGGGTTGAGGAGGGTGGGTTGAGGAAGGGCTTGAGAGCGAGACGTATTTTATATTAGGCAAATAAAAAGAGATTGAGAGAGGCAGTCCATCGGCCAGTGTAGATAGAGAGATGAAATTAAATTTTAAAAGGTGGAAAAGTACGAAAGATTGGTTTCTTCTGATTTTCTTTAACAATTTAAGTTCCCGTCAACTCATCTCTTGTCTACTTCATCCTTTTCTGCTCTTCAGTTCCTTCTTTCGCATAATTGATGTCATGAAATGTTCATTGGAGGGAAAGCAATCGCTAGTTTAAATACAATAAGCGGAGAACCATTTGGCAGCGAGGCATGGACTAATAATCGAGTATGTAATTGAATAGCAAACTTCCGTTGCTGTCTAACACCTACGTCTGCAAACAATTTCATTTAATTTGTCGCGAAATCCTTTTCCACTTAGATCTAAAATTGCATCTAAGTATCTTCAATTGAGCTCTTCTCTACTTGTATACTCTGAGGAGCCCTTGCCTTGTTTTGATAGGGGAAATTCCTTTTCTAAACCGAAGTACTGAGAAAAGAATCCAGCTACAGCACTTCAAGCTATGCTACCAGAAACTTATCACAAATGCCATGTTCATATCAGTATACATGCAATGCATAATAAAGTACAGTAGCGGTTCTTCGGTGGGCGGAAGCATTATGTTTTCGGGTTGTCTTCGAGATGTGACCCGCCCCTAAGCATGCCCTGTAATGAATGCATGAACAATTGTGTACAAAAACACATGTTCCCTCTTATAACTAGTCAAATGGAATATAGTACCCCTTGCAAACCTTTTATTTCCTAGTCTTTAAATTACAAGTCCATTTCTCTTTTTCTTGCTTTCTTTCTTTCCTCCTCTGAAAAACAAATAAACCCAGGCCCGGTAGTGACTGGTGTGGTGGGTCTAACAATGCCTCGCTACTGCCTGTTTGGTGATACCGTCAACACATCATCCAGAATGGAATCAAATGGAGAAGGTCTGTTGAAATTTAATACTTGTTTTTCTTTTACTGAAAGTTTACGTTGAGTTCTAGCTTTAAAAAAATCAATTTCATTGTGAAATGAAATGTCTAGAAGTTATTGAAAGTGCCTGATTATGAAGTATCCAAAGGTTGGCTGTGTATTTTGAAGTTTTGGACTCATCAATGAAGTAAAACATTTTACTGACAAATACACTAAGTAAAAGGCGCTGCATACATGCGTATCTGGGACAATACACTTAGAAATTATGAAGTATCAAAATTTGGTCTCAGGTTTTGAACTTTTGTGATCCACTTTTGGGGGCATTTTTAAATATATTCCTTTCTTGTGAGATTACTGCTATGCTTTTATTTCATAAAGGAACAGCAACAGTTGTGAAAGTTTCGATCACAATTATTTCTCTTCAGCTTGACAAGAACTCAACTTTCTCTTACGTCTAATTATATTAAGAAAACCAATATATATGCTCCATCTTTATCGTGCAACAGTTTATCATGCTCATAATTTTGAAATGATTGGCGGAGACCCATAACTGACCGTATAATGTAGCTAGAGAAAATAATAACCATGTTTTTATAATGAGGTCTCAGATAATACTATGCTCATAAGGCTGCACATGAAAAAGAATATGTGTAGGTCTAAGTTTGCGTTACAATATGAGGTGCTGTATTGCAAAAGGTTGCTTATTGCATTTTTCAACATTAGCACAAGTCATGTCTGTTGTACATATTCGTTTTCCTTATTTTCGGAATCCAAACAAAGTAATATTTTCCTGCGTCAATAAACCACTGACGCTCAACTCGATTATTTCCCCGCAGCCTTGAAAATCCACTGCAGCGCCGAGTGCAAAGCTATTTTAGACGAGGTCGGAGGTTATGAAGTACCAGAGAGAGGCATGGTCGCCATGAAAGGAAAAGGATCACTTCTAACATATTGGCTTGTGGATCAGGATCCCTCTTACAAGCGATTCAAGCCAAGGAGTGAAGACGTAGAGGAAGTCGTTGAGGATACGGAAAGTCTGAGCGAAAAGCATAAGATGAAGAAGAGTCCAGGGAAAAGCTACTTGCGGACGCCTCTAGGGTCAACCTATATGGCGCCCTCTACGTCCACACCTAATACCGGCATGAAATCCTCGCGTAGCGTACAGGATATCAGCAGCTCGAACTTGAGGGAAGATGCTCAGTTGAGGCGAGACTCGGATGTGGTAACGCGGAGACGCAACAGCGATATCTCGCGGACCGAACAACCTAAAAACGGCAAGAACGGATATACCCTGCTACCCATGGATTGCGATGATTCACTGCCGTGCTCCAAGAGCGAAGAGGTAGAGATCAGGACAACGGACTTCGGGGATGGCAGTGGCGATTGCTCCAGTCAGGCGCGCAGTGTTTCTGCTTGTTCGCTAAATAGGTGTGAGGTAGTTGGTGAAGAGGCAACAATGAACGGCGCTGTCTCGCAACGCTCAAGGAACAATTCCCAAGGAAGCAAGACCAAGACCAAAAAGAACAGCACAACGGATTCAGGCATCGGGAGCAATGGGAACAGCTCGCGGGACTGCAACATGCATAATGAAATTTTTCTTTGAGATTCAGCGAGGCTGTTTCTATTTATTGTCATGGTGCCTATAATCCTAAACATGAGGACAACTGAGAACGTTGACGGATATACCAATGAACCCTATGAAGTATACGGGCACAGACTTCAATACAGACTGTGGCTAGGACAAAAAAACAATCGCAGAAAACGTTGAAACCCGTTTACTTTCATGAATAGAAAAGACTATTAACCCATCCATTTCCCCCGGGAGAAATGTTTGAACTTTGCTATTGGAGTCACCCTTTTGTTATACAGTACTATGGAAACAAGCGGTGTCTATGGATTGTTTCTATTTGCTCGTTCGCTCCTTGTTGTGATTCGACCATACATCGATATAGACGCGTGCCATATTACCTTGTTTTACCCGTTTTTTTAGCACTTTATTGTAAAGTTTTCACAATCCTACGGAACTCTCCGTTGTCGTTTTAGTGATTTAGTTTGTTTACAATTTGAAATGCATATTACCACGTATATGTTTGTTTATTCAATTGAAAACTTCCGTTATTAGCCGTAAAACTTGAAGGTGGAATATGGAAGTGAGTGTGATTCATACGCGTCAAATTGGGAGTGCGTTATGCATTACTAGTATATAACAGTTTTATAGTCCCTTTGAATTTCGAGTCATGCAATGAACTTAAACTTGGACATGACATCGTGACAAGGTGAAATAAAAGAGATCCCACATTAGTTCATATCTAAATAATACATAATATTATATACATGCATGTAGTAGGGTAGGGTCACTGAACTCTAAATTTTGTTGTGTTGTCACTGGCTTCCATGAACTAAATCAAACAAATCGTAGGATTTGAAGTGTCACGATCACCTGAAAAAAAGTTTGTGTGCAGCTAGAACGTATAGATGTTACTTTGAAAATACACGGCATTCTATAAGCATGATTAGATTAACAATTAAGTCGTATGAATAAACGAAGAATAACAAAGACCCGTCTAAACCACTAAGATTAGGGCCCTGTTGCATAAAACTTACCATTGATGGTAACTTTGCCATTAATGGAAACTACCATGGAAACCTTGATTTTGATTGGCTGTTGAGCCCTGTTACCATGGTAGTTGCCATTCAGGGGCGGATCCAGCCGGCGGCAAGGGAGGGGGCCTAAAAAGGGGCCCACTTCGTGCGAAAATTTGAAAATCGTGCCGGTCGATTTTTCGCTCAGTTGGGGTAGTGAGCAAAAAAAATGTTGGCACCGAAAAAAATTTCCTCCGGGAAGGGTAATTTTTTCACCGCCACCCCTTGGGCGCCAGGGGTAGTGAGCACAATTTTTTAAATTTTTTTTCCACCGCCACCCCCTTGGGCGCCAGGGGAGGGGGCCCAACTTCTTTTTTTCAAAGGTGTTTTTACCTGTTTTTTTTCTAGGGGGGCCCGGGGGGCCCGGGCCCCCCTGGATCCGCCACTGTTGCCATTGATGGCAAAGTTACCATCAATGGTAAGTTTTATGCAACGGGGCCCTGGTCATAGCTCACCGGTAAAGATAACGATAACATCTATGCATAAATCATGATAGGATAACGAGAACGATGTAAAACAAACAAAATTGCCTCCATACCTTCTTCTATCACTAATGTGACGTCGAAGGGGTAAAATGATGGGCCTAAAACATTATAAAATAATGATTAAGAAAATAGTAACCGAAGGATCCCAACGAGACTATAACAATTGTCTCGTTCAGGGCGGCTTATGATGGTATGACTCGCAACAACGATTTCCACATAAACAGCAAGGGAGGGGTTTGGGAACGATGTTAGTTTTCGTTCTCGTCATCAATTAGATAGGACCAACCCTTAACTTGTTTTTCTGTGTTTGATATGTAAATCGGAAAATTATGGGGTATTCATTTCATTCGAGGCATGTCGCAAGACGACCAAACAAAAATGACGATAATTGATTTTAAATAGCACATTGATGATGGACTGTGACGAAAGTTCAAAATCTTAAAGAAATATGAAACCATTTTATCGCATGAAGGTAGGGCCTACATATCGGCTTCGCTTTGAGAGTTGAGTTTGTAATAAGGCTCATGCATGAATCGTAATCTGAAGGTTATTTCTAATACATTCTGTGCCAAAAGTAAGTTTAACTATTCGCATGATAAATCTTCAGTGAGAAAAAACTTTCAAAGATTTTACCTGATTCTGTTTCAGCAAGTAGTGGATATATGGTCAGACATATAGGCGTGTATTCATGTAGTGGACCGATTTTAACCTGGATAACGTTTAATAGTCCGCTGATGTATGTATTAGCTCTTTATTTGAACATATTACTGTAATTCCGTGACAAAATGAATAAGAAATCTTGAAAATTGATGTAGTAATTTCTACGGGATGATGATGTTGACACGTAACTTTACAAAAAGATCATTATAATGTAATTCCCAAACTCACTTGAGCCAGGAATATATTTATCATCGGCCAAAGAGTTCACCGCCAACTAGCATCATTGATCGCTAATTTCTGGATAACTTGCCTTTTATCAATACAGAAAATACAGATCATACTTTAAATCAAATTTTCAATATATTAATAACTAAAAACCAAACGATTGACTTTGGTATTGATTATGCATGAAATGTAGAGATCAATGTTCGAGCATATTATGAGAAAAATTAAGGGTGTGTGCCTATACAATATATTATACTTGATTCACCGGGTTTGCTGTCCATACGTGTGATATGAGTGGCGGATCCGGGTTTCTGTGGCTGGATGGGGGCACAAACGTGAAAATAAAGAAAGAAAAAAAAAGAAAAATAAATTAAAATAAATTAACTACCGGTGGGGTGAACTTTCAGATGATATACTTAATGTGTACTTTAGATATGCTGGATAGAGGTTTGCCGAGAAGCACGGGCCCATTTCACCCCCCCCCCCCCTCCTCGCGTGACCCGCTACATGCTATCCTAAATGTCAAGATGTCTCACAAGTACCAAAAAAAGACCATTTTCGTGTTCAAGTGTAATCCAAGTTATACATGTTTCCTGTACCAACGAGGTACGACATTCACCTGTTATTCAATTGTTTTTCAATAGTCAGAATGCAAATCGCATACAGTATGGCTTGCGATATATACAATCGGGGATTTATGCAATTAGCATTCTGACTATTGAAATACATGTACAATTATTCGTATCAGGTGAATGAAATAATCGTAACGAGGCACTTATGAAGGACCTATGCATTACATTTGCTTGCATTACGTAAATGAACTATTATGAAATTTCGATATCCATACGATGTAACATAATTTCAGTGTGCTTAACAAATGCAAAAGAGATTTTTTTTTAAATTTTAATCGGATTTGCCAATGAATCGTGTTAAACGAAATTCTCTTTAAAGTCTATCTGCACTAGTTTGGCCAGGAGGGATTAGAACTCCCTGCATGGTCACTGACAGGTGGTTAACTCATCAAATCAGCTCACAATTAACATAAGAAAAAGGGGATCATGGGGACCAACGGTCACCGCTTAGGCATTGTTTGCTATATAGAGGGCGCAAGTAGCTATACGTAGTGCAGTGGGGCTTTAAGATATGTGCTGTAGAGACATGATCTTCATATTTATATGCCGTCTTTGTCGTCTTCAGGCCGATATAAAAATTTCAAGGCGGGGTTTGCAAACAACAAAGATACTGAAACAAATTTCATTTATTTTGTCATGATTCAAAGAGATAATCCCACTTATATTTTGGTGAGGTGTTTTTGTCTTTGTGGATCCAGGGGGAAGCAGAATAGCCCCCCCCCCCTCCCCATGAGAAAAAAGGGGTCTTTTCGATAAGAAACCCAAACTATTCCCATTTTGGGACCTTTAGGCTGTGGGAAATGTTAAAAGGAGGGTCTATTTATTGGCTTCAATTTGATTGTTGAGTTTGTAATAAGGCATAAATCGTAATCTCAGAAGCTAACTTTGTTTCTAATACATTCTGAGCCAATAGTAAGTTTTTTCATTGTTAGACTTGGAATTATTTTGATCGTGGACGATTCGCATGGATTTTTTTTTTTTTGGGGTAGGGAATTATGTTAATGCTTTGCTCCTCGCTCCCCTCACTTACCTTCCTGACCTAGAAGAACCACGAGAAGGCTGGTGAGATCCCGAAATCGGCCTCCCGGAAAGAACAAAAAAACTTTATAGCTAAAAAGGAAAAAAAACCTTCCCCCTTTTACGCAATCCTGGACCCGCTCCAATATAATATGGATATCATGCATTATAGAAAGAGGGCCGACAACCGGAATAGCCGCTGTAAAATGTGACAGGCATTTTCACATTCTTGCCTTATCATTTAGCTAATCTGTTTTAAGCAGGAGAAGTATATGAAGAAATATAAATATATATATATATATATATCTGTCTAATTAAAATCCTCAAAGGTTTCACATTTAACGCTACCTTAATTTTAAAAAAATATCTACTAGAAATCAAATTCAGCCGTATGAACAGTAGACTTTCAAAGATGTCAAGATTATGATGTTATTATAATGTGAAAATAAATCGTCGTCACAAGTACAAAGCATCGCAAAATTCATGACAAAAGAAATCATTCAATGATATTGATTCATATGGAAAGGCAATCGTTATCACATTGTATTTTTTTTTATCATTGAAGAGTGTTGAACGATAGGACTAAATTGATAGCGTCCATTACAAATGGGTAGTTGGTGTAGATAAACACGACTATATTGAGTTTGACATGTATTATATTGTTGCAGAGTGTAGCTTAGTTACATGAAAGTAGATTATTATCTCCTTGATTGTGATTTGTATCGTAAAAGTTTCAAGGGGACCTACAAAGTCTTCAAATTCTATTATCTGATTGTTGTTATAATGTACATGATTCAAATAAATGGACTACATATAATTCATGATATAACTTTGAAAGTTCATTGTTGCCTTTTTGGTGTATGATTTTCTGATTTTTGTAAGACTCCACAGCATTTCGATCTAATTATATCATTATCTTACATTGAATTAAATATTTTTCATTTCATTTCATTTCAGCTTGATTGATCAATTCGTATTTATTTCATTTCCAACAGAAAGATAAACAAATACATTGCAGATATTATTACAGAAAATATGAACAAAATGTATGGACATATCCATGGTAATACATAGAAATTCTGTTTCCATTGAATTTTGAAAATCAATATTTGGGTAACCCACCTAATGTTCTTATCAATATACACCCCCTTCCTATATAGGAATACAGACGAGCTTTCTACTTCTGTCCTATAAATAATCAACACATGTCTATTCCAAACTCCTGTAATTGACAAGGTACGATAATGTTACAATTACAAGCACATAGAACATAAAACGAATCACACTAACGTTTTACAATGTTAACATATTTGCCTACATGCATATGATTATTTATTTACATAATTATACGCAATACATTTTATGAATGCATTAACATTATTCCTTAATGTTTTTAATATACACATTGGTTTCAGAATATTGAAATAATAATAATAATTGCCTGGTATAGTATCATGACATGTATCCTGTTAAAGTACTTTGATTTATATCTGCATAGTTATGAACTGTAAAATTAAGGGATATGAGATTGTTAGGTGAATATAGAAGAATGAATGCAGTCGTGTATAATGGTGCATTTTGAGGAAAACAAGCAGTCACCGACCCCTCCCATTATAAACTTTTGCAGACAAAAAAATACAGACAAAACAAGTGTTCCGTCAAAAACGTAAACAACAACTACTTAGGGTTACAGAATTTGTCAAACGCTAAGCTTCAATCCGGGAAATGTAGAGCGGTTTACGATTATTAACGCCTAACTGTGGCATTATACGTATGTATCGAATTGGGGATAAAAGACTGTCTGAAACGTGTACGACGGGTGGGGGAGGCCATAAACGTATTCCAGAACGATTTAACTTAAAACAATCATTGGGTAGGTGGGTGGGTATTTCGTTATGTTAATCACCAGCTAAATACAGTTCAAACTACATTAATATTTCAATTTCTGGTACAAAGTGTTTGATAGCTATGTAGTGAACAATTAGAAGGGACAAGAAAATCGCTCTTTAAATCGCAAAGATGCAAATGATCCTTAAAATAGTCGTCCTCTTGTACATTAGACTCGTTTTACAGGAGTTTGGAATAGACATGTGTTCATTATTTATAGGACAGAAGTAGAAAACTCGTCTGTATTCCTATATAGGGAGGGGGTGTACATTGATAAGAACATTAGGTGGGTTACCCAAATATTGATTTTCAAAATTCGGGTGGGGCTGCAGCTTTCTCAGAACCCCGCATCGTACACCTATACTTCCACATAAACACCCACACATACACACACGCACACACACATTCACACAAAAGGTAACTTTTTAAATACTTGAAAACATAATTATTACTCTTTGATGTACAGCACACAGAGTTGATATTGAGGGGATATCCTCCCCAATCCCAAAACATAAACGGGACGTTTTTAGAATAGTTGAAAATATACTTCAGGGATTGGACTTTTGGGGGGAGGGAATGACCCTGATTCCCAACACATACACACATACCCCCCCCCCCCTTGAGCACCAGAGAGGGGGCCCGTCTTCTTTTTTTAACCTGTTTTTACCTGTTTTGGGGCCAGGGGAGGGGCCCCAGGCCTCCCGGCCCCCTGGATCAGCCACTGCCCCCCCCTAATCAGATGATTACAAAATAAGAAAATATACAGAAAGGAGAAATTGGAGAGGAGGAAAGGTAACGTAAACTGAATATGCTAACTTTCCCACATCCTCCCATTGTAATCAATGACCTTGTTACTTTGCATTTTATCCATCGGGTAAGAGATTGACCCCCCTCCCCCTACCCCACCCCCATTAAACCTGAGCCCTTTAATGCCTGAGCCCACTTTACGCCATCGTACACACTCACCAAAGGTTTTATAAAAAGACACTTTTCGGATATTATGCGGTGCTTTTTACTACACCCTACTCGTATAGTAAAAGGGTTTTACCATGGAGCTAGAACATGTTCTAGCTCCATGGTTCTACCAAACGGTTGTGCAGCCGTGTTATGTTTTTCAGGGGAAAACTTGACAAACTGATTCACTGTGGATAAATTTCCGGATTTGGGGGTCTAGTTACTTATGACAAATAAATTATGAAAAGCACAACGTTTGGGTAAAACATAGGAATACAAAAAAGATATCTTAAAGTTTTGTTAAGTTAAAAAACTTGTTAAATTACAACTCACAAACAATTGTAATCTTTTTTTAAAGAACGAGACACACGGAGAGATTGTGGGACATGTCGAACAATCTTCTGCAGACCCTTGCGTCCGATGCAAGGATTTTCTACGAAATCTATCGTAGAGCAGACGCAGGCCAGTTGTGGCCATGGCTTTAGAAGTAGAAAGTCTGGGTCATTTTGTTGGTTGTCCGACATTTGATCCTGCAAAAATTGCCCTGCGTCATTTTCTGCAATCCTTGACCCAACATTATATCTAACCTTTACCCTAAACCTAACCTGAAAGCCAAATGCAACCCTAACCCCGACCCCTTACCTGTGACAAAATAAAGACAGGCGCAATTGGAGTAGGAGTAATTAATCTTACAAATCGTACGACGACCCACAAAGCGGGCTTAGCCCTGATTTGGGCCTCTATTGGCGTCGGAAAGATTAAGTATCTTAGAAATAAGAAATTCGTGGATGCCACATAAATACAAAAGCAACTCGCACAAGGGAATTGGACATAATAAGCTAGCAAGAATCATTCAACCATAATGAAAACTCTGATTGACCACGATGAATGGGAGATAGCTACTTTAAAGGTACTATGTCCCATTTGCAGGCCAAAAAAATGAAAAGGTTAAATTCCAACGGCATTTGAAAGACAATACTAATTTAGAACTTCCCTAAAAAAGGGGGCTTGAAAATGTCTTTAAGTGGGAAAATAACGACTATTAGTTGTCGAATCGACTTAGGAGCTATAGAGCCAGTAAGTAATAGTCTGATTTTTCAGACCATTGTACCGAATGGTTGTACGTTTTATGCTGCGCAAAGATTCAATCAGTTTAATTTTGGCCATTACAAGAAGTGGGTTATTGATGTAGACAAATGCTCATGTACCCTTTACAGCTCATTTTATGTATGTTATTACCAAAGATGAAAAAAGCCAGTCAGTCACTCAATAGTGTCTGACAGTGAAGTCTAGCAAGTAAACGGGTTTCCTTGCATAATTTGAATATTAGGACACTGCTAACGTTTAAATTTCACAGATAGGACATACATGACATATTCATAATTCCTGCACAGTTCTACAGAATTTGATGTTGGCTGCAAAAGGGACATAGTATCTTTAAAAGGAGTAGAATTCAGGTTATGCACGCTCTGGTGGAATGAAGTTGAATAGGCCAGACGTTATAGGGGAGATTGCGATGGGAGGCTCCCAAGAAAAAGAAAACAATGGAGCTATATAATTGTTCCCCCCTTGACCCTTGACTGAATGCTTTTTGTAATGCCTACTTATACCTCAGTCACAAACCATAAGCCTATTTACGCTTGAACCTATGCTGGTCCCGCACTGGCCCACAATATGCAGACGCCTTAGTTAATTATTATTGCATTGCGCGAAGCTTATCTATTGGCCTCTCCGTCAGATTTTTTTTGTAAAGAATAGTTGAAGCGCAAAAAAAACTTTCTTTAAAATTAAGCACCGAATCTCATTTGCATATCCTTTTCAATGCATTCCTTATCTGCCCTGAGGCGTACGATGTGTCCAAATTTTCTCCTTATTTGGTCAAAAACTCTGGACATAACTCTTGCATGGGGGTCTATGTCTAAGGAAGGGGTACATGTAGTTTATTCCTAGGTCCCAGCATCATTTCACTCTCTACCAAGCAAACTAGCAGGTGGTGTCATCCAGTTCTCTCTCTCTCCCTCTCACTCGGTAAGTCTCTGCGATCATTGAATAATTCTTGCTCCCTTGTATTATATTCAATGTTGATGCGATATGAGATTCGACATCAGCTCAAGTATTTATGTACTCTTGGTTAATATTGATTAATTATTCAACGTGTTTATTAAACTGTTTTAATACATTGTTCCTTGTTAGTTCTCACAACTTTGTTAGACATACAGTCTTACTACCAGCTGAAGTCTGCTACCTACAATCTATGCCTTAGATCAATGTGATTATTTTCATGTACTTAAGATATTCAAAATACTTCATTAGTACTATTACCATTATACTTCATGTAAACAAAACTGTGAAATTTGAATTATGATTTAAACTCAAACGAAACTGAACGACTGGCGGGTGCATGTATGAGTCTTTTGACGGTGTTGTTTCGATAGTACTTTTTCCCTTCCAGAGTCCCAGGTGTAGCATATAGTCTGAGATTGAATGTCTATGCATTTAATTGGTATCTTATTCAGCAGAATGCGGCTTATGATTTTGAGTATGAGCACTACTCCTTCCCCCCAAAAGATATCAATGCTGTCCATGCGGCATTGGTAAATGCCTCGTGATTTTCAGCACGCTCTGACAGCGATGCCTTTTTGTTGCGATTCAAATCAGGCGGTTTGTTTTGGGTGTTTCCATTAATCTGTTACATGGCCCTGAATCCCTGATCAGTGGCGGATCCAGGGGTGGGCCGGGGGGCCCGGGCCCCCTCCCCTAGCAAAAAAAACAGGTAAAAACACCCTTTTTTTAAAACAAAAAGAAGATGGGCCCCCTCCCCTGGCGCCCAAGGGGAGGGGGGTGGTGGTGTGGTGGAAAAAAAAACCCTTCCCGTAGGGAGAAAAAAATTTCGGGTGCCCAAAAAAAAAAATTGTGCTCACTACCCCTCCCCCCCCCACTGAGCGAAAAATCGGCCGGCACGATTTTCAAATTTTCGCACGAAGTGGGCCCCTTTTTAGGCCCCCTCCCTTGCCGCCGGCTGGATCCGCCCCTGTCCCTGATTACAAATATACATCAGTTTCATAATATTTCAATATTACCAAATCAACATGCATACCTCACAGATCACAAATTTGACTCGTTAAACAAAATTCTTGCTCAAAGTGTCATTTTCAGGAACTTTTTAAAAAGCTGATCGTATTTTTCGTGCGACGAAAAGATGACCGCGCTCGTGAATTGTGCGATCTTAATGAATATTCACTAGCAAAAAAGCCAATCACGGAATTTTTTTCATGAAAATGCCTCCGTGTTGAAAATGAATAGGAAAAATGTGGGTCATATCTACTGTATTATCATAATGGAAGCACACTTTCACTTTTGTGTAGGCACTTTCATGCCTGGGATACACTTCGTTAGTCCAAAGTTTCGTTCTAATGTCAAAGCCAATCCACCAATAGGCGGCGTCATGAGCCATGTATTTTGAGGGGCTGAGCCAAGAAGAATTGAAGTATTTCTTAAGCGCCATCAACTCAATTCATGTGACTCGGGTATTAGGGATGGCTTTGATTTTTAGCATGTTGAAATCTGATAGTTTTTTTTTCATATGAATCATCAGATATCTGGATTCATCAGAATGTCGAATAGCCTATCGCTGGTTTGCGCAAGTATATATGAATTATGCTTCAATCAATTCTTAGGTTACATCTCAGTGGATTTTAATCAAGTTCAATATATTAATTGTAGGGAGTTTAAATAGGACAACTGTTTCAGGGGGAAATAATTGTTGGACAAAATTATAATCCCACTTTGACGTAATTCTTGTTGGTTGCTTAACAGTTTTTCAGACCGTTTGGAGGAAATCAGATTTCGGTCAAAGGCCAAGGACACCATATTTCCACCAAACATGCCAAATCCACCACCCTAACTAACTAGTCTGCAAGCAAAGAAACTAAAATTGATATTTCTCTGGGTTTGTTTTCTCATATTCAGGAAAAGAAAACGAAAATCAATCATCATGTGTGACGACGATGTTGCCGCTCTTGTCGTCGACAACGGGTCCGGTATGGTGAAGGCGGGATTTGCCGGAGACGATGCCCCAAGGGCTGTCTTCCCATCCATCGTTGGCAGGCCCCGTCACCAGGGTGTCATGGTTGGTATGGGACAAAAGGACAGCTACGTCGGAGACGAGGCCCAGAGCAAAGAGGTATCCTCACCCTGAAGTACCCCATCGAGCACGGTATCGTCACCAACTGGGACGATATGGAGAAGATCTGGCATCACACCTTCTACAACGAGCTCCGTGTCGCCCCAGAGGAGCACCCCGTCCTTCTGACAGAGGCCCCCCTTAACCCCAAGGCCAACAGGAAAAGATGACCCAGGTGAGAATATAGTGAGGAATTGCAAAACCTTCCTTAAGTGCCACTTTGGCAGTGAATGAAATGAACAACGGCTACAGCCAGCCCACGAGACCAATAGCCTACATGTATGTAGGCGACGCCAACTAGACGGACAACCCAAACGACCGACATATCGCTCTCCTTGACCAGTCTAAAATCGCTTTCCTTATTTACAGTCCATAAAATGCTATGAAGCCTTTTCGTGTCTTCACTTCAGCGAAATTCAAAGCTGATACGGACTACGAGTACAAAACCGCGAACATTCAGAGAAAAAAAGTTGAATCTTCCCTCTTTATAATCCCTAGAGTTTATTCTTAATTTAAAAAAAACTTGCTTATACAATATATTGCGATCTAATTTCTTTCATTAGATTATGTTCGAGACCTTCAACTCGCCCGCCATGTACGTCGCCATCCAGGCGGTGCTTTCTCTCTACGCCTCTGGTCGTACCACTGGTATCGTTTTCGACTCTGGCGACGGTGTTTCACACACTGTACCTATCTATGAGGGTTACGCCCTCCCCCACGCCATCATCCGTCTCGACTTGGCTGGACGTGATCTCACCGACTACCTGATGAAGATCCTTACCGAGCGTGGCTACTCTTTCACCACTACTGGTAAGACATGATAATAATAATAACAATAATAATAATGATAATTAAAATAGTGATAATTATAATATTACAATATCAATGTAAATAGATGAATGTCTTGTCAAAGTCCACGTCTCGGGGTGGAATTCAAACCTCACCTCGTGATCTTCAAGCCGCAGTCCACAGCACCTGTATATTCATCCTTGTTACTGCTTGTTTTAACCCTTCTAACAAAGGATTATTCAATTAGATCGATCATAATAAAAAAATCCCCTCTAAGTCAAGGTGGTTTGCAACACATTTCACTGTTATCTTCACATTTTACAGTTTTCTGCAATTGATATGTAACTGCATCCATTATTATCTCTTACAGCTGAGCGTGAAATCGTCCGTGACATCAAGGAGAAGCTCTGCTACGTAGCTCTTGACTTTGAGGCGGAGATGCAAACTGCTAGCTCATCCTCTTCCCTGGAGAAGAGCTACGAGCTTCCCGACGGACAGGTCATCACCATCGGCAACGAGCGATTCCGTTGCTCAGAGACCCTCTTCCAGCCAGCATTCATTGGAATGGAATCTGCTGGAATCCATGAGACATGTTACAACAGCATCATGAAGTGCGATGTTGACATCCGTAAGGATCTATACGCCAACACCGTTCTCTCCGGAGGCAGCACCATGTTCCCAGGAATCGCTGACCGCATGCAGAGAGAGATCAGCGCACTCGCCCCACCAACCATGAAGATCAAGATCATCGCTCCTCCAGAGAGGAAATACTCTGTATGGATCGGAGGCTCCATCCTTGCCTCTCTCTCAACCTTCCAACAGATGTGGATCAGCAAGCAGGAATACGACGAGTCTGGCCCATCCATCGTCCACAGGAAGTGCTTCTAAACAACTTGATTTTCTTCTACTAATGAGAAACCTGATTTGTTTTTCTTCCGTTTTACTCCATGTTGTCACCTCTTGATAGTTTGGGGTTTCGGGTGGTTACATGTTATAAGTCTTTGTTTTAAATGTAGAAACGTTCATTACAAATATATAAGTATAAACATATATATATATATATATATTCAAACTTAGAAGAACAATAATAAAAGGCATTCGTCACTGTCTGTTGAATGGAGAATGCAATAAAAACAGTACTAACTGCACTATTTTCATTATTTGAATCTTACATTGCCAATCTTTCATATTTATTGTGCGTTTTGTCGTGAATATTTAGCCTTGGATAAAATGATTGCGGGTATGTAAGAGTTTCTAAGTGTAAACACAGTTCATATATTTCAGATGTTGTTATTAGGCTAATGAATGTTTTCAATATGGCAATAGTCAAGTCCGGGTGCAGGATTGTAATGGGGGACACAACATGATAATATATCCGCAGACAATATATATATACACATTTTTATAACAATACATGCATAAACATACATAATATTATTCAAGCAATTCAGGTGCCTTGTAGGTCAAATTCTGGGTAACCTAAAGTATGCCAATTGATTTTCTAAAGAGGGGTCATGCGATGTGCCCCATGCCCCCACCTTCAAACCCTACGCCCGCCACTGATGGTGTAAATATATGTACGTGAAAGGGGAATGTGTTTGCTAGAGCTGTCTACATGTGCGTGATTTTTTTTCTGAATGAAACAAGGCATGTGATATTTGTGTTCTGAACAGTGGCGTAGCTACGAGGGACCACAGGGGACACGTGCCCTCTTAAAACTAATTGCCAGAAAAAGGGGAGAAAAGAAGGAAAAGGGAGAGAAGAGATAAAAGGAGTGAGAGGCTATTTGAAAAAGGATGCTTTGACCTCCTCCCACATCTTCCCCCGAATTAGTTGCCCTTGAGATTTGCATTACATAAACCGACCCCAACCCTAATGCCGGTGCCCCCACCGTTTCATGAGCCACGCTATGCTGCCCACTGGTTTTGTATGAAATTCAAAGCAACTAAAAGTCTGAATAAAATGGTGTCGTGAGATATCATGTTTTTGATAGTGATGATTACGAGGTCAGCAATGCCAGTTCAGATCTAATATTGTTAAATGAGTGGAGAGGCAGCGGCGTAACTATAGGGAGGTACGAGGAGGGAATATACCCCTGGGCAATCACCCCCGGGGAATTACCAGCGGGACATTTACCCCCCCCCCTTTCTCAGGATAACCACCCCTTTAGGCAGGGGCGCCGGAGCGTCTTCCGAAATGGGGTGGGGGCACCAACAAAAATGGGCACATTCTGGAAAAAGGGCACCTACAAAAGGAAACTTCAAAGCGAATATATACTACTTTAACCATTGGTATATACCTCTACATTGTCATGATTGTGATTATATTATTAGGGATGATTTCAATATTTGTTTCTCTCTTTACATTGTCATAGATACTGCTTTAGCAACATAATTTACAGTCAGGTGTGATGGTCTGAATATGTGCGAAAAATTACATATTATGAAGAAGGCAAATCATTAAATCATCATTAAAAAACTGGAAAAGACCTTTAATAAGTAACATAATGATATAAACTATAAATGTGAGCGAGCGTAGCTAACGACTTTGGGGGAAATAAAAGACAAATTTGCTTAACATTAGGGGCGCATGTTATGGAGAAAGGAGAAGGGGTGTACTTATCATAAGTGAAAAGGATCCCTATAAGAAAAAAGGAGCCCGTGTCATGTAAAAAAGTGCAATTATCAGAGGTGATAAGGGGCACTTCTTGCACTTACACCTGAGAAGAGGCACTCACCAGTGTTGAAAAGGAGCACGTATGACAATGAAAAATATTGTAACAGAAAAGGGGCATATATCAGATTTTAATAGGGGCATTTATGAGAAGGGGAAGGGTCTCTTTCAAAAAAAAGGAAGAGGTGCACTCATCAGAAGTGAAATGGGGTATTCATGACAAGGGGAAGGGGTTCTTAATTAAAATGAAAAGGAGTACTTATCAGAAAAGGAAAGGGGCACGTGTCAAAATAAAATGAACACTTATCATATGTGAAGGGGGCACTTATCAGAAGTGAAAAGGAGCACATGCACTTCTCGTATCTGAAAAGGGGCACTTATCAGATTTTAATTGGGGCATTAATCAGAGCTGAAAAGGGGAATTTATGAGAAGGGGAAGGGACTCTTATTATAAAGAAAATTTGGGACAATTATCACAAGGCACTTATTAGAAAGGAAAAGGGCACGTGTCAAAATAACAGAGGTACTTATCAGAGGTGAAAAGGAGCACTTATTAGGAGGAGAAGGGGAACTTTTTACAAAGGAACAGGGGCACTTTCCCTACGTAAACAGGGGCACTTTAGGGGTACTTGAAAAAGTGGGAGGAGGCACTGTGCCCCCTACCCCTAATCCATAATCTTTTCCAAAAATTAGCGATTCATTCACGTTAGGTATATTTTTGTTGTCACGTTGAAGTAAAAAACATTATGTTTTGTGGTACAATAATCCATTTTGATATCTTTGAATAAGCCTTCAAGCTATATATATATATATATATATATATATATATATATATATTTATTTATTATACACGTATATATTGGTATGCACAGTGTCATGTAATAATAATATGCAAATTCCGCTTTCAGGAAAATTCATCTCATTTGGTTTTGTAACTTCACAGATATGTAATTTCATGCAAACCTCGCTTACACTTACAACTTTCGTGGAAAGCAGCAGCACGTGTGTTGCATAAATTAATAGAGAAGGGAAATGTGTAGTGATTCGGCAGTGAAACTATTTGATGGAACACGGGTCCTTGCAATGGGCTCGTAGCCTTCACATCTCAGATCATCTTTTACAATCGAACCCCCCTCTGTTTTTTTTAAACTTTCATTAGAATAATGCTATCAATATTGTATTATAACTGTATTATAATTGTATTTGCCCTAGTATTTAAGAGCATTAGGTAGAGCCCCTGCTGACATCAAGCAAACCTCCACACACACACACACACACACACGCGCACACACACACGCACATGAATCAAAAACTAAACAAAGAAAAACAAAAATACATCAACAGGCCACCAGTATGTGCGTAGGTGTGCGTGTGTGCGTGTGTGTGAGTGTGTGTGTGTGTATGGGGGGGGGAACCTAGAATACGATGTTTGTGCTTTTGGCAATTGTCCTAGGGGTACTTTTTAATTAAGATATGTTTTATGAATAAAATGGTGTTTAAAAAAAAGCCACACCTTCGCTTTCATACAAACAGGGCCATTTTCCATCAAATTTAATTAAGCCGCGATTTGATTCACGATAGAAACAAATATACGTTGTGAATTACGCACTGTCCTCCATTGTAACGACCGACTTTGTATTTTTTTCTTCTGTCTTTTATCAGAAGACCACCTTTTTCATGACGTTTTCAACATGCGTAGAATATGGGCACGTTAAGCGAAAACTGTGCGGGGTGTATGCGTAACGAGTACACAGATTGGAACAACTTATTCATGAACTAGTCGTGAGCTAGCCCGGGCCATGCGTGACACTTTGCCGAATCGGACAGACAGGCATTGGCATGCACTGGCACGGCTAGGTTGCGTAAAGTTGACGGGGTGTTCACGAAAGTTGTAAAAAAAATGGTCGTGACGAGAATTTAAACATGCTAAAATTCTGTCACGCATTTCAAGCATTGGACCGCATCCGCCAGCATCCTCTCGCACGATGCCACGAATATTTCCTACATTGACACGCAAGATGCACAAACCATGCGGAAACCAAAATGCATGCTGGTGTAAATGAGGACATAGTGGAATTCGGTTTGTAGTCCGTCTGTTGTCGGTCTTATTATAATTAGTGTGAATGGGTACTTGTCTGGGTTGGGTTGGCTTCGGTTTTTAGATTACCCTGCAGCAGGCAATTTTCCCAATACCTACATAATATGATAATTGAATTCCAATGTCATAGACAAAATAAAAAAATCGTTATCTTTTGTGTGAATATGATAAAAGAAACGCGTTTTAATTTGTAAAGTACTAAAATAGGGAAAGAGTTCGTACAAATGCCGCCATGCATTGTTCTCTTTAATATAGAATATATTGAACTGGTTGATTATTAGAAAGCTTTCAATCAGAAAGTGGTATTGAAAGTGTAGTGCCTCGTAGTTAATTAATTAAGATTATTTTAGATTGACCACTGCATATGTAAGATAAAATTGAGTTCCGGCCATGCGATTTCATTTTGAAAGAAACTCTGTGGAAACGATTGGAAAAGGGCTAATCTTGTGGCACATAAGTATTGGTGTATATTGTGTGGTTTTGGAACCATCAAAATGATATGAAATTGGCCAGTCTTGCTAAAAGTTACATGCACTGTACACAGAAATGAGTATATGGGACTACATAAACATGTGGCATGCGTATTATGGTCTACATTTGTTGGCTGTTTATAATCATATTTTGAACATGATGGCATTTGAAGAGCAATCCTTTTTAAAGGGATGCGATAACTTTGTCTCAGATTCTAAAACAAAATCCTGGATTTAGCTCATGCTGCAATGATAATTATAAACCTTTAGGTCAGTCAGGAACCCCATGACTTTCACAAGCCAATCGCCTGTCTGATTATCAAGATATTTATGATTGGAAATCGAAATCAAATTTTGCGTCTTCCTAATTGTTTTCATAACACTGCAGTCTATTGGGGAAAACGAGTATGGTAAAACCGGTCACTCAAAGATTTTTACTTTTTTGAGGCACTTATTGATTATTTTTGAAGCGCGATTTTTGTTTAGGGCTTCAATATTACACCATATCACAAACACTGATAACACGTAGGGCCGTGCATCTCAGATTTAACATTGTTAAACGATGCCTTTAAGAGACATTTGTCATGTTTGTTCTAGGATACTCTTCCACACCAACATAAAAAGGATGAGAAAAAAAAAATCACAATAAAATTATTTTCACATTTCCCAGAACGTTTTAGTTGTCAAGAGAGTCTTTTGTTTGAAAAAGAGTATGCATGAAACAAATTCGCCGACAACCCCTTGAAATGCGTGTATTAAATTTAAGACGCGTTTCAATGTGATGTCGGTGAACTTACGTGAAACGATGCCCTGTGCCCCATTTCTAAACATTTGATATCAATAACAAATTACAGTGACTTTTATAAGCTACTGAAATCAATGCACCCATCCGTAAAGACAGAAGTGGATAGCAAGACAACAATTTTTGTATAATATTGTCCTTAGGAGAGTGTGTGTGTGTGTGTGTGTTTCTATCGTGCTGAAATTCGAGAGCGTCTAGCTCCCCCAAAGGTTAACCGGCAGGGGCTCTGGCCCTGCACTCCAACGAGAAGAGCTCGCTCTTACGCGCTCGCAGTGCGCTTTGCGCACACGTTAGCTTCGCAGTCATATCACATTGTTACGTAGCATTGGCCAACTCAACATCCAATCAAATCCAATGCAATATATATTTGATGCAGTGCCTTTATGATGCATTGACAAACTACTTCATACATCGTTCCTCCTTTAAGCTTCACGTCGCGTTACATTAATATATTTATTTCAAAAGCAGCACCAGTTGAGCTAATGCAATCCATTGCTTTCAAGCAAAAATAGTTTGACTTCGGAATTGTCTTGATCTGGCCAACAGACGAAATTGTCTTCACGGTAGTAGCTACGTCGTTCCACAACTTTGCTGCAACCGGTGTGAAAGACGTTTCTCTTGCATTTTTGTTATTTTTGGGGGGGGAGGAGAGAGAGGCGTAAAGTATAAAGCCAAACAGACGAAGGTAAGCGTGTGTGACGGACCTGAGGACGACGAACCAGGCAAGGGTTTATGTACTCTGGACATCAATGGTTAAAGACTTGTTCACTAGCAAAACTTATTCTCAGTCGCACAGGAAGCTAATGCAGTTCAAGTAGAAGTCATATTTCTGGTTCATCGAGTTTCACAATGTCTGCTCTTTCTACATATCGTCCGATGAATGCAAAGGTAAGAATCACGAAATATTATTTTTTTGTATCGAGAGGCAAAATTATTGTCTGCCTTTGTCGTAACACGATATTACTCTCAATGTTTGATGATTGTTTTAAATGACCTCTAAAAAGTCATGTGTATGTGTGTAAATAATCAAACAGGGGGCCGACGACTTTAAGTCCTCTCTGAAGGACTTGGTAATGAGGATTGATGCTTTACCAAAGGGCACGAGCCCACTGACTGGGTACGAGACCACTGGTTTACCACTGATGTTAGTAAGAATAACATCTGGGCCCTGTTTCATAAAACTTGTTATCAATAACAAGTAACAATAACTGTTATAAGCTACTGAAACCGTGGCATTTAATTGGCTGAGTGCAAATTTGTCATAGAAATTTAGCACCTGTTATTGATAATAAGTTTATGAAACGGGGCCCTGGTCTCAAAATTCCGACTCGTAGGGATTTAAGGATAATTGAATACAATTTCAGTAATGTAATAACAAGTTTTTAGAAGGTTAGGGTTAGGGTTAGGGCACAATCAGCCCCCTGTTTATACAGTTTAAAATTTAATGTGATTTAACCTGGAATTTTATAGCAGTATTCTGGGTATAAAGAAGGAAAGAACAGTTACATTATTCTTTTGTCTCGAGTTCAGAATTACGATATACAGCTTCAAAGATATATAAACATAGTCCATGAAGATATGCATTTGTACGAAACAACCATTTTTGTTTCTTCCTGTAAGACAACTGAAGTGATTAAACAGGTGTTGTATATGTATGGACGTCTTGTTTTGTCACACAATTTATTAATTACTTTATTAAGTACTTGATTTATTTATTTATTCATCTATTTAATTTTTTATTTGCCCCTCCCCACTTATTCATGTTTTTTGTTTTGTTTTTTTGTTTTTTTACCTCGGGTGGCCTTGTCAGTGATATTGACTTTGTTATCCTTTATGGCCCTGAACACATAAACGCATGAATTGTAACATGATGAATAAGTAAATGACATTTGAACATTATCATTAATGAACATTGCACGAGTGTAACGTAAGAACAATCATATAAACCAACAATCTTTGGAAATATTTGCAGTATCATTTACAATAAAATATTCATTTACATGCTTTTCTTTTGTTAACAGTCTAACCGTGGGCGATCGCATTTCATTTTTCTTTCCATTATACTGCAAACATCAGGTAATTTTAAGTTCAATAGCTCAGTGGCTTACTTCGTTCCATTGGGTCTTCAGGTCGGTTCGGGTCGTCGGGTTTCATGAATTTTTGTGAAACCATACCCCCATATTCTCGAAAGATCGAGTGCGTCAGGTTGTTGGGTTACACGAGCTTTTGTACAAAAATATGCCCCCCTTTTTATTAAAGCAGATTTTCTGCGTTTATTGGAAAATCAAACACAAAATATTCAAACAACAATAGTCGAGAACCGTGTGCGTCGGCCAATAGGCCTTGGGCGTTATTGTTCCAATTATGGATCGAATTATTGACCGCCGCGCCGGTCCTCCCGTAGAGTATAAAACACGCTTGCTTACATTAGTTTTTATCGCCTGACGAAGTGTTGCAGCGGCGCACGAAACGTCGTGATCTTTTAGATCCCTTATTGACCACATTGCGAGACAAACAAATATCACTAGCGATATTATTTTCGAAACAATAGTAGTATATAATATAATTGACTTACATAAAATGTGACAACTGAAATACAAACAAATACATAGATATAATTGAGAATTTGGAGGAAGTATGGAGGAAAATAAAAGAATCAAGATAAATGCAGAGGTCAACTATCATAAGCATGAATGCTTGAGTCGTTAGCAGCCAGGAAGGGGGAGCACATGACGCTGTTATAGGAGTAGGTAGGAGAATGGAGCGTCACGAAAGGTCCGGTTGATTGAATGCAACGTTTTTTTAATGGTCGTTAATCGTTTTACATGTGAACACATTTCCATCAAATGATGAAGTATCGATATCTAGCCCACCCTTTTTTGTTGTTGAAAATCTTGTGTTTATTTATCTCGTATCAAAAAAGTGTTGGGTCGAGACGCGAGTTTGGTTTTGGTTTTGCAGAAAGTGTCGGGTAAACCGGAACCAATGCTTAGACGATAAGAGGAGTGACGTGTATTTCACAAAAGTTACATCGGACCCTTCGGGAAGGAGGGCCTGAATATTGAAGAAAGTTCGTGTAAACCCGACACGACAACCTGACCCGACGCGAAAACCCGATGGAACAAAGTCAGCCAGCCCGTTGACGTCTGTCTCACACCTTCGTTCATAATATTTATAGGAAAATTACCTTCCTTGTGACCATATTTATGACTGTACAGTCATCCCAATTCGTATATTGGCTTGCCAGTTTCACAATGAATCCAGTTGCAGCGTGTTCAGAATGCATGTGCAAGACTTGTGTTTAATTCTTCAATTGTTTTCCATATTACACGTGTTTTAATTAAGTTACATTGGTTGCCAGTAAGGAATATAATTGCACTCAAAATACTTTTACTTGTTTACAAAGCATTGAATGGTCCAGCCCCAAATTATTTGTTTGAATTATTATCGTTTAAATCACATCCATATGCACTTGCCTTGCGAAATACACAAGACCGGCTGCTTCTAAAATTACCTCACACAAAAACAAAGGTAACTCTTGGAGATTGCACTTTCAGGTTTGTATTTTGGGTAATATCGAGCTGATGAAATACATTTCTCACTCTTCCCCTTCATTTTCCAGCTATTGTCGCATCGCTGGACATAAACGACAATGATTGTCCGCACGTGACTATTACGTCGTGCCCACCAGTCACACTAGGTAATGGTGAGGTAGTAGAGTACCTTCCCAAACTTTTACCACCGGATCGAAGTTGGTTGTCGAACTATCTACCAGATACCGATGTTTTTGAAGGCCTTAAACATTTCTATTGTGCCAAGCCGGGTAAGAATGACGCTGAGGACAATACCAAATTTATCATTGTTTCCGTGAATATAAATAATCTCAATTTAGTATTTCCATGTATCATGTAGATATGAACTTTTTTTTATTGCTTACCGTTATCATGACATCCTTTATGATTTACTCCATGTTATACTTGTCAACTTAAAAGATAAGTTCGAGCTCTGGTCAAAGTGGAAAACAGTTTGTGAGATTTCCCATTCTTTTTTATGTGAGCTTGGAAGAATACCAGAGTACTGCAGAAATATCCCTTTGAAACTATTGCTCTTCGAATAATGTCTTATTAGGAATATATAATAAATATCAGGGATGTCTGGACTAGTCTTATATGTAACGCGTGTAGTCCCATATACCCATTTTTGTGGGCAATGCATGTGTTTTGCAGCAAGACTGAATCAATTTCTTTCATTTTGATGATTCCAAACCCTACAAGTATTCATCGATTTCTTCTTTGCATTTGAAAAAGGGCCATCCATGGTTCAGGTAAGGGGGTGGCAGGCATCAACTATTATCAAGAATGCAAGGTTGTATTGAAGTATTGAAGTTATCTCTTCACTTGCTCCTGTTCAACAGCGTATGAATGTATAACATTTTGCTCTGAACCTATCACGCACTAATTTACCTGGCTCAAGAGTATACCATCCCTTGTAACACCCCGTTCCACATGTCGTTCTGCTTTCAGTCGCGGATCCAGGGGGCACAGGGGGCACGTGCCCCCGGCCAAAAAAATAGTGCTCGCTACCCCCCACTGAGCGAATTTTCTGCCGGCGCGATTTTCAAATTTGCGGGAGCAAAAAGACCATGCGATTTTGTGCCCCCCGTAAGAAATTCCTGGATCCGCCACTGGCTTTACGTTCATGTAGTAATATTAGGCTTAAGGAAATTCGGACTGATATAAACTGGAAATAAGGGGGAGGGGTAGAGCATTTGCATCAGTAGCACCTTTTTTGTGGTATAAGTTACCCTTTTCTCTTCGAACAGCCAATACCTTCCCAGCTTTCTAAGCCATAATTAAGACCCCCTTATGCTTGATGGTAACAATTTTAATTTCCCTTCTCAGAGTTCAACCTATTGTTAATAGAATTCATATAGTTTTATTGATTTAATTTGGAGCTTTTGAATTGAAATTATTTTGTAGGCGCCTTGACCATCTGTAGAGATTTTTTTTGCGCTTGATAAATTGTTAATATTATTGTTATTGTATTGTATTGTATCGCATTTATTCACGTTAAAACCTGCTCTCAGGTAGATGCTGCTTTAAGTAAGGCCGTGAACAGAAGTTCAAACATGACAACACATGAATACAATATTATATAAAAGAAAAATATAAAATTATACAAAAGTAGCAAAATTAAAACGACTACGAAAAAAGAACAACTTCATTATGAAGAACAATATTATGTCAAGCAACAGATGAAAAAAGTAAAGGTGAAATAAAATTAGACATTGATTTGTCAAAGCTTAACTTGATAACAAAATACGAAGGGGGTCGGTGTATTTAAAATATGAAGAGAGTCCGTACAAATGCCATCATGTTTTTCTCTGTTTAACATTGAATATTTGTATTTATAGAAATGTGTATATTGGACTACATGTACAAACATGTGGCATGAAAATTATGGTCAACAGCTTCTAGCTGTTTATAATCCTATTTTGAATATGATGGCATTTGAAGAGTCATCCTTTTCAAGAGAAATGTGTCGTGTTTGTTCTGGGATACTCTCTCTCTGTCTCTCACCAAATTAGTTTTCATCTTTCCCAGTACACAACCCGTTCTTTAAACGTAAATAGTAATGAGAAGATAACCCTGCAACAGATAAGTTTCCAATACATACAGTTGGATAATCGAATTCTAATGTCAAAGACATTGTAGGATATCATTATCTTTTGTATGCACATCATAAAAGAAACATTTGATAAAAATAAATAGAAACATGCCTTTTAATTGGCAAAGTATACTGTGCAGTAGCTTGATAATACAATGAAGAAATTTGATTAGAGGGCGCAACAGCAAACACAGGTAAGGTTAAAACCAGTGCAAATTTTGCTACTTTTTACCGTGTTTCGCAGCGCCCGACCACATTTTTGTACTACATTGTCGTTTGTTATGTTTCATTCATCATATCTACATGTCTTATGTGACTTTTTATGCAACGGAAGACCAAAACGGGATTCGAATCCTATTCGGAAGTTGGTCAGCCATACCACAGTGGACATTGCCATCGGTATAGTCCAGTGCACGGCCCGAGACCTGACCCGCTAACATAACGCCAGTCGAAGCCTTGACCTCCCGCCCAAGTTAAGTGAGTGTCATTGTTACTGTCGTTACTATTGACAACGCGAACACTATGAGCGGGGCCGGATCACTTCACATTCTGACATTAATCCTCTGCTTTGTCCAGGCCGGAGCGTTCACACGTTTCATCATCCCATCCTACACCACATATGATTGGCATAGGGTCGACTCTGACTTAAAGGATCTCATCACACCTTTACATCATGATTTATGTCAACGTGACATCACTACTACAGAAGCAGCTGATCGCTTCAATAATATCGTCTTCGATTACTACTCTTCTCAACCTGATTTTGTCGGCGACAGAAACTCGGAATCCTACATCGCGCATGATCCGAAGACCCTTTCAGACGCAAGGAAAAAGAAAAATGCACTCCGTCGGAAAGCGTATGGGAAAAACGACACCGAAGAAGATAGGAGGAACTTCAGGGACGCAGTAAAGGCAGTGTCTTTTCTGGAAAAAAAATGTGATAGCAGAGAAGCAGAAAAGGATTCATAATACCAGGAAAAACGGTATCGTAGAGACTTCTGGAGCTTTTCGATAGCGGTATGTAATGGAAGTCTGGACAAGGAGTCTACGAAACCTTCTTTCACAAAAGAGACGGCAGACTTGTATTATCCTGGCAAGTATTCTCAGAAAGTTACATTGGTTTCCGTATGTATCCGTAAATGAACCCACTAAAAGTGAATTCAATCTAAATCCAATCACACCTAAGCAAGTTAAATCAGTTCTTCAGATGAAAAAAGCATCTTCGGCCCCTGGTTCGGATTGCTTAATGTATGGGTTGTTACGTAATGTACCTTGTATTCACCACTGTTTAGCCACATTGTATACTCGTATACTATTTGAAAGTAATGATCCACCAGATAATTGGTCTGTCTCCCGTGTATCCTATACACAAAGACGGGGCTACTTCCCTCCCCGAACATTTTAGAATGATCTCACTCACTTCATGCGTGAGCAAAGTATTCCACCAAATTTTGGCGAACCGATTGGTTGAATACCTCCTAGAGAACAAGTTTGTGGATAAATCGGTTCAGAAGGCTTTTATCTACGGTATAAATGGGTGCATAGAACACAATCAAGTAGTTCAAGAGATTATTGCAGATAGTCGGTATAGAAAACGTACTGTCCACATAACCTTTTTTGATATAGCCGATGCCTTTGGTAGTGTCAGCCACGATATCATTTCTCACTCGCTTAAACGATTCGATGTACCACAAAATGTGTTACTGTATATTGGGAATTTATACAGCAAACTACAAGATAGTATTACTGGTTGTAATTGGTCATCAAACCCGTTCAAGTTTAAGAGAGGTGTATTCCAGGGTATCCTCTCGCCGGTTATTTTCCTCGCATGTTTCAACCCCCTACTTGAATATTTGGCCGAACTCAAGGATAAGTATGGGTACAATCTAAATGGTACTAAGGTGATAACAACACCTTACGCTGATGATTTTAATCTCATTACATGTAATAAGTTACAACATCAGAAGATAATAAGTAAACTGCACCAATATAGTTCATCAATGGGCCTTATACTAAAACCGTCTAAATGCTGCAGTCTGTCAGTCAGCAGTGGTTCACCAAGAGAGATACCATTTTACCTTGGCAATGAAACTAGTATTAGAACACTCAGAAAAAAACCTCATCGTTTTCTCGGGGCCCAAATTTGCTTCAGTGGTAAAACATCTGAAGTTTTCCAATACGTCTACAGTGAAATTAAAACAAAGCTAGAAAGAATAGATCGATCATTGGTAAGACCCGAATTTAAGGTGGCTATATATACTAGATATATGCAACCATCTGTTCGCTTTCTTCTGACAGTTCATTCCCTCCACAAGAGCAACTTAGACGAACTTGACCTTCTATCTAGACGGTTCGTCAAAAAGTGGCTGGGAATCCCATCCCGTGGGGCAAATGTTTCCTTAGTACATATGACCCAAGGAATGAATATACCACAGATGTCCGATATATATTGGCAGAGTCACACCCTAGCACTTACAAGATCTAGAGTCAAAGGGGACTCCTTGGTGAACCACGCACTTGATTGTACTCTCGAAAGAGAATCACGATGGTCACAGAAGACCTCGTCTATTGTTCAATGTCAACTAAATCTTAATAGAGTAGAGGATACGGTAGATGTTAATAGGGACTTTTAGATTTTACACGACGAGAACGTGGACTGCCACGGTGACATCCTTTTAAGGTAAATGTGACGTCCTTTTAAGGCACTGCCGGGCACGGGCCAGTGCCTTGAAAGAATGGCACACGTTGCAGTCCACCACGTCGACGTGCAAATCTAAAAGTCCCTAATAATAGTTCATGGAAGGTGGTGAAGAAGAGTGTCAAAAACGTGTTAGAAGATGATGCATCAACGTACTGGGAAAAATCCGTTGAACCATTGCTTTGCCAAGGCCAGTTTGTGAAACTACTGACCCTTAAAGATGAAAACCTTACATGGAAATCCATAATGTACGATTTACCCAAGAGGGTATTAAGCTTCGTAACTAACTCATGTATTGACTCTTTGCCATCATACGCAAATCTCTACAGATGGGGCAAAAGACTAACAAATAAGTGCCCTTTTTGTCCACTTACAACAGGCACCCTTCACCACATTCTAGCAAACTGTTCAACATTTCTTGAAAGATATGAATGGAGGCACAATAATATTCTTAGGTATATTTATCAAACCTTTTCCGCGTCCGCACTGCATTTGCACTCAAAACAATAATCCACTCAGGACCAACATTTTGGAACGCGCTGAACAAGGAAATAATAGAAGCCCCGTCGTTGAATTGTTTCAAGCGCAAGCTTAAACAGTCCCTTTTAAATTCATATAACCCACATTGTAACCATATTACTTATGATATTCTGCATTGAACATTCCATGAATATTGTCGCCTCGGTATGATTGCATATTATGATCTTGTATATTAGTATAATGATTGTTCATGTCTACTGCCTCGCTCGAATGACCTCGACCAATGACCTCGTTCAATGACCTCAATTATATTTTAAAGTGACTAACCTGACACCTCGTTGGTAACAAATCAATTTGTTTGCTAATTTTGCTTGTTTTAACTTTGTATATCATCCTATGTTAAGGCCTTCTTGCCCACCTATTATTATTGTTACGTCCTTCACCATTGCAACCACTTCAATCAAATATTAATTTTGTTCAGGGGAACCTATAATCTACAAGCTGAGCTTTTAATAGGTTCCCACATTTCACCTTGTATAACCTACTATTCAATACAATTAATTTCGACGTCTTTACAAAGATTTGATTATATAATGTGTTACTTCTAGTATACCTCATTATGTTCTAATCTTGTCAATTATGTAAACTCTTTTTTGTGAAATGTGAAATAAACTTGAAACTTGAAACCTGAAACTTGAAACCGTGAAAGAGTCCCTCCCTCATGAACAAGTTTATGCCGATATTCAGGGTTTCACCGTTGCGGGCGGAACCATCCCATCCCACATTTTGGTAACTTCTCAACGCCCAGATCTCGAAGTTATTTGGGAATCAATGAAACAAATGCTATTGATCGAATTAACAGTGCCCTTTGAGACAAATACCAATGATGCTCACAATAGAAAGCTTGACCGGTACAAAGAACTTGTGGCCGAAGTAAGAAACAATGGTTACAGTGTGACATACCATGCTATCGAGATAGGAGCAAGGGGCAAAAAAATAGGGACAACACAAATCGGCTAAAGTGGGTACTCAGGAAATGTTCAGTCCCTCTTCGCCCGAAAAGTTTCTTTCAGAAAATAAGTAGGCACGCAGTTGTGTCATCCTTTGCCATATTCTATGCAAGAAAAGAATCACAGTGGAAGGATGTGAAATACCTTGACCTTTAATCAGCACTCCATTCTCCTCAATATTTCTTCTCTTCTTCCTCTTCCTCTTCTTCTTTGCCCTATCTCGTCTTCTTCCTTGTCTTGTCTTCTTCCTCGCCCTCCTCTTCTTCTCCCCCTCTCTCCCATTCTTCTAAACTTTTCCCCTCGCCTACCTCCCATCCTCCTCCTCCTTCACATCATCTGCTTGTTCTTTCTCCCCTCTTCTTTCTTTCTCTCACTCCTACTTTCTCCTTTTCTTCCACTCATCTATCCCAAGTAGAATGACTTGTTTACACTTGTGTATACTTTATCTATTGTAACTATGCATGGTTGATATATCATTTGTAATGATTATTGGTCAATGATGAATGAATAGTTGTAACTACGCAACATCAATCTAGAATAATTATGCGTAATTGATACATATATATATTTGTAATTGTAATCCATAATTGTTTGTATTTGTTCTATATGTATAATGTAGTGCGACCTGCCATGATTTCGGGAATGGAACATGGACCTGGGGGTGTTTCACAAAGACTAAGATCGACTTTAAGTTGGACTTAAGTATAACAGGCCGTTCGTGCCATTGTTTGCTCTCACCATTATGATCTTTAGATAATATATTTTCATTCAATAATGAATTATCAAAAAATGTAAGTTTTGTAGATTTTTTACCATGATTTGTACGTCCCGTGAGAGACCAATGCCGGTAAATGATGAGAGAAAACAATGGCACGAACGGCCTGTTATACTTAAGTCCAACTTAAAGTCGATCTTAGTCTTTGTGAAACACCCCTGGTGTTAAATGTATACATGTATACCTTTTTGTTATGAATAAAGGCATGATTTAACAACAAAGTATACTGTGCCTTAAGCTTGACAATACAATGAAGAAATTACGTCAAGTGGCGTTCTTTAAACGTAAATAGTAATTAGAAGATTACCCTGCATCAGGCAATTTTCCCAATACATATATATGATAATCGAATTCCAAAGTAAAAGACAAAATAGAAAATCGTTATCTTTTGTGTGAGCATGATAAAAGAAACGCGTGTGAATTGGCAAAGTACTAAAATAGGGAGAGGGTTCGTACAAATGCAGCCATGCATTGTTCTCTTTAATATAGAATATATTGAACCGGTAGGTTTAAATATTAGAAAGCTTTCAATCAGAAAGTGGTATTGAAAGAGTAGTGCCCCGTAGTTAATTAATTAAGATTATTTGATTGACCACTGCATGTTTAAGATAAACTTGAGTTCTGGCCATGCGATTTCAATTTGAAAGAAACTCTGTGGAAGCGATTGGAAAAAGGCTAACCTTGTGGCACTTAAGTATTGGTGTATACTGTGTGGTTTTGGAACCATCAAAATGATGTGAAATCGGCTCAGTCTTGTTAAAAGTTACATGCATTGTGCACAGAAATGTATATATGGGACTACATAAAAATGTGGCATGAATATTTTTTTTTTAATACTTTTATTAATCGAGTAATTCGTGCATACATCATGATAACAATAATCACAAAGTCACTGCACAATAATTACAAATGGTAAAAACAGATGAAAACGTCAAACAATACGGATATAGTGGGTAACACTTCCTTTTCTTCAGTGTTTATCATAGGATATATAATCAAAATAATTCTTCCACAGGTGACCATTTCTTATAGTGCATTCCTTCAATCTTCTTCTGTTTTGCAATGTTAAGTTCTATGTATTTCGTATAACTGATACAAGACGTTAGCCCACTCAAACATGGTTTTGCGTTTTTGGATTTTTGGATATAAATATATCTTTTCAGTAAACATTAGTAACAAATGATTAATAACATTATCTTGGGCCCTTCCCAATCTTTGATGCATCCAAACATCATTCTTTCCCTACTGAGATCTTCAAACTTAACGTTAAATTTCTTGCCAATCTTATCAATAAATTCCTGTCTAAGCTTAGAAGCAACATCACAGTCATAAAATATATGAACAGGTGTTTCTAAAGTTGAATTACAAAAGGTACAAATCTCTGACTCAACTAATAGCGTCTTGTACAATCTGTTATTAGTATAAAGTATGTTATGTGACAATTTGAATTGGAAAACTCTCATTTTTCCTTCAATTGTGTACTTGAAAGGTAGTGTATAGATTTGTGACCAGTCGTTCTCTTGAATATTAAAGGTGCTAGAAAATAATTGTTCACAAACTGGTCTTGCTATTACTTCAGAAATAAAACCCTTGTACACTATTTTCGACTAGAGTTTATATAGTTCAGATTTCAAGAACTCTAATTGTGAGTGCTCTTCGCTTTCTCTATTCAAAAACATTTGAAATACCAAGGGATCAAATTCACATTTCCACTCTTTTTTCACAGAGTTCACTATTGCCATGTATTGTAAAAAAAATACTTGTTTGAAACACTTTTTCATTCCAAAAATCAAAATGGAGAATTTCTCCATTGTTATCAAACAATTGGTACATATTACAAAGCCCTGCCTCATGTAAAGCTTTGCAGTATACTGACTTTTTATCAACCAGAATGAACATATTATTCCAAACGCACTGCTTCAGTATAGTTGCCTGACTTCTATCGTTAGTGACCAATTCACAATGAATATCTGTTTTTAACTATGCTTTTAATAAAGCAACATGAAAAGGAGGGATATCCTCGATTTTTTGGTAGATTCTCAATTGCATATTTACCGACAAAAATAGATTTACCACCATATAACCTTTATAAATTCTCAAAGGGAATAGTCCAGCTGTGATCTGATTTGTAAAAATATCGTTGAAACCATTTTACCTGCTGAGTATTTATCATACATTGAATATTTGGGAATTTCAGTCCCCCTTCTGAGGAATCAGCGTACATAGTTGCTCTTGAGATTTTGTCCGGGTCGTTTCACATAAATGAAAACATGAGCTTCTCAATTTCTTTGTCAAATTCAATGGGCAATGAAATATTGGAAAAGAGATAAATTACTGTGGACATTATAAAGGTTTTTAAGATTTGTGTTTTGCCAATAATTGTTAGTCCTCTGTTTTTCAATTTAGCAAGTATATTTCTCATTTCTTTAATTCGAGTTTCAAAGTTTATTTTCCTTGCTTCTTCAAAATCATATGAGAAATATATGCCCAAAACTTTTATTCCCTTCTCTGGCCATGTATAAACACTTTCTTTTTCACCTTGATGCCTATTTGTTCCGATCCACATGCCTTCAGCTTTAGATTTATTTATACAAAGACCAGACATTTTCGAAAATTCCTCAAACTCTGAAAATACAATTTGTAGGGACTCATTACTTTTATGTTATGTCATCAGCATAAGCTGTGTATTTTATTTCCTTTCCCCCCACTTCAAAACCCACTATATTGCCATTATTTCTTACTATTCAAATATACTTCAAATCCCAAAATGAATAGCAGGGTGCAAAAGGATCACCCTGTCTTACTCCTCTGCTAACTTTGAAGTAGCCTGTACAGTAGCGAACCTATTTAACAGAACACAGCTACTGATATGTTTATATACACTTTTAACCCACTGAATTAGTGAGGGCCCAAAGTTATAGGCTTCCAAGCATTGGAAAATAAATGAATGGCTCAATGAATCAAATGCCTTGGTGAGATCCAATGTCATTATTATAGCTTGTAAATCCTCTTTTTCTGCATAAAACATGAGATCTGATACTAATCGAATCCCTTCTCCAATATATCTCCCTTTAACAAAAGCAGTCTGTTGACTGTTGATCAAATTTTCTATCACTTTAGATATCCTTTTGGCTAAACATTTAGAAAGGATTTTTGCATCAACATCAATCAGAGTGATTGGTCGCCAGTTACTAAGTTTAAGTTTGTCTTTGTTGGGCTTAGGAATTAATTGTATCACCCCTTGCCTTTGAGAAAATGACATACACTCGTCATTTTATGAAGCATTATAAGAATCAATAATATATTTTGAAACCAAAGACCAAAATACCTCATAAAACTCTCCTGTGAGGCCATCATTTGCTGGAGTTTTATTTTTGCCATTTTGATCAGTTCCTCTTTTGCCTCATTGCATGATATTAAACCTTCACATGACTCCTTTTCTGATTCTGTTAAATACTCAAGTTTACTTTGACAAATATATTCCATACAATCCTCTTGATATACCAAATCTCTATTCTCAAGAAAAATCTGAAACGATTCTTTAATAAACATTTGGGTGTATGCTTGTTTTTGAATAAGCCCATCATTTGTATCCAACACATCAATACATGTATTTTCAGCCAGGCTTTTCTCTAATGATACAAAATATTTGTTACTTTTCTCCCCCCTTTCATACCAAGTGCACCTTGACCTCAGAATTTCCCCATCAGCAAAATAGTCATAAATTCTATGTAATTCCTTTTTAATTTGCCTCTTTCTAATTTAATATTCTTCTTTCAAACTGTCCACTTCCATTTTGCTTTAATATTTCATGTATTTTTTATTGTTGTTGTTGTTGCTTTTGTTTATAGGTGTTTATCATTCAGGAGTGAATATTTACGCCTCTTGTGTTAGGATTTTTTTTCTCTTTCAAATTAGATATACTTTTTTTAGTATATAGATTTTGATAAATTGGATCCTTAAAAGTTAAACTTTTTATTTATTGTTGAAGCGGTCAGTGGCTGGCGAGCAAAAGGCTCATGGGCTATATAGGACGTCCAAGGACCAACCCGGACACGGTACGTTGAGTCAAGTTTCTCAACTCACCCTAGTGCTGAGCCTAGGCCCTCCGACGTCCACCAATACGTCTAGTCGTCTCCACTGCATTTATTTTAAATTTTATCAGCTCTTCCTCTAGCTCTTGTCTCAGCTTTTCCTTTTCACATTTTTTCTTTTTTGAAAAATTCTCGTATTTCATATTTCAGCCAGTCCCACAGCTTTTGGGGTCATTTTTTTGTTCATATTCATCAACCCATAAAGGGACATTGTCACTGAGAGCCTCAACAAATTCCTCATTGTTTAATAAATTGTGTTGAATTTCCAGTATGAAGGCCCCATTCTTTGTTTCTTAACATGTAAGTGCAATGTAACATAATCATGATCAGACAACACACATGGAACTATATCATTTCCCACTAGGTCAGTTTGCAAAGTTTCTGGGATTAGCCAGAAGTCTAGTCTTGATTGGACATATAGTTTATACCTCCTCCAAGTGAATCTTTTAGTTGTTTGGTTTCTTACTCTCCAAATATCAATAAGACAACAAAAAATCATCTTTCAAACTGTCTACCAGGGTACAAGAATGCTTCCAAACTGTTTCATAGCACCCCATTCTCTATCCATGGCCAAATCCTGAATAAAATTAAATTCACCTCCTATTATACTTGTATGACCTTCATCATTAAATTCTTGCAGTATTGAATAGAAACCATTAAAATAATCTACATGCTCCTTCTCATTGTTGGGTGCATAAATATTGGCTATAACAAAGATTTTCTTTTATATTTCAACTTTGATACATAAAAAACGTCCTACTTTATTTTTGACCGAGTCAATAAGTCTAATGTCCGAAGTTCTTCTCAATATTATACACACTCCTCAGCTCATGGATGTTCCATGGCTGAATATTATGTTTGATCTGATTATATTTCTCCACCAGATTTCGTCCTTTTCGGTGGAATGTAATTCCTGTAATAGAATTACATCCTTTTTTAACTTTGACAGGAAATTAAAGTATCGCTTCCTAGTCTTGAAGTCCCCTAATCCATTTACGTTATGCGTCATTAATTTCAAATCCATTATCCATCCTGTAAGCATCAAATGGTTGGTCCCACTATTTTAAACAAAAAACGTATATAGTTAAAATAGAACAAAATGAACAAAAAGGTGTGCATGAAGTTGTTCCATCAGACTCTTTCATCATAGCTCATGCGACGCTTTGCGTAGTGTAAAAACTGACCTGATATAACCATGGAGTTATAGCTCTATGATATAAACCTCCTTGTTCAACAAACTTAATCAAACTTATCTTTGTTGCTTTATCATCGTGTTCTTTCCTTCATTGTTGCTTTAATCATGGAGCTACGCGATAGAAGAGCCTTGCTGGATATTTGAAGTAAGCCCTTCCGTGCTCTTCCTTTAGCTTCTGTCTGGTATGTGACATCTTCTTGTGCAGGTCTCTTATCTCCTTAGGTAGCATTTTATCAATGAATATGGAATTTCCTTATCCTCATAAACAAATGGTTTGTTTTTGAGTAGTTTCGGGCACTTGCGAGTACGGCACTTCTTGTGGTATAACGATTGAACGCAACCATTATCGAGCGAGGAGCCCCTCTTTTTGGATGACTGACCAGAGCGATGTGCCCTCTCTATATGCAGGTCTTGCCCCTGCAGATCCAGATGTGACTCTGCAAAAGACTGGATCAGCCCTTCACAATTTTCTTTCTCACATCCTTCAGGGAAGCCAAAGAATACAGTTGTGCATCTCATTTCTCTAGCTGTAAGATCAACAAAACGTTCCTTCATTCTTTGATTTTCTTTCTCAAGCACTTTCACTCTGTCTTTTGTTTCATTTAGCTCAAAATCATTGTGCTGTTGTTTGTCTTTCAATATGTCGATGTCTTTCCTGTTTTCACTTATCTGCTGTAGAGCCACATTTAGTCTGGATGTCAAGTTGTTATTCATTTTGTCCACTTTACTGTTCGTATTGTCTATTGTGTTAATAATCGTCATAAGCAATTCCTTTGTATCATTAGCTGCGGTGTTACTTGTCTGATCTCCATTGCCATTTGTTCGTTGTTTCTTGTCAACATGGTTCATCGTACTGTTGTCAGATTCCACGCCCAGAGCTTCGGGGATAGATTTATCGAGGTGTCCAGCAGGTACTTCACTCGTATTTTGAGTATCCATTTTGTCCTTGCTACTGTCCATAAGTTCTGCTACTTTATCTGATTTGTCGGTGAACTTACGTGAAACGATGCCCTGTGCCCCGTTTCTAAAAACTTGATATTAATAACAAATTCCAGTGATTCTTATAAGCTACTGAAATCAATGCACCTGATTGGCTTGTGGGATAATTTGTTATATAAATGTGACACTTGTTTAATATTGATGTAAAAGAATTATGAAACAAGGGCCCCTTCCTAGCCGATTAACTTATGTTTCCTTCTCGCATTCATTTCGATTTGAGCTTGTCTCTCTGATCCTTGTCTTCATGGAGGCACTTGTGAAGAGACCGATACAGGATTTGACTGCACCTGCTTAGATGGCTACCGTGGTGACAGGTGCGAATATGGTGAGTGTGAGGTATGAGGGGGGTCCTGGGGATGCCGCCCCCATTGTTTCACAATGAAAAAGTGGGTAAAATAAAAGTAGAACAAGGGAAAATAAAAATATGCAAAGGAAAACGGTTCCTTTCTACAAAACTGATATCTCCCTTGTCGCTCTTATGATCCTATTATGATTATTTTCTAAGGTCTGAAGTCTAAATGTCGATCTCACAGTTTGCAAATTCTCTCCTTCTTTGAAGTGGTGCGTCAAAGATCACATCAGTCGCTGACTCAGTCCTACGTCAGTCAAAAATGACGCCCCGTTTTCAATTTTTTTTTTTAGAAGGGTTTTTCGTTTTGTGACATTCCATAACCCATGGCTCTGGTTCTTCTTATATCGCGTAACTTATGTTTTTCTAAAACGATCGCAAAGACTTTGGATAAATCAAAACAAGGACTTTTTCAGTATCCTCAGCTGAGTAAGTGATGGGACAAGGCTATTGAGATTGTCTTATGTTTATTTTTCTCAAAATTCCTAATGCCATTCCAGATGCATTCATACACACCTTAAAACTCCAGTGATTCTTATAAGCTACTGAAATCAATGCACCTGATTGGCTTGTGGGATAATTTGTTATATAAATGTGACACTTGTTTAATATTGATGTAAAAGAATTATGAAACAAGGGCCACTTCCTAGCCGATTAACTTATGTTTCCTTCTCGCATTCATTTCGATTTGAGCTTGTCTCTCTGATCCTTGTCTTCATGGAGGCACTTGTGAAGAGACCGATACAGGATTTGACTGCACCTGCTTAGATGGCTACCGTGGTGACAGGTGCGAATATGGTGAGTGTGAGGTATGAGGGGGGTCCTGGGGATGCTGCCCCCATTGTTTCACAATGAAAAAGTGGGTAAATTAAAAGTAGAACAAGGGAAAATAAAAATATGCAAAGGAAAACGGTCCCTTTCTACAAAACTGATATCTCCCTTGTCGCTCTTATGATTCTATTATGATTATTTTCTAAGGTCTGAAGTCTAAATGTCGATCTCACAGTTTGCAAATTCTCTCCTTTTTTGAAGTGGTGCGTCAAAGATCACATCAGTCGCTGACTCAGTCCTACGTCAGTCAAAAATGACTCCCCGTTTTCAATTTTTTTTTTTAGAAGGGTTTTTCGTTTTGTGACATTCCATAACCCATGGCTCTGGTTCTTCTTATATCGCGTAACTTATGTTTTTCTAAAACGATCGCAAAGACTTTGGATAAATCAAAACAAGGACTTTTTCAGTATCCTCAGCTGAGTAAGTGATGGGACAAGGCTATTGAGATTGTCTTATGTTTATTTTTTTCAAAATTCCTAATGCCATTCCAGATGCATTCATACACACCTTAAAACTTCTTGGAGGAAACCAAAATGAAGGACGAATCGTTTTCACAACTCGCTCCAATCCTACCAAGTACATGCGGATTCACCAAGATCAATGGAACAAAAACTCATCTGACCGGATCTGTCGATATTTCGGGTTTGAAGGTATGCCTGTTAGAAGAAATACACATCAAAGAGTGAAGCCGTCATAAGCTAAAACAAATTTGTACAGTTTGCTTGTTTGGATGATTAACCATAAACACACACACAAAAAAAACATAAACCAATAATTTCGAGATACGGCTGCATTGCTCTACATTCAGAGAAAACTTCGGTTACTTTGTTCACCTCTATGCACGATCGCTCATTTGCCACACGTGCAATTTTGCAAATATCAATAGGCACCATTTGCGGGAAGGATTGCTTTGTGGAACATTAGTATGGCATCGCAAAATTACCCATTTTCCGGTCTTCAATAACTCAATGAAAATCATTTTAAAACTGGTATAGATTAATGTTGCACTACAAACAGTCAAATAATCTTGAAGCCTCTATATCTATCCCATGATTAATACAAAGTGGCACAGGCATTTTGAGTGGCATGTTTAGACTTAACATAATGGCTCTGTTCTCCCTAGCTGTCCAGATCTTTTAGAAACTTTTTTAAAGGAGAACTAACCCCAAAGAATAACTTTAGTTCAGTGTTCTGAGAGATTTATTGCATTCTTGCCCATCAATCTACAAGATTCCCCACCAAAGTGTATGAGAAAGGCATAAAGCAAGAATAAAGTACAGTTTCTCAACAAGACATGGGCATCGCCATTTTCTTGATTGCATGACGTACTTTTACATGACGTTTATCAACTTAATGTATTCAAATTTATGGATGCTTCCTTCCCAGGTGTTTGTGGTGTTGAAGCATTTCATTCACCCGCTATTATCCTTTGCAATCCTATTGCCAGAACGCAACTTGCATACATAAGTTGGTGCTTTTCTGGGGTGAAGGTTTCGCATAAATGAAATCGATTTTTCAACTGCTATATTTTAGTATTTTTAAATAAATGAGTTATAATTGTTACCCTATTATATATTTTTCACCAAATGTAATTTTCACCTTCTCGGATATGATTTTCCCTCATTGAAGGTAAAGGTTTTGTTATTGAATTAAGAGTCTTTTCAATTAAAGTTTGGTGCATGATACATGTACAACTCCGCCTGGTACGTCACATTTGCAAGAAAATGGCTGCGCCCATGTCATGCTAAGAGGCATTACATCATGCCAAGCTATCTTCATTTATATATCTCTTGTACACGTTCGTAAGATTTATTGTCAATCAAAAGGCAGGAATTCATCTCGTTTGTCAGAATACCTACACTTATTTTTCTTATTGTTGCGGATACATGGCCATTATAATATTCATCGCACTATTTTGGATGAAAAGTTAAACCATATGATAATTCAGTGATGTTTATTTATGAATTTCTACTTTATTCATGGTTTCATAAGGCGCGTTTGCCACTGTAAGCGGAGTGCAATACAATGCCTCGTCCATAGACGCCGATGCCGAAGCTGCAGCAGTGATATGTCCACCTAATACCACAAATATTGCCGACTGCTGGCATAATGAGACGAAGGTGACTGAGAATGAGAAGATCATAGCAGTCGTCTGCTGTCCAGGTGAGTAAGCCTCATAGAGTAGTCGAGTGGTTTAACATTTGACTGAAAATGGATTGGCCGTCGTTTCGATCCCCGGCATGGCTGTCCTAAAGTCCTAAAGCAATTTTTTGTTTTTAATCTACATTGCTTTTCTCCATTCTGGTGTTAAATTTGTACCCGGTAGGATGCGAAAGTCATTGTAGTTTGCTGAGCATTGTAAGCGTCTTTAAAATTCTGCCTTGCTGGAATGCTCCCTAAGGAGTGGATAATGTGCATACATTGTGTGAGTACAAGCATGAAGGAGTGTTTTGGTCGAGTGGTTTAAGGCGCTTGACTGGAGATGCGAAGGTCGAAGGTTCGAATCTCGACACGGCACTAATATCCTTTGGCAAGATATTTACATGCACTTGCCACTCTCCACCCATGTGTTAAATGGGTACCCGGTAGGATGCGAAAGTTCATGGGGTTGGATGAGCAAGTGTGCGCTTGTAAAATGGCGACTGGCTGGAATGCTCCCCAGGGAGTGGAAAATTCGCATACATTGTGTGCGAGTAAGCCTGAATCCGATGACCGGGGTAATAATATATCTGTAAAGCGCTTAGGCACATCGTTGTATCGATGTATTGGGCGCTATATAAAAGCGGAATATTGTTAATCCGATGACCGGGGTAATAATGATGTATAGAGTGCTTAGAGACATCGTCGATGTGCCAAGTGCTTTATATCCAGTATTTCTTGTGTGATTAATGACTCCTTTTTAGCGTTACCAGTGTGGAATAAATTCAATTCAATTTGAATATAAACTTCAGTTCTACTTAACGACGTGAAGCACTTCTCAGAAAGTCAATGAAATTTTTAAAAGATATGTTTTAACGAAATATAGGTAAATGCCAAAATGATCATTGAGAAAATATCTAAGTAGTGAGCCACGGAAAACAAGAAAACCAGACATGCTGTTCTGACATACGCGTATAACACGTGGTCCCGGCAAGTACAGGGGGAGGGGAATAATAAAAAAAAACAGGAAAACATTATAATTAAAAAAAGACATAGGGAAGATAAATGTGAAAATTAGGGCCGCAGTTTAAATTGTGATGCGCCCTTTTAAAGGTAGCGTATTTTCCTGACGCTAATTCAGATTTACGTTGTCTGGCATCTGCTACTCACAATGTCCCCATGTGTCGACAGCCATGCCCCATAATGCATCACCAACTGCGTCACGGGTGCGTGATAATGCTTGGGTACAGGAACAAGAAATCTCTCGATGTAGCCCTACGCCTTCACCGAAAGATGGCGCATTAGAAAAATGCATCACAGCAGTGGTAACGATATCTGTAAAATACCCAGCCTTCGACGCTAAAACTCGATGTTATTCTCCTTTATCTTTTACGTTCAGTACTCATGTGTAATCCACCCGGTGATCCACTTGGACTTGAAAGAGGTACTATTCCTGACTCTGCTATTACCTCTTCTGGTTGCCATGATTCGGAATCCGTTTGCACTCAGCATGCCCGACTTAACGGCCCATCTGCTTGGGTCCCAAGTCCGGCAACCCGAAGTGGCTCGATGTCCAGTTTGATTCAAGCTATGTAGTAACTGGCATTGCCACACAAGGGAGAGCAGGGTTTTTACATTGGATTCGGTCATACACTATCTCATTCAGTACAAGCAGTCGGGATCGGTATGACTATTTCAACGTGTATTCCCGAGAAATTCAGGTACATCTTCGATTATCTTATTGTAAACAATCTCTTGTTGACAGTTAAGTATGGACCAACCAACCCCGTGGGAATTATGCATGTTTCACATCAGCTCCCTTAATACATTGATCCGACCTGAATAAAATGATTTTAAATCCGTTTTACAAAGTCATTTGTTTTCTTATTTATTTTGCATTAATTCTACTTGTCTACACTTCAAAAGAAGATTATAGATTCATTATTATATAAGATTCATTATTGTTGTATTGATTACATAAGTCATAGAATAATTATACTTTGTTACCCCTTAGTTCTGTGTTTCCACCCCCCCCCCTCCCCTCCCCCTCCCCTCCCCTCCCCCTCCCCTCCCCTCCCCCTCCTCCCCTCCCCCTCCCCCTCCCCTCCCCCTCCCCCTCCCCCTCCCCCTCCCCTCCCCTCCCCTCCCCCTCCCCTCCCCTCCCCCTCCTCCACCCCTCCCCCTCCTCCTCCCCCTCCCCTCCTCCCCTCCCCCTCCCCCTCCCCCTCCTCCCCTCCCCTCCCCTCCCCCTCCTCCCCTCCCCTCCCCCTCCCCTCCTCCCCTCCCCCTCCCCCTCCCCTCCCCTCCCCTCCCCTCCCCCTCCCCTCCCCGTTTGTGTATTGGGTTTTTACAGACGTGTATCAATCAGATATGATCATTTACGTCTGGGGACCGACCTTTAACGTCACCATCCGAAAGACGTGACTCAGTTTCGAACCTGCCTCCTCTGCTGAATCAGTTTGTAACTTCCACTGTTAGCTGGATTACAGGCGCACGCCACAACGCCCCCCCCCCCCTCCTCCCCCTCTTATATTCATCATGCCCATTTTAATTGGGTGCGATCGCTGCGCTGATGCCTGACGGATACACAACACACAAAGTATAATATTGCATGTGAATAGAATCGCGGTTGTATGTGTAGAATGCGATCTTTACACTTATCAAATTGGCAATTCCACACATTGGTGGACTTTAAATGGGCTACCTTAATTCATCTTCGAATAGGTGTGTGAAAAACAGCTTCACTCTTCGATCACCACTCAAGCAAGGACAAATAAATTCACGACAAAATTCGCGAAGAAATACGGGACGCGCATATTTTGTCGCGAATTTCACAACACAGATTCGAGATGTCCCTTATGGGCTACCATATACAGTATAACACCATAGGAAGACAATCTGATTGGATCTTGGAGTAACTAGGTCGGAGGTCAAAGGTCACAGGTCAACTTGAAATGCCAGGTATCGGCCTCGTTATCGCGATATCTCAAGAGCTACTAGAGCTATGAGGCTCAGACTTGGTGATATTATGTATCTTCATTGGAATACATTCTGATTAGATTTTCGGTAAGTTGATCAATGGTCAAAGGTCATAGAGATCAATTTCCGATATTACAGGTTTTATCCTTATTATCGCGATATCTTAAGAACCATTAGTGATAATTGCCTCAAACTTGGTGATAGTATGTATCACCAAAAGAAGAAATTAGATTTAAGGTAAGTAGGTCAAAGGTCACAGAGGTAAATTTCTGAAATTAAAAGTGTTTTAGCCTTGATATCGCAATATCTAAACATGGTGACTGTATTACTATAGGAAGATGATACAAATACATTTTGGGGCTAATAGGTCAAGATCATATAGCCGTCGGTTGACATTTCATTATAGGCTTTTTGTTTTCATCCTTTTTTATGTCAAGAATAATTCCTTATATTTCCTACAAGGAATTTAGAGCGGAGGCATATAGGAGACGCAGTCGCATTTGTCTTGTTACATCATGCCCCTCCATTTTAATTTATACATTTGGTCAATAACGACTCGGTATTCTCCTCAATTATCTTTTTTTCGTGTGACACACAGATTTATTACTTCGTTGCATGTTAATTATTGAATGGACATGTCTCATAATCGTGATTAGGCCTATAATGATACCGGAATACATCAAATCAAATGCAGGGCCCTCAGGAGGAACAGCGTTGATGTTAATGAAGCTTTCCTTGGTTAACGAAATTCTTCTTCTTCTTCTTATTGCTATTATTATCATCATCATTATTATTATCAATATTATCCTTTATTGTTATTATCATTATCATTGCTAGTATATGTTATTATTAATAAATTTTTTTTATTATTAGTTTTATACAAATCAAATCAAATCAAATAAATGCTTATTTAGACACCTGATACCTGAGATAAATAAAATATCAATAGGTGTTTGGAGGAAATAGCGAACAGGACACCGTTGTGACCCATGTCTTCGTGGTACCGATGTTGGCACGATCTGTTAGGATCCACCCACAAAGCTACCCATTCATCGCTCTTCGGCTAGAGCTCTACGGGTATGGACCTCTCAATGAAATCATAGGTAAGTTTCAAAAAGTGTTGATGTTTCAAGTAATTTGCAATCCGCCACTGAATCTGAATCTGAAACTGTTCTGTTCCTGGTCCTCGTAGTGGGATATTGTAGAACGTTAGCGCTCGAGAGAGATAGAGAGAGAGATAGAGAGAGAGTGTGTGTGTGTGTGTGTGTGTGTTTAATGTTTAATGTTTAACATTGTGGAGTGGAATCCCATCCCTTTACAATTGCAAGGAGGGACTATATTTATAATGCCCCAAAGTCTCGTTTGAAGGTTTCTACTGAATTGCAGATACCGATGTCGGGGTGGGAGGTAATTTCTAGGCTCGTATAGTTCCTGGAAAGGAGTAGTCCAGATTCTGTCCGTTTTACATATTTTGTTCTTTTATCATCGTTTTTCCCCTCCCGAGTTCGCGTCCCACACAGAGTACGATTTCTCCACTAATCGCGCGATCCCCAAATACGCCCGTCCAAATGAATGAAAGGACTGTCTCCGTTTTAGCGTTGGGGTGTGTCAGCGGATTGAGCGCGCGATATGGATGGACACAGTCCAGGCAACGGAGTAGGAAAGAAGGTAACGAGATAGGTATCTGTGTTGCATCTCAAGAACGAGGCCAGCAACAATATTGAGCCACAGGCGATGTACCCCCCTTGAAGCATGAGGCGGTGTAGAGTAATGGGATCGTCGTATGACACTTTCATGACTTTTTCGTCATGCGCTTGACCATGGGTTCGAGTCCTGCGCTGGGCAGACAAGCATGCAATAATGATTGTCGCCGCGTTGTGAGTAAGCGCGATACCCCCTCTGTTCTCGGTGTGGGATCGGGTTCAGGGGAAAACACTCCGTTCCTCGGACAGAACGTTAACTCTTATCCTGCCATAATGAATACAGCAATGAGCATGAACAATAACTGCTATTACGAATGCGAGCAATCATGCATAAAGCAGCGTAACAATGGCTCGCTCGCGTGAATTAAGCAGCCACTCGATATAGCGCGCTCGCGTGTACAAAGCACTATAACGGTAGCGTGCATGCGGCCTTATGGCAGGATATGAGTTAAGTTGAGGCCACGCGTGTAGGATAGTAGTCCAGATTCAGTCCGTTCTTTGTTTTTATTCTTCTATCACACGCATCGATCCAACACACAGCGCGCTCTCTCCACTGATCGCGCTTCCCCCAAATTTCCGTCCACACGGGGTCGAGAATTAGAGGAATGGCTAGGTCTACTTTCAACGTTGAGGGTGTGTTATTTTATCAGCTAATTGGGTGCGCTACACTGAAACGGTACAGAGGCTGGACTAGTAGGAGATTTATACCAAGGAGTTTTAAGAGATGGAGTCATATCTAGCTCATTCCTTTTGTTCTATCTTCGATGCCGCCAGGAGAAAATATGTCAGGCATGTGCTTAATTGGATCTTCCTTGCAGATACGTAGACAAAAGATTCCTGCCTAGCTGCAAACTAACAGGCCACTTTCAAAGGGAAATATGTTTTTGTGATGATAATTACTTTTCGCTACCACTCGCACGTGCAGTACACAGTGCTTACCTTTACATGAGGTAAATGTAAATGAACAAATTCACTTTTTAATTTCGTGAGCGGAAGTAATCGGAAAAGTGTTAAATATAGCAGGTTTTAGGATTGTAAAATTTTACTATTTTTCACAATTTAAAACTGCTAATATGCAATGTAGGCAAATTTATTGACACAATTAGGCTTTTGTATTCATTTGTTATCATCTGTTCGATTTTCCCCTTGTTAGTTCAAATAAGAAGTGAAATATTAACGATATTTCTTTGTTTAAAAAATCATTACTCAAGCTTTTCAATGATATTGGCGGCTTCGAACCTCGGACATCAAAGGTAACAGCATACCTGTATATTATATTGTGCAACCTTAGAAAACGGCAGCTGCTTGGAATAATTTGTTGCCAGTTGGGTCTCCAGCTCTTAAAATTCCTTAGTTATACCCATTGCACGTTAATACCCTATACCTCTCGCAAAGGGTTGAGCGTAAGCCCGGTGTTTAGTGTGCATGCATACAAAACTGGTTATTTACGTACAGTTATTCATGATAGGCTGCATAGCCCTTAAAAGATGTACAGTAGAAGAAGAACAACAACATGTAAAGCAATATTGTGTGATGGCCTAGCTCAAGGTTTTGGTTTTTGACTTCGATGGAAAACTACCAGTTTATAACCACATGTACAGACCATTGTGCGGCAATAAGTATCCTTTGACAAACAGCAACAAATTACTTTTTCCACTCTCCACTCGGGAAAAGCAAGTGGGTGCCCTGTAGGAAGAGAATCGTTGAATAGCCCGGCTCAACTTGGGGAAATAATTCAATTTAACGGTTCCCTGGGAGAACAATATGGATGAGCCTATAATAATGATGATGATCATGATGATGATAATCATGTTGATGATGGTGATGATGATGTTGATGTTGATGATGATGATGTTGGTGATGATTGAATTATAGTAATAATAATAATAATAATATTAATTATAATAACAATAATAACAATAACAGCAGTAATAGTAGTATTAGTAGTAGAAATAGTAGGCCTAGTGGTTGTAGCAGCACTAATGATAGTAATAGTATATAGTATAATGATAATTATTATTTGTCATGAGTTTATCATATGTTTTTGTTTTGACAGCGTCTATGAACCGCGATGTTCAGCTTGGCTGCACCCCTCCTGTACTCGGGGAGGGGCTTGGTGTCGAAGATGTTAGAATACCAGACAGTAGTCTCACCTCTTCATCCGTCTATGGCTCGAACCCCGAGGCCATGGCAGCGTATCGCGGAAGGCTGAATGCCATCGGGACAGATGGTGAAACCAGTGGGTGGACTGCGGCCCTCGATGATCAGAATAAATGGATTAAGGTAATGTACCGCTTTGTGATAAAAAATGTAGTATATTATTATGCCCATCCCACACTATACGACCCTCCTGCGATACGATTTTCGAAGAAATTGTCATTATATTAGATATGGAAATGTAAACAATGTGAATCTTTTTTCTGATTTACGTTCTAAATAACGATAAGGATACTAACAACCGGAATTATAGTGCATTTAAGCGTTCTCTTCAGAATAAAAGCCGAATCGGCATCAAATCGTAGACAATCCCAGCTAGTACTGATCTGACGTCACTGCGACTTTGTCCCGATTTAGCTCTTCCTCCTCCAAGAAAGCTTGAAATTGATTGAAAGTTAGAATTGATTAATCATGTGACTATTGTGAGCCCCGATCATTAAGAATTTACAAAAGCTTGAACGATCACATCAGTTGGTATTGGAAATTCTTCCAAAATCGGATGGTAGTCAGATCTTGTTGTTTGCGCTTGGCCTAAGTCAACCGCTTTGACTGACTCCATAGTTTTTTTCAGCTTGCAGTCTCTGCTTTGGAACAGGCTTGCGTAACCAAGATAACTTGGATTTTTACCTGTTGTAAATGTTATCATGTTTGAAATCCCCGTCGATTAGACATCAGGCTCACGAGAAATATATGTTTAACGGTTTTACCAAAATTAGACTTTCCACAACTTCACGAACGTAACTGCGGCCTCAAACATGTTTGAAACCACGCGACAACCAAGAAGTCTGTTGTAAAACACGCTCAATGCGGGGTCTGAACTGGTATGGATGTAGACTACCAAATCCCGGAGAATGGTTAGGTCGTATTAACCCAAAACAAGATGATATTGATTAAGCCAAGAAAGTACAAATCAAAGTGTATCTCAAAAAATAAAACGTACTCTATTTCGTGCTGATTTCAAATAAATATATCGGTTTCCATATATTTCTTTTTATTTGTACAATGAAACAATAAATGCATTTCTATTATCGGCTAAAGCTGGGCAAATAATTTTACTAAGAGATCCGTTGGGAGAGCGGTATTAATGCTGATGAGCCTATTATATAGAGGGTAGGGGGGAACTCTACATTCACTGTCAAAATGACCACACATAATCACAAAATGCCTTGACAGAAAGTACCCCGTCCAAATTACCTAAATATTACAAGAAACACACCTTTTCTCTTCGTAATAGAGAGCAATTTTGTACCAATCATCCTCTCACTGAATTCTTTGTAAATATCATGTCTGAGATGTTACTATTAATATATTCATGTTGGCTTCTCATGAAAATTCACCGTAGTCAACGTGGTCAAAGTGTGTTAAAATAATTTTTACTACGCACGTGAACTGGAACGTAAAATAATGGGCTTTAGAGAAAGTTTTCACTGGAGAAACATTTGACACCAGTTTAAGAACTCGACTGAAGATGGTCCGATCGATTGTACGTTGTACTTTCATGCAATATATATATATATATATATATATATACATACATGTATACAGTGACACTTCATTAACATTAGCGGAAGATAGTTAGATTGTCGATTTTTTCCAAAAATGTTTCTGAGAATTGTCAAATTTTCCAAAACCTACTTTTTAAAATCATATCCCAGGTCGACCTTGGAAAGGATTCTATGGTTACCGGTGTCATAACTCAAGGCAGTGATAATTCCATCCGATGGTATACATCTTTCCAGATTTCCTATTCGGTAGACAACCAAGAATGGACCTATGCATTGGAAAGAGAATGTGGATCGCGCAGAGTGAGTATTTGTAATCATGGTAATTATGGTTTTTAAAGGATTGATTTGGTGAATCCAGACTTTCAGAAATGACTCGAGCAGGCTATTTTAATTTCAATACAGGGTGGGGGCGGTCGTTCTTAGTTTTTGTCTGATATGTGAATCCATCAACAAAATTACGCCACTAGAAATGAGTTAATCGGAATTGAACTTTAAACATAAATTATTTGCATCGCATAGCTGAGGAAAAAGAAGAAGAATAAGATTGAATAAGAATATTCAATGTCCATTTCTACTTTCCATGTTAAAGCAAAACAAAAACACCCCGTAAAAATAAGAGGAAGAAGAAAGGTGTGCGTCTTTCTATTCATTTGTCTCAATCTGTATCTGTAGAAAATCAAATTTTGCAATTGTTCTAAAAACCTACATAGCTCCGAAGCAGAGCAGGTAAATTGTATGGTGGCATGTTATGGCTACAGCGGGAATTAAACCAGTCAGACACAACTTCCGAAAACCGAATACAGGCAAATACTTGGAAAACAGCTAATTAGGCTCAGTGAATATAGCACCCTCACAGTATGATGCGAGGTAGTGTGCATGGGGGAAACCTTTCGCAGTCAACATATTGTCGATATACATTTTTGTTTAAAAAATGCTGTGGGTGAACTATCTTCAAAACCCATGAAGGATTAGTCATGTTAGGACCCTTCCAAATGGCAGACATATTAAATAAATGTATCCACAGATTTATTCAAAAATAAATTATCTACACCAGGTTGCTTTGAAAGATTTTCCTCATGCCTTTTGTACAAACTGCTACCTAATAAACGATGAGGGCACTATATTCACTGTGCGTTATTCACTATTTTCCGAGTATTTGCCTGTATTCGGTTTTCCGAAGTTGTGTCTGAATGTATACGTAATGGAATCAGACGCATAACAAATATTCTCCAGAAAACTTGCACTTGTTAAAACAAAAAGCATCCGATATTCCCTGTTTTTAAGAACACTACGGTGATTCTGGACATGATCATGTTTGACTCTATTCTCTTCTTTTCACAACGTAATATGTTACAACAGTAGCTATGAAATACTTGTTAGTCAACTGTTAGTCAACTCTTTAGAGTTCACCTTTAGTTGTTATTTAATTTTTAAAAATGTATCCTCGTTTTGACTTTTTTGCAGACATATCCAGGGAACCTCGATGGGAGTACTTTATTGACGACACTTTTTCCTAAACCAGTAACAGCACGTTACATCCGATTGCATCCTTTGTCATGGTATTATGGTGGTGGAATGAGATTCGAGATACTCGGGGTCGTGAACTGATTTGAGGGATCTTCTTCGTATACAACTGAATCGAAGAGCTTAACATGGAAATGTCGGCCGCCATTACTGGGGGCCATCGAGAATGCTAAGTAATTGGTAAAATATTCCCGCTGTAGTTCAGGGACGGCCATGCACCTGTCTCATTACATAAGAAATTGAACCATCTCTTGATATGCTCTTGGATGACTCCCAGCCTTATGAGACGGAACATGAAATCCCCATTGGTCTATGTACATGGATTAAGCCATTTAATTGATTGATTGATTGATTGATTGAAATAGTATTTATTAGAAAAACACATGGCAGCTCGACAGCTAAATTAAGTGGGATGCACATACATATGCAAAGCAATGCAAGTTAAAAATACAATCGGATATTATACATTCATAATTTACAAGCATTTTATACCCAATTTGTAGCAAATAAACATTCAGATGCACCAAAAAGAAAGAGAGGGGGAGAGAGAAATGAAAAGAAAGAGAGAAGAGATACATATATAGTGGGAGAGAAAAAGAAAGAAGGAACGTAGGCAAAAAGGAGAAAAAAATAGAGATAAAGGAAGATAAAGAGAGAGATTACTAGTCAGATAGAGATTTAAAAAAGAGTAAGTGTGAAAACAAGAGAGAGGAAGAGTGGCAAAAGATAGAAAGAGAATAAGATAAGGAAAAGAAAGATAGTAATTACTTATATCATATGGTAAAAAGATAGAGTGAAATAAACAAGAAATAACTATACATTACATCAACATGCAATACAAAGTCACTTTCCAGTTTAAGTCCAACAGAGGATATCAAACAAAGTTATTAAGAGTTTTACCCCAACCAAGGTAATGTTTAGATTCGTAAAGATTATAGAGGAAAGAGAGATTGGTGAAAAGAGATAGATATATCAGAGAGATGTGTAGAAGAAAAAAGGGCATGTAAAAGGAGAGGGGTAAAAGAAGGGAGAGAAAGAGAAGGAGGGGAGCATAAGGAATGTTACACGAATAGAAGACAATATATGAACAAATATGAAATATTGATTTTGGAACCGCAAGTACGTATAAATAGTATACGGTATGAAAACGGGTAATTTTTCGGACCTGTGGTTTTAGATTATGCTCTTTCTGAGGTATATATGCTTTATTATATAAAAGACGGCTAAATAAAGAGATATTCAAATAGTTATAATATAGAAAGAAGAAAAAACAATGGCCAGATGTATTGACCTACTGTCCAGTATCCCGTTTGAAGTTCAGATTAAAGTTTAGTTTACAATAAGGAAGTAATGAAAGGGATTTACTCTGTGTCTTTTAGTCCTACACGACAGGCTCACAAATTTGTCAGTGTTCTTAGTGTTGTACTCGTGTGTTCTATGCGGGGGAAACAAGTGGTGGAGCTTTGACGAAGAGTCAAGCATTGATTTGGCGAGTAAGACACAGAGACTGTTCCTCCTGTCACAGGCGCGTAGCCAGGGGGGCGGAGGGGGCGGTCGCCCCCCTCAAAACGCCGGCCCCCCCCCCCAAAAAAAAAGGAAGAGAACGTAGGAAGAAAAAGGGGCACGGTACAACGAATCGCAATCTTCTCTAATATTTTTAATGAAACGTCAAAGCTTCCGCGCTTCGCGCGAGAGGGGGGAAACTGAATTCAGACAAGGATTAAGAGTCGAGCACGGTACAACGAATCGGCTTCTTTCTCTAATAATTTAATGAAACGTCAAAGCTTCCGCGCTTCGCGCGGGGGGACCCCCCCTCCCTGTACCCACCCCCCTAGGGAGCGCGCTTCGCACGCTTGCTCACTACCGCCCCCCTAAAATAAAATCCTGGCTACGCGCTTGTCCTGTCACCAAGGGTTGGTAGCTGTAATTGATCTATAGCATTTGATTTTTAGTATTAACGCATGTAATACCGGTTAACTAACATATTCAAATGTATGGATGTTTCTTTTCTGGATACTTAGTGACGAGTTTTTCAATTAACCTTTTTTATTAATGAATAAACTACAATCTCGGAATCCAGTGTGCATACATTACTGGTTGGTTGCTATGTTTGGCAAGCCTCGGGCAAGCTTTCAGGTTGTCAAGAACCACCTTTCTTTTAAAAGTATGCTTAAAATATAAATATGTTAGTAAACCGGTCTATTACGACCCAGGATGATCTGGCAAGCGCGTTTTTGGACACGTTTAATTGAATCTCGGTTTTGCTTCGTGATGCCGCCCGCCCAGACTGGAACAGTATATTCCAAGACAGAGCTGACGATGCTGATCAGGGGGTAGGCTATGGTGTAATATTTTGATGTTGTTTTTGGTTGAAAACATGTCTTGCTTTATAAATTCTGCTACCATTTAATATGTTACCCCTAGCCCTGTAATGTCAAATTATTACTCTTATTAATAGTATTAGTATAACTATTATTGCTATTGCTAAAGCCCGGGTAATAATTGTGGAGCGCCAGGAGTATTAAGTCTGACAGACATAAGCAATATACCAGAACCCACTATAATTATTATTTATGATATTATTGTCATTATTATTATTATTTTTTTTTTTAAATATTATTTTCAGCATAATCATCATCATTATTATTGTTATGATTGTTAATATTGCTGTTGTTGCGAGAACACAACAATGGCCATACCCTGGGTATTATTATTATTATTATTAGTAGTAGTAGTAGTAGTAGTAGTAGTAGTATTATTATAAATAAATTTATAATTATCATTATAATTTTCATTATTATTGTAATTATTTTTGTTAATACTAGTGACAGATCTGATGGTAGGTTTGATATGTACCGAGTAATTCAAAGGTTATCAAATGTTGACTGGAAGCAGGATATTAACGGGGATATCCGATAATCATATTGTGTATATACCATTGAAATAATGTTAAATTGTAGTACTTGTCTTAAGTGAAAGAGGATTAATCTCGTATGGTTTAGACGGTTTAGTTGTACTTTTAAGATCACATATTCTGGAGGCAATATTTACACCCGTACAACGTGTACAACTGAAAGTGGTGAACAGAAACGAAGTGTCGTCTAACAATTTGAAAAAATAGCTTAATTTTTCAATTATATCTACCATTTCTTAAATATATTTTTGCCTCTCAAATCTCTTAGAAGCTATTTTAAATTTGGGATACTGTTTTTATGAATAAAAGGAAAATGAGATCAGTGCATATATTTTATATTTCATTTCTGTAAATAGGCTATGCAATTTGACTTTTCTAATCTCAAATCAGAATGTACACAAGATAAACCACAACATATTATTTAAAAGGCTATCCCTTTATGGCATCCGGGGACGCTGGAATGGCTCGAAAGCTATCTTAGTGCCAGAATACAGTTTATAATATACGAAGAGTCATCAGAAAGTAGATATATCAAATTTGGTGTACCACAAGGTTCTCTCTTAGGAACAACTCTGTTTTTAATCTATATAAATGACTTGCAGACTGTGACAAATAATTTCAATTTCAGACTATTTGCAGATGATTCTAATATTTTTTCATACTTTTCCCAAAGGTGTAGATCAAATAGATTGAGTGTGAAGTAAATGAAAATTTAAAATCGATACAAAATTGGTGCACTGCAAATAAGCTTACTATCAATGCGTCAAAGAAAAATAATGTTCATTAGTAGTCGTAGAAGAAAGGCCGTGCTTAGAGGGAGATTGAAAATATTTGGGGCAGAATTAAGAGAAGTGGAGGAAGCGACATTTGTTGGCATTACCATTGACAGTCATTTAACATGGAATTCACATATCAAATCTATTAATGACTGTATACGGAGAAAGGTCGGTATCCTCTTTAAATCACGGCACTTTATTCCTAAATATATATCGATACTGTTGTATAAAGCTCTAATACAGCAACATATTACATATGGCATCGAGGTTTGGGGTATTACTTATAAATCACACTTGATGTGTATATTTATACTCAAAAGATTGCTGTACGTGCTATAACTTTTAAGCCACATCGTACTGTTTCATGACCTCCAATTGCTGAATATTTTAAAATGCATAAACCATCTATTTGTACTTGTTGTGTTTGATTTGATAAATGAACGATTACCTCATTCCTTAAAAAATTATTGCAGTATGATACAACACGAATATTCCACAAGACAAAAATCGGGTCGACAATTACGTCTTCCTTTATTCAAAACAGACCAAAGAAAGTTTTCTGTTTCGTTTGTTGGAAGTAATTTTTGGAATATGCTTCCTACTGATCTAAGAATGGAGAGATCAAGAACCTCCCTTCGTAAAAAGCTCACAGAATTACTCTTAGGTGAAAACCACGAATTATAACTTTGTAATTATATAGTTGTATATAGCAACCAGTCTCGTTGTTTGGATTGTAATATTATACACAAATCTTATTTATAGGATTTGGAAACCCATCATGTATTCTCATTTTACTTTATTTTAGGCTTCAGATAACGAGAGTCAGGCTCGACTAGCACATGTGCTATTTCTGACTCTATTTTACCATCGATAACAAACTCATTGTAATTAGTCATTTATTGTTTTACTCTTGACACAAAATTTACTTATAACTATTTGTTTTTTATGATGTATATCGCTGTCGAACATGTCTTTCAATTAATTCATGTCATGTTTATATTTATGTTATATTTACATTGTCATTGTGCATTTATTTATCTTTTGTTTCAATGGTTTCACTGGTGGTAAATAAATAAATTGAACTCAATTCAAATAATTTATACATTTCTGTTAAATGTAAGTTTATGTTGTGCTTCTAATTCAAACGGCTAGTATTTTATTGATTAAACAAACAACCCTTTCGGTACACCATTTTAATTTACTGCTGTTCATACTAATGTATGTCTACTTATGTAATGACCAGTAGCGTAGCTATAAGCCAGTTCGTAAATAGCTTTGGAACGCATGACCCCAAAATATCCACAGATCTTTTACACGATGGATAAGTCCCACTTGTGCATTTTAGAATAATCACTGCCGAAGTGATGGAGGTGCTTCATGAATACCTTTTGTTTGCCTCTTGAGAAGAATACTTCCACCTCGATATGTATCAGATAAATGTACTGTCGGTGCATAAATGAATACTGATTACATAACTTTATGAGCACGATACCAGTATTCGTCTCAATGGTTTTACGATTTTGGAACGAATGACCTTTAACTGCCCATGCGCAAATCCTAATTACGAACTCGCCTATTGGGGCGGGGGACACGTGCCCCTCTAATTGGAGAAAAAAAGGATAACAACAGAGAGAACAAAAATTAGAAAAGAGAGGAAAAGAAATGTAAAGAGAGGGAAATGGTGGGGAAAAATGGAATAAGATTTATGTCTAAATATGAAATGACCAGCTGTATCGCTATGGGAACGTGCCCTTCTGATTGGGGAAAATCGAGAAGAGAGAGAAAATGAAATGTATAGAGGGGAAAATGAGGGGGTTTGAGAGGATAGTTCTTCCTCCTGCACCCTTCGCCTTATTGTTAGCTCTATCATTCACTGGTTACACCGTTACAAAAAAATGTCACGCCCTCTCCCTCGAGGCTTGACCCACGGTACGCCATAAGAGATAGAAAAAAAGGAGAATTATCTTGTATGTTTAGATATCTATCAAATTATTCAATTTAAACTTGCATTTAACGTGTTTAAGGTGCTAAGTTTGCACTGATTTCTTTTTCGGCCTTGGCATGGGGGAGTTGGGACACCGACTTAATCCCTCAGTCACACCACCAAAACCAATCCAAACCGAACTCCAAACCGACCAATTCTTAGCCATTTATCGTAATGTTGACTCTTACCTAGGGCAGTTTCGATCGGTTCAAATTTTTAATCCTGCTTGTATCCTAGAAATGCTTTAGTGGAAAATCACGCGCCCATCCACGGGACACGGCCCTACGCCACGCAGTGTGTGCGCTTGATTGCACTTCATGACAAACGCCAATACTGTCGTTTTTTACATGAATTTGAAGCTTCTTCTCTTTTAGAATAGACGTTAGTATCGGTTCTCGAAAAAAACATTTTATCAAGTTTTACAATTTTGTGGATAATTATTATTTGAAAAGTGTAAAATTCGTATATTTTTGTATAAAGTAATTCTCGTGAGCTCTTGGGTGTTTATGAGCCGCGAATCATTTCTATAATGCCTTACCGTCGGATCCTTTTTTTAAAATAAATAATTGAAGCGTAAAATAACATGCTTTACGAATAAGCACCGTATCTCATTTGCATATCTTTTCAATGCATTCCTTATCTGTTCTGAGGCGAACGATGTGTCTAAATTGTCTCCTTATATGGTCATAACACTCTGGACATAACTCTTGCCTGGGGGTCTATGTCTAAGGAAGGGGTACATGTAGTTCATTCCTTGGTCCCAGCATCATTTCACTCTCTACCAAGCAAACTAACAGGTGGTGTCATCCAGTTCTCTCTCTCTCCCTCTCACTCGGTAAGTCTCTGAGATCATTGGATAATTCTTGCTCCCTTGTATTATATTCAATGTTAATGCGATATGAGATTCGACATCAGCTCAAGTATTTATGTACTCTTGGTTAATATTGATTAATTATTCAACGTGTTCATTAAACTGATTTAATGCATTGTTCCTTGTTAGTTCCCACAACTTTGTTAGACATACAGTCTTACTACCAGCTGAAGTCTGCTACCTACAATCTATGCCTTAGACCAATGTGATTATATTTCATGTACTTAAGATATTAAAAATACTTCATTAGTATTATTACCATTATACTTCATGTAAACAAAACTGTGAAATTTGAATTATGATTTAAACTCAAACGAAACTGAACGACTGGCGGGTGCATGCATGAGTCTTTTGGCGGGGTCGTTTGATAGTACTTTGTCCCTCCCAGAGTCCCAGGTGTAGCATATAGTCTGAGATTGAATATCTATGCATTTATTTGGTATCTTATTCAGCAGAATGCGGCTTATGATTTTATGCAAATTAAATGAGTATGAGCACCACTCCTTCCCCCAAAAGATATCAATGCTGTCCATACGGCATTGGGAAATGCCCCGTGATTTTCAGCACGCTCTGACAGCGATGCCTTTTTGTTGCGATTCAAATCAGGCGGTTTGTTTTTGGTGTTTCCATTAATCTGTTACATGGCCCTGAATCCCTGATTACAAACATACGTCAGTTTCATAATATTTCAATATTACCAAATCAACATGCATACCTCAGAGATCTCAAATTTTACTCATTTAAAAAAAATTCTCGCTCAAAGTGTCATTTTCAGGAACTTTTTAAAAAGCTGATCGTATTTTTCGTGCGACGAAAAGATGACCGCGCTCGTGAATTGTGCGATCTTAATGAATATTGGCAAAAAAGCCAATCACGGAAATTTTTTTTTCATGAAAATGCCTCTGTGTAGAAAATGAATAGGAAAAAAAATGGGTCAGATCAAAGTGTGTCCGGTAGGTCAGAAAGAAGTGGTACAGTAAATGGAAACACCCGTTTGTTTTCACGAATAAGCAAAGAAAAGGGCATATCCTTCTTTATTTTGTGACGAAGAAGTGATCAAAAGATGAAAAGTTGGGGTGTAAACATATAAAGCTCAGCTGCCTTTTGGATATCCAAATGGCACATCTATTTAATGGCGGTCAAGTGTACCATGACTCTATTTTCAATATAGGGTCTCCATAATCCCTAAGTGGCCCCTACATTGCTACTGTATTATCATAATGGAAGCACACTTTCACTTTTGTGTAGGCACTTTCATGCCTGGGTTACACTTCGTTAATCAAAAGTTTCGTTCTAATGTCTAAGCCAATCCACCAATAGGCGGCGTCATGAGCCATGTATTTTGAGGGGCTGAGCCAAGAAGAATTGAAATATTTCTTAAGCGCCATCAACTCAATTCATGTGACTCGGGTATAAGGGATAGCTTTGATTTTCAGAATGTTGAAATCTGATATTTTTTTCATATGAAACATCAGATATCTGGATTCATCAGAATGTCTAATAGCCTATCGCTGGTTTGCGCAAGTAAACATGAATCAATTCTAAGGTTACAATCAGTGGATTTTAATCAAGGTCAATAAGTTAGTAGTCGGGAGTTCAAATAGGACAACAGGTTTCACGGGGGAAAGAATTGTTGGATATAATTATAATCCCACTTTGTCGTAATTCTTGTTGGTTGCAAATCAGATTTTGGTCAAAGGCCAAGGACACCATATTTCCACCAAACATGCCAAATCCACCACCCTAACTAACTAGTCTGCAAGCAAAGAAACTAAAATTAATATTTCTCTGGGTTTGTTTTCTCATATTCAGGAAAAGAAAACGAAAATCAATCATCATGTGTGACGAAGATGTTGCCGCTCTTGTCGTCGACAACGGGTCCGGTATGGTGAAGGCGGGATTTGCCGGAGACGATGCCCCAAGGGCTGTCTTCCCATCCATCGTTGGCAGGCCCCGTCACCAGGGTGTCATGGTTGGTATGGGACAAAAGGACAGCTACGTCGGAGACGAGGCCCAGAGCAAAAGAGGTATCCTCACCCTGAAGTACCCTATCGAGCACGGTATCGTCACCAACTGGGACGATATGGAGAAGATCTGGCATCACACCTTCTACAACGAGCTCCGTGTCGCCCCAGAGGAGCACCCCGTCCTTCTGACAGAGGCCCCCCTTAACCCCAAGGCCAACAGGGAAAAGATGACCCAGGTGAGAATATAGTGAGGAATTGCAAAACCTTCCTTAAGTGCCACTTTGGCAGTGAATGAAATGAACAACGGCTACAGCCAGCACACGAGACCAATAGCCTACATGTATGTAGGCGACGCCAACTAGACTGACAACCCAAACGACCGACATATCGCTCTCCTTGACCAGTCTAAAATCGCTTTCCTTATTTACAGTCCATAAAATGCTATGAAGCCTTTTCGTGTCTTCACTTCAGCGAAATTCAAAGCTGATACGGACTACGAGTACAAAACCGCGAACATTCAGAGAAAAAAAGTTGAATCTTCCCTCTTTATAATCCCTAGAGTTTATTCTTAATTTTAAAAAAACTTGCTTATACAATATATTGCGACCTAATTTCTTTCATTAGATTATGTTCGAGACCTTCAACTCGCCCGCCATGTACGTCGCCATCCAGGCCGTGCTTTCCCTCTACGCCTCTGGTCGTACCACTGGTATCGTTTTCGACTCTGGCGACGGTGTTTCACACACTGTACCTATCTATGAGGGTTACGCCCTCCCCCACGCCATCATCCGTCTGGACTTGGCTGGACGTGATCTCACCGACTACCTGATGAAGATCCTTACCGAGCGTGGCTACTCTTTCACCACTACTGGTAAGACATGATAATAATAATAACAATAATAATAATGATAATTAAAATAGTGATAATTATAATATTACAATATCAATGTAAATAGATGAATGTCTTGTCAAAGTCCACGTCTCGGGGTGGAATTCAAACCTCACTCCTCGTGATCTATAAGCCGCAGTCCACAACACCTTTATATTCATCCTTGTTACTGCATGTTTTAATCCTTCTAACAAAGGATTATTCAATTAGATCGATCATAATAAAAAAATCCCCTCTAAGTCAAGGTGGTTTGCAACACATTTCACTGTTATCTTCACATTTTACAGTTTTCTGCAATTGATATGTAACTGCATCCATTATTATCTCTTACAGCTGAGCGTGAAATCGTCCGTGACGTCAAGGAGAAGCTCTGCTACGTAGCTCTTGACTTTGAGGAGGAGATGCAAGCTGCTAGCTCATCCTCTTCCCTGGAGAAGAGCTACGAGCTTCCCGACGGACAGGTCATCACCATCGGCAACGAGCGATTCCGTTGCTCAGAGACCCTCTTCCAGCCAGCATTCATTGGAATGGAATCTGCTGGAATCCATGAGACATGTTACAACAGCATCATGAAGTGCGATGTTGACATCCGTAAGGATCTATACGCCAACACCGTTCTCTCCGGAGGCAGCACCATGTTCCCAGGAATCGCTGACCGCATGCAGAAAGAGATCAGCGCACTCGCCCCACCAACCATGAAGATCAAGGTCATCGCTCCTCCAGAGAGGAAATACTCTGTATGGATCGGAGGCTCCATCCTTGCCTCTCTCTCAACCTTCCAACAGATGTGGATCAGCAAGCAGGAATACGATGAGTCTGGCCCATCCATTGTCCACAGGAAGTGCTTCTAAACAACTTGATTTTCTTCTACTTCTAATGAGAAACCTGATTTGTTTTTCTTCCGTTTTACTCCATGTTGTCACCTCTTGATTCAATTCAAGTTTATTTCCACAATCTGATAAAAATACAGAACAATCAAAAGACAAATAACACAGACAAGAATATAACATAAATATAACAAAACAGATAATGGTGGAATCGACAATAGGCCTACAGGCCTTTCTATGGTCAATCCCTTAAGTGTATACATGATAGTCAAATCTAACAAGAACATGAACTAAGTAACTAACAATACAACAACAGCGACTACAATAACAAAACAAAAAAGGATGGAGAAAAGGAATAAGAATGGGAGAGGAAGGGAGAAGGCAAATTAATATAGATTTAAAAGATGATTTTTATATGTTCGTTTAAAAACTGAAAGACTTTTGGTACATTTAAAGGTATTTGAGAGATTATTCCATTTGATAGTGCATCTAGAGACATTATATTTATAATTAGGAACATACAAATTATTGTTCTGTCTTATATTGTACATATATTTTTTCTTTGTGAAACCATTTTCTAGAAATTTTGGTAAGGTATTGTTGGTATATTGATACATAAATGTGCAGATTACAAATTTATGAATATCATATATAGTTAATAATTTCATTTTTTAAACATATTGATAGTTTGGGGTTTCGGGTGGTTACATATTATAAGTCTTTGTTTTAAATGTAGAAACGTTCATTACAAATATATAAGTATAAACATATATTTATATATATATATATATATATATATATATATATTCAAACTTAGAAGAGCAATAATAAAACGCGCATTCGTCACTGTCTGTTGAATGGAGAATGAAATAAAAACAGTACTAACTGCACTATTTTCATTATTTGAATCTTACATTGGCCATCTTTCATATTTATTGTGCGTTTTGTCGTGAATATTTAGCCTTGGATAAAATGAGTGCGGGTATGTAAGAGTTTCTAAGTGTAAACACAGTTCATATATTTCAGATGTTGTTATTAGGCTAATGAATGTTTTCAATATGGCAATGGTCAAGTACGGGTGCAGGATTGTATTGGGGGACACAACATGGGAATATATCTGCAGACAATATATATATATATAAAAATAAAAAAAAGGGTGACACCCTTGCGACTGATATTCACTACAAACCTACGGACTCGCATTCATATCTCAGGTTCGACTCTTGTCATCCCCCATCATGTAAGAAGGCCATCCCCTTTTCACAATTTCTGAGACTAAGACGAATTTGCAGCGACGACACTAATTTCAAGTCAAGAGCGAAGGAGTTGAGAACTTTCTTCTCTGACAGAGGCTATCCCGACAAGATCGTCGAAGGGGTATTAATGAAGGATAGCCGAATCACACAACATGACGCTCTGACTAAGAGACGTAAGGATTCTAATTCCCGCACCCCTCTTGTACTCACGTACAACCATACATCTCAGCGAATTGCTAAGGCCGTACGTGAAAACATCAACATCCTCCGGGCTGACGAGACGACTCTTAGTGTATTTGGGGCCAACCCATTCATCACGGCGTACCGGAGGGGGAAGAACATCAAAAACGAACTTGTCTGCTCAAGACTTCCCAGTCAGATACCCCACAGCATCACTAATCCTGGTACCACTCGGTGTAAGCGTCCTCGTTGCAAGACCTGCGCCCATGTCTCATCCCATGATGTGGTGGGCCCCAGAGGAACTTGGCATATCAGAGGAGAATTCACATGTACCACCACTAATGTCATTTACGGATTGACATGTACCCGCTGTTCCATGGTGTACATCGGGGAGACAAAGAGACGCCTAGCCGATAGAATCACGGAGCATCTGCGTTCCATACGCCTGAAGACAGCCGGACTACCTGTAGCTCACCACTTCAACATCGGAGATCATAATGCTGATGACCTTCAAGTATGTGTGCTGAAATCTTGCCGAGATGAGAAAGAAAGGAAGCTGATGGAGGAGAGGATAATCTTCAAACTTGGCACTCTCCACCCGGACGGGATGAACGCCACTTTCAGATCTTTCCCTAACTCACACTGATCTTTGTTGAACTTTAATATCTTTATTACGTCATAATGCTTTTTCAATTGCTTATTTTTCTTTCTGTGCGCCTCTTCTTTTCCTTTTCTTTTGCTTTCCGCGTATCTCCCCTGGAGATACGCTCTTCTAACGCTCCCTTTATTTCTAATTTTCTCCTATTTTCTCACGTCACAATGGTCCAACTTTTGAGCTTTGTGACGTTTCTCTATCTCTTTTCTCTTCTTTCGCGTACTCTCACGCGCCTTTGCATCTTGACTACCAAGCGTCGCCTATATATTTTTGTTTTTGTATATTGTTGTTCATGCTTGAATCACTTCGATAAAGGGCTATGCCCGAAACGTCAGTGGAATATTCACTTCTCCGGTGTTTTTATTTATCTACCTTGTGTCCTATATATATATATATATATATATATATATATATATATATATATACAAATTTCTATAACAATACATGCATAAACATACACAATATTTTTGTATATAAATAAGTTGCCTTGTAGGTCACACCTTGTAGGTCTGGGTAACCTAAAGCATGCCAATTGATTGTCTAAAGAGGGGTCATTTCCTGTGTTCCGTGCCCCCACCTTCAATCCCTACATCCGCCACTGATGGTGTAAATACGTGAAAGGGGAGTGTGTTTGCAAGAGCCGTCTACATGTGCCTGATTTTTTGTCCTGAATGTCTTTAGAGTTTTTTCGAGTCAAGGCATGCGACATTCGTGTTCTGAACAGTGGCGTAGCTACGAGGGACCACAGGAACAACGTGTCCCCTTAATCGAATTGCCAGAAAGGTGGGGGGGGGGAGAGAGAGATAAAACGAGGAAGAAGGAATTTGGAAAGAAGATTATACGATCACCTCACACAGCCTTTCCCCAATCAATGACCCTTGCGATTTGCATTTCATAAATTTACCTTCAATGCCGGTGCCCCCATCGTATCTAAAGTCACGCTACGCACTGGTTTTGCACGGCATTCAAGGAAAGTAAGTATCGATGAAACGGTATCGCGGGTTATCATGTTTTGGATAGGATTGCTCGTCTAGACCAATATGTTACATTCAGAGCAGGGGCGGATCTACGGGGGTTTAACCCCCCTGGGATGCCAACAAAAAAGAAGGAAGAAAAAAAGAAAGAACGCACATTTGAGAGAAACTTTTCAAGTGCAAATATTGTGAGAAGATATTCAACTCATCTGGTAACTTAACAAAACACATGATAACTCTGGATATAACTGTGTATTAAACTGTTCTTGATTTAAAAAGACGTTATCATGCACTGCTTTTTATGGTCGCCATTGTGTTAGTAGATGCCAGCAAAACATCACTTACGTGCCGGGTGTTCAAAAAAGCACAACAAAAATCGCCTCGCCGCTGTGCGGCTCGTGGACGATGCTCGTCATTGGGTCAACACCCCCCCCCCCCTTAGCAAAAAGCTAGATCCGCCCCTGCAGAGGCGGATCCAATATTGTCTGAATAAGATGAGAGGCAGTGGCGTAAGTACATGGAGGCACGGGGGCATATTCCCCCAATCCAGAGGTGAAAAAAGGGATATAAAAAGCGGAGAAAAAGAATGAGCAAGAAAAGAGAAAGATGAATGGAAATTGGAAAGGAAAGGAGGACGAGAAAAGAAGATGAAAAGAATATGTGCCACCTCCCCTAATCAATAGCCTTAATAAAGTGTGCACATCATTGACTGTGCATTTCACTTTCCTGCGAAGACCAATTCCCTCCCCCACCCACGCAGCCCCCCCCCCTCCCAACAAAAAATAGGGGCAGTGCCTCCTTTATGGGTGGATTAACGCTACGCCACTGTGGAGAGGGTAAACGTAACGAGTGTCTGATAAGCCTCGAAAACCAATGGACCATGGCCAACCTTCCGAGAGTACCGAGGCAAGAAAATCAAAGAGGGCAGCGGTAGCCTTTTTGGGGGAGGGGGTATGTCCCGATATATTAGCTATAACCATAAGGTGGTGGAGGTCTGGTTTCTCTTGTTCACAGTGTTGTTCGTAACGTACTTAACGTCATTTGCTCTAAGCGGATTAAAATGAGTTATTTGGATCTAGCTTAAATGTTATTTATCTTGTATATGCGAAAAAGGGGTATATAATTATTTTTTTCTCTGTAATGATATTCATTATATCCAGAAAATAATCACAAGCTTTAGCTAGTTGGCGTCTTTTAAAATTATAAAAGCACAGCTTAGATAAATCCAAATATTTATTCCAACCCGTTGAAACGTGAAACGGGGGGGAGGGGGGGTGCTGGACTTCAAGACAGGAGTTTCCCTCGTATTACAACCAAATGATCATTTCATCAGTAAAAAACCTACAAATCTAATATAAGGTAATATTTTCTTTCAAATGAAAACGTGTAGAATAGCCACATCTTCGTTACAATCGGGGCTACTCTTCATCGAATTTCAAGCCCCTCTGTACCAGTTTGGCCAGGAGGGATTAGAGGGATTAGCGTGGTCACTGAGGTGGTTATCTCATCAACGGGCACCGCTTAAGCATTGTTTTTTATATAGAGGGAGCAAGTAGCTACAAATAGTACAGTGGGGCTTTAATGAGGTCGTGTTTTGAATGACGATACAAAATATATATTGTGAATCTGTTCTACTTTAAAGTTTATGAAAGTTGGTAACATCGCAGCAATCAACAAGTTAGAAAAAAATCTATAATGACCCGCGCTACTGTTTTTTTAATAGAATAGTGTTTCATTTTAAAGAAAATGAGATCCACTTTAAAATGTACTGGGCCTGCATGCACACTTATATAGCTAAACTTATTGAATAGGTCTACTAACCAGGGTGCCTCGTAAATATAATAGCGGAGTCGAAGTAGATGTGGAAGTAAGTATGTTTGCAGAAAGTAAGGCAATTTAATTTAACTTAAATTTGCCAAGATTCAAGATTTACTCAATAAGATACTCAGTTTCAGTTTAGTTTATTTCATTTCCATTTTTTCTAGCATCATTGCAAACACAATACAATTCAATATGCAGTACACAATAATTGTATAGTATACAAATGAATATACAAATCAATATACAGTAAGCAATGCAAAAGAATCAAATCAAGCGTGACGAAAATACTAATCAATGACTAAAACATTATTCATAATTTGGATTATCAAAAAAATACAGAGTTAACATGGAAAGTAAATATGATTCTTAAAGTTGTTTTATTTTTATCTATTATTTTTTGTATACTAAAATTGAGGAAATGGAGAGGTCCACTAAGAAGCAGGGCTTGTTTAGTGTGGATCCCTCAAAGAGTGAGTAGAATAGATCTCTTTAAAGATAGAAAATGAAATTAAGAGAAATATCGTAAGGAAAAAATATCTAAGTGTGAGAGGTGATATGGTGCCAATGGTATATGGAGATGCAGAAAAGAAAATGAAGATGGAAGAAGAGTGAGAGGAGAAAGCTGGCGCGTCTGTGTGGGGAGAAAAAGAGAAAGATAAAAGTAATTTAAAAAAGAGAAAGAGAGAGAGAGAGAGAAAGGAAGAAAGATAGAGACAGAAAGAAAGAAAGAGAAAGAGAGAGAAAGAAAGACGGAGAGGTAGAGAGAAAGGGAGAGAGAAAGGGAGAGAGAGAGAGAGAGAAAGAAAGAGAGTTGGGTCCCGATCGCTCGATTTGAATTTTCTTTATATGTTTCGAGAATACTGTATCTTCGTAGCCAGATGGCTAAATTGCGATAGTTTTACGAGGAAAAAATTGTTATATACAAATGTATAATTACAATTACAACATCAATAACACACGTTGGATAAATTCTTGATGGTATTAAATTCACTTCTGTGCCCTCCCCCCTCCCAAAAGTATAGATATTAACGTTAGATTTGAGCTGAGTCTACATTGCATTTGATCTAAATTTACATTCCATTTGATCTAAATTTACATTTCATTTGGACTAGGTGTAACCAATACTATAGTAAATGGGTGTGTATTCTTCAAACATTTCCAGTGACTCAACCAATATCCGGTCACTCCATTAAAGATTATGTGCAGTTTTAATATTGCCAGAAATTGCAATTTTACAATATTCAGATCGAATAGCACAAATGTTCAGGACTACAATAAGTGTTCCTGTGCCAAAATAATGTTGGTAGAAGATGAACTATGCATGATTAATTACCAATTCGAGTAAAAGATAGAAAATTGGAGCAAGCGACTGGGACTCAGAGAAAGAGAGAGAGGGCAAGATATATATAAATATATATATATATATAGAGAGAGAGAGAGAGAGAGAGAGAGAAGAGAGAAAGAGATAGAGAGGGATAGAGGGAGAGAGAGATAGGGAGAGAGAGAGGGGAGAGAGAGGGGGAAGAGTTAGAGAGCTAATTTTTCCTGATACGATTTTCAGCAAGTGTGTTTTTCTATATATGTATTTAGTCTGTCTACTGCATGTTACAAGCATTCGTTTTTTATTGAAACAAAATGAAAAAAATGCACCTTGATGCACCACAAAACATATTGTACTCCTTTTCTGTTTTTTGCTTTCTCTTTGAAAATACAAAAAAGAAAAACCACCATAAGTTAGAAATAAAGGGAAAAATCGTTCGCAGGCTGGAAATCAGGCTACACCATCTGTGATTCTCTACATCAATACGGCACTCTCATTCTGCACGAGTCCTCCTTTTTCCAGAAAAATACAATTACAGAAAGATCGTTTCAGTTTCTAGGTCCTTCCATTAGTTCTGCTTTGAAAGACGCGCAACCGTGGGTCATTAACAACCAATTTACCAACTAACAAGGATTGATTTTGAGATGGAAAAATATTGAAGGGTTCGTTTTATGACGAAAGTGTGATTTTAGCCCAGAAGGATGCTTCATGAAGGAGACCGAGTGCGCAGCACAGCGCAGCACAGCGCAGCACGTTTGCCATTGACATAATTCAATTTAGACGTTGTTTGGCAGGGCGTTATTGAGTTAAAGTTGTCTTGGGTTGTGTTTGAATGTGCCTCTATTGTCTATAGCCATCGCCGGCCATGGCATCTCATAGCTTCATAACGATCACGTGATAAGTAAATAGTGTCTATTTTTATTAAACGCACTCAGCGTAAAGACATATCTTAATAAAATGAGCGTTTATTGTCAATGTCCCCTTTTAAACTGATTTTTTTTCTCGAAAAAATGCAACTTTCTATTTCCTATGGGGTTAATGGTTTCAAAGAATAAACTATTTTTGATGAGGAAAATGGTTAACTGCTTCTCTAATTTATTTATATGGGCACAAAGTGGGGGACATTTAAGGGTACGTATTGACGGAGTAAACACGAAGTATGCTTACGTCAATGAAGCATGAAGAAGTTTTGTGCTATGTCATTCTATTGGTATAGAGAAGAAACGGTTTAAGAAAAACAGCTTGCATGCAACTAACCCACAAAAATATATCTCATGAATGTCTATTTGACCATCTATTTTCTGATTTAATTACGAGAACTCGATCCCCACTTTTAAATTAGAGTTTAGTATTGATCTGCTTGAAAGAGGATCTCTTTCAGGTGGGGGGGGGGTTCAGTTGCCTGCGGTTGAATTTACATAGAGTGTCGTTATAACACACGACGGAAAAGGGGGGATTTCATCTCCGGAACCTAGAAATGTATTTTGATATATTGAACGTATCCGATCAAGGAAATTGATATAAGGGCGCCCGAGAGCCTTATGATTTGGATACTAAACTTTCGATTTCCTACCTACATAAACTATAAATTTATTATAAAGTTGTTTTAATGGGCATAGCCATATTAAAAGCTTTCACCCTGCATGGTATTATGCGAATGGTCGAAGATTGATATGGGCTAATAACATATTTATATGGGATAATAAAACGATCACAAAGACTTTCGCAAAATCAAACTAGTGAAAGGCGATTCAATATCCTTGCGTATCATCTTTTGACATATGCCAGCGTTACAATAAAATATCACACAATTTGGACATGATTTCTATATCGGTTACACAATAGAGGAAATTGGAATTAACCTTTTGTTTTTGCGATCGTATTTATTGTTGTTATAGAACAAAACATGATATAAAATGATTTCCAGTATTTTATATGTTTTACTGATACTTTGGTTGTTCAAATATTTAAACAGTGTGCTGTGCAGTATCAACACCGTATTTCACTTGCCAATCGCTTTGTCAAGTTTCAAATATACAAATGTATAACAAAAACACAGAGGAGTATCGTTATAAGCATTTGAGTGAATACTCACGGGAGTTATTTTTATAGTTGTAAGTGCTTTTTTTAGTTTATTTTCAATATCGCTGATAATTTCTAAGTTAATGGACGGATGAATCGTAATCTTCATGAAACTGTCCTAGTATAGTAGCTTACTTCAAAGAAGAAGACTAAATTGTCATGCATAAAACCCACTAAGGTCTCGGCGAGTAGTCGCATTCTCGAGTATCTTTAAAAAAGGGTGCCGTTTTAGGCTATTAAATCCTAGTAGATAACTCCTTCGAGGACAACAATTGTTATGAATTAAATATTGTTGAGAACTATATAGGCGAGTAAACAAGTTAGATTAATCTTTCATGCATGAATAACTGTAAGTGGGGCTTAGTTGGTTTCAATACTTGTTATGTCTTGTCATTTGAATGGAAGGAATTTTAATGCGTGGCGGTCGGACGGGCTGTATTGTGAAATGCTGGCCAAGCGTATTCCAAGATGAGGGTAAAGTAGCTGTTAGTAGTAAAAACAACTTTAAGTATATTCAGAAGCAAAGATTATTATAAAACTACGAAAGGTAATGAAATCGTAGTCCCGCAAAGAAAATATTTATTTTTAATAACTAACAGAGAGTTCCCATTGTGTTGTTATTTAACATGAGCATTGAAATAGTAGAGCTGTCTACCATTTTAGGTTATGCAGGAATATATCCCTGGAAGTCAATGTGTAGCAATGGAGTTAAGTAAAAGTTCACTCCCAACGGGAAAGCAAGAACCATATTTATCTTCATACCGCGGTATAAATAACAAAACAATCAAATTATCAATAGTATACCAGATGAAATATTTCGATGGAAGCGCATATCTTAACGGATTTGCAAACTATGTATTTTTAAACGTTACTGCTATACTTCAACCGCATTGATAATAATTGTTTGACAGTATTAAGTGACAAAGTTGTGATAACATTCAATTACCACCAAATCAGCAAATACTTTATCAATAATCAGTTATTGCTATTACATTATTATTTTTTAGAAAGTTAGAAAGTTGTGTTATCATTCAAATACCACCAAATCAGCAAATAACTTTATAAATAATCATTTATTGCTATTATTTAATCTTTTATAGTATGCACGCATATATCATAAATCAATGCATAACAATTTATCGTTTTTCAAAAACAAATATATATTCACTTTCAATTGACCAAGTGGCCCAATTTTTAAGGTTTGTCCAGATTTGTCCACAATTGTGCCCCCCCCTCTCTCTCTCTCTCTCTCTCTTACAGAAACTCCGATCCGCCACTTGCTTTGACCAACCAATTCATACGAGATACTGTGGCATGTGAACTTGTGAAGGTTAATCAACAAGCAAAGGCTCCACCGTTTTAATTGCGACTATCTGCCACCCAAATGTACAATCAGAGAACGATAGAGGGCGGAATCCAATTAGGGTGTTGAACCAGCTGAATTGACTTGCATCTTAATCTTCACCCTCCCTCTGTATGTTAACGACCGGCAGAGATTGAAGGGTATTGCGTATTGCGTGTCTGAACCCGTGAAAAGAACCTGGAGCGGTTGACAAACAATGAGCTACCAAGGGATATTATAACCGAGAGGTGGATTACGGATCAGTTAGGCTGATTGCGAGTCGATGGTAATCGTATAATCCTTCTCCGCTTTGATTGACCTAATCGCTAACGCAAGATTTATTCTAGGAATTAAACCCAGCAAATCCCTGGAATCCTATTTGCGAACCTCCTCTTTGCTTTGAACTTGAATTGCAAGATATCTAAAGTAGGCCATCGGGTATTAAAACATCGCTTCCCTTACCAGGTACTCTATTTCACACATCTCTTGCCCGAAGCGTTGTCCCTACTTTACGTTGATAACGTGCATGTCGTTAAGTGCAGGCTCTGGTTTACAATAGAAAAAGCGACACCGTCAGAGATTTTGTTTTATAGTAACTTGTATTTTGATTAGAACGAAGTTAAATAAAACATAATTAACATAGATTTGTTTGTCGATGAAATTGAATATTCCCATATTCATAATATTTTTACTCTTCGTCCAACTTAAAGTTAGTACCACGTCTGTTTCACGTACAAAAATCACACTGATAGACAGAATCTTGACTTCATATCATGTTCTCTCTTTTGTGAACCTCAGTCAGTATTTAAAAGTACATTTGATTGTTTTCTTTTTCAGACAAATTCATCACTATACTTTACCGTACAAAACCTTTGCTCTCCAAGGGATAAATTACACTCCATGGTCTATAATAATAAGCGACATTGTGACATTTAGTTCCATCGTGTTACGCTGTAACCATACTTCTGTTCTGCCAACTACAAAAACTGAACAAGTAAATTTTCTTTCCTTTTCTTTTTTTTTTTGCTTTCACCAATCATTCCCTTTAAAGATACTATGTCCCTTTTGCAGCCAACATCAAATTCTGTAGAACTTTGCAGGAATTATGAATATGTCATGTATGTCCTATCTGTGAAATTTAAACGTTAGCAGTGTCCTAATATTCAAATTATGCAAGGAAACCCATTTACTTGCTAGACTTCACTGTCAGACACTATTGAGTGACTGACTGGCCTTTTTCATCTTTGGTAATAACATACATAAAATGAGCTGTAAAGGGTACATGAGCATTTGTCTACATCAATAACCCACTTCTTGTAATGGCCAAAATTAAACTGATTGAATCTTTGCGCAGCATAAAACGTACGACCATTCGGTACAATGGTCTAAAAATCAGACTATTACTTACTGGCTCTATAGCTCCTAAGTCGATTCGACAACTAATAGTCGTTATTTTCCCACTTAAAGACATTTTCAAGCACCCTTTTTTTTAGGGAAGTTCTAAATGAGTATTGTCTTTCAAATGCCATTGGAATTTAACCTTTTCATTTTTTTGGCCTGCAAATGGGATATAGTACCTTTAATGTGAAACAATGAACTAAAACTACGATGCGTTTTGATTGATTTATTTGGAAATCACTTGGAAATCACATTTATTTTCTAAGTAGATAAAGGAAAGAAAAAAAAACAATTATTAGGATTCAAAGTCAAATTCTTCGTACTCGTAAGACCAGACAAAAGATTCATTCCCACCGGAATTGAAGCATGACAGTGATCACAATGAGTGATTTCAAGTTGGGTGTTTATGGCTGGTGTTAGTGTTTAATAAACACTAACACCAGCCCTAAACACCGAGATGGAAATCAGCTGGTGATAAGGCTTTGACCTCTGAATATCGTCAACTTCCGGTAACTAGTGTTATCGACTTTGCAAAATTGTCATCTGCTGAACCGACCTTTGTGGCTGGTGTTAATATTTTACGTACAAATGTCCTATTCACTAACACTAGCCCCTAGGGATTAAGCAAATGTTGATTTCCAGTTCTTTTTTTTTTTTTTTTAGTCACTAATGGGCCTTGGTGTCCACTAACTTTTTTTTTTTTTTTTTTAAATATTCTTTATTGTATTCATTCAAAAATGATTCAATGCATGTTCAAAATACAACTTATTTCAAATTACAATATAACTTATAAAGTACACAATATACACAACTCAAATTAAGAATGAATGAATATTATCGTAATAACCCCCACCCCAAGTAAACACACAAAACAGCTTGACGAAGCCTAACAAACAAAAGCAAAAAAAAACAAAACAAAACAAAAAACAATTCCATCATTCAAAGGTGTTACGAATAAATATTTGATAAACATACAACAAAAATTGATAATCACATAGTATAATTGAACGTACATTCCATACAACTCATGAAGAGAAAAAAAAATCAACATCATTATATTTTAGTGTATTTTAAAGTAATCACTTCAAAATTAACATATTGAATATACATGAGAAAATAAACACCTTTAGCATCTAACACCCATGAATTGGAACCTATTTTAAAGACAGACAACAACAACAACAACAAAGTACTAACACAAACAAAACAAAACAAAACAAAAGAAAGAGCTTTGTGGCGTCCAATAAACATGTTATGATACTCTCATTTTCCTTCCTTCTTCCTTATTGAAAAAATTATGAATTTAATATCGAAGCTTTAAAAAAAAAAAAAAAAAAAGACTATGTTTTTAAATGTTCCCACTTTCGATGATGGGTTCCTATATTATGATCTACTGCCATTTTGTGTTCTTGACCTTTGCTTTCTAAAAGCATCTTTTTTATTTCTGTCGTAGAGGGTGCTATTCTCTTTTCCCGACTGCGATAAATCATAAACTTGATCAGCAGAATAACATGATTCACTAACTTTTCAAGACCTCTATTTGTATGGTTTATCCCCAAATGTACTTCTTTCCATGTCAGTTTTTTTAGTATTGGAATATTTAAAGCGTTCCCAGTTCGGTGTTAGTGTTAAGCTATCGATATTGATATCGGTATCGGGCTCTTAATTTCATCAGCAAATTTTAGGCTCGATTTAAGAGCTCTTGACTGCTCTAAACACTAACACTAACACTAACACCCAACTTGAAATCACTCGATGTATTTACAAGTCTGTTAAAGCCAGAAGGACATTAACTCATATCATTTGACACAAAGTTAACGTCCGTCTGGCTCCAAACAGACTATTTTTTTTTTATCCTGCTCTGCTCCATCTATGCTAGTCCAGATATGGCAATAGGCTGGAACGAGTCCGGATTTTGGGCTAGCTCACAGGCGAACGGGAGGCCGTTGACTCGATCCATCGGTTGGCTACAATCACCAGTGTTCCATCTTTTCTGGCTTCTTCCCGCACCAGACATGTATGCGCAGACACCGTCAATGACGTCAACTATATGAAAAGAGAAATGATCAAAGAGGGAGAGAGAGATGTGGTAGAGCGGGAGAGAGGGAGAGAGAGAGAGAGAGAGAGGGGAGAGAGAGACGGAGAGAGAGGGAGAGTGGAATAATCTCTTTCTGTATATGATTCATTTTTTTAAATACCTACATTTTACATGTTTGTTGTGTATCAACGGGGGCTTTTGGCAAGAGCCAATTTTTACTGAATTATCTGAAATTATATAATGAATTAATGAGTGAATATTAAATGAATGAATAAATAAATTTATAATGTAATAAATAAATAATAAACACATAAATAAATACCTAAATATAAATGAATAAATCGAGATAGAGAGAGAGAGAGTTTGTGAGATGAAAGGGCAGAAAAAAGAAGTGTTTATTGTGCATGTAAGGGGGAGAGTAGTGGGGGGGGGGTGGAGGACCGAGATACAGACAGACAGACAGACGGACAGACAGCGGCCGAATTGGAACGTGCATGTAAGTGATTTAGTTTGCATTTACTCCTGAGCCTAACCATCTCACTACCACTACCATCTAGGTAGATATATATATAACCCTACATGTTGTATTAACAGGACATCTATATACAACCCTACATGGTACATTAACCGGACATCATAAAAACTGGTATATTACCCTAACCCTAACCCTACATTAAAAACAATTTAACTAATGAAACTAAAGACTATTGATTAAACCTTTTGTTTCTTGGGAGGCCTTTAAGTTTCCTCTGCCTGCAAACGTACGCAGAGGGCAGTACGTCTTTTGTTCAATCGTTAACAGGACACAAAATGTCTTGCTAACGACCATGTCTACTTTTTTTCACTACATATATATATATATATATATATATACAGTATATACCCTGATACAGGGAACAACGAAGACAGTTCGAATAACAGGGAATGGGGGCTGGAGTAGGTCTCCCATAAGCATATTCTGCTCATCCGCACTCTAGCTTCGCTTCTGGATGCACCGCAGTTCAAAAATAGAAACTTGTTCAAACAACAAAGTAGTCTTAAAACTTAATGAGTCAAAGAGTTAGAAACAAACATCCATATGAAAACCTTTGAAGAAAAAAAAATGATAGATAAATGTTCGTGATATCCACAGAATTTCCCATCACAATGGACAAATTCAGTCGGTCAAAGGTCAAAGTTTTTTCTTTAAAGAAACATACAATACTGCCTAAAGGCTTCCCTTTCAGCTCTACAACCATGAATTATTCGCTCCAGCAAGACCTCAACATCCAATTTCCCACTCGCGCATGCAGGCTGGTAACAAAGCTATTGTAAACGAGTTATTAAATTCCGATCAATGTTCATTACTTAAAGATGGCCGCAAACGTAAAAACAATCATGAATGAATGTTCTACTAAACGCTCCACACATAATATCTGCGGGCATTTTAACCCGTTTCTTCCGACATTATTCAGCCCGGTAGCCGCCTCACAAACGAGAATAAAAATCAAAGACTCGACCAGTTCGCTGCCGTGCGTGCGTTCAGTGGGCCGTACAATGCGTGTGCGTTCAAGCCTGGCCAGCGGCTTCGACGAGCAGGAACATAGCGCATGCGCAGATCTGGGCCACCTATACAGCTAAGTTACGTAAGAGGAACAATGGACGTGGCCGAGGGTATAGGTCGTTGTCATAGTTATAAACTCCAACAATAGAAGAGCGGAAATAAGGTAATTGGATGCTGACATACAGCATTGATGATCCAAGTATGTATACTACATGTATATCTGGTTTAATAACCCTGGGGTCTTGTTGTTTTGCAGTTGTCGTTTTCAAGCTTCATCTCTCAAAGTGATTTCTGTTCCGCGAATTTTAATGAGATCTCGAATCCACGTACTCCTAAATAAAAATAGCTGATCATAATTATAACGTAGTACCGAATTTGACCCTATCTAAATTATTCATTCAAATATGTAACAATCAATGAAAGATAAAGGAATGATACAAATGTGATTTAGTAAAATGTCACTGACGAAAAGATGACATAAGAAATGATTGTTTTTCTCTCTCTGTCTCTTTCTTTGTCTCTCTGTCTCTTTCTCGTTTTTTGTTCTCTCTCTCTCTCTATTTCTCTCTCTCTCTTTCTCTCCCTGTATTTCTCTCTCTTATTCTCTTTCTCTCTCTCCTGCTCGCCTTCTCAGCGCCATTTCCCATCTTCATCTCTGGTACTGTTTTCCGTTCCGCTATTTGCTTTTATTCCGAAAGTATTCCTTTCGATCTTGAAATAAATTATTATACCATAACCTCGACATGGAGAAGAAAAACACGGAACGAGCGCCTGATTATAATCGAAATAAAAAGTATATTAATGTACAATAATTATAAAGAGTAAAACTTTCGAATGTAAATCATGATAAAACAATGGAAACTAGAGAGGAATCCAGAGCGGGTGGGGGTTGATCGGAGAGACAAAAAGCATAATATATAGCGGTAATAATAAATAACAATACGCCCAACTTTCTCTCTTTCGTTTTCTCAATGTCGTTTTCCATCTTCATCTCTCATAGACGTGTTTTCTGTTCCGCGATTTTTAATGAGATTGCGTTTCCACTTTCCACGTTCTCCTAAATAAAAAAAGCTGATCATAATTGTAACGTAGAACCGAATTTGACCCTATCTGAAATATTCATTCAAATATAAAACAATCATGGAGAGATAAAGGAATAATACAAATGTGATTTAGTAAAATGTCACAGACGAAAAGATGACATAACAAATGATTGTTTTTCTCTCTCTATCTGTCTCTTTCTCTCTCCTTTTCTCTCTGTGTATTTCTATCTCTTTCTTACTCGCTTTCTCAGCGCCATTTTCCATCTTCATCTCTGGTATTGTTTTCCGTTCCGCTAATTGCTTTTATTCCGAAAGTATTCCTTTCGATCTTGAGATAAACTATTATCAGTAACCTCGATATGAAGAAAACACAGAACGAGCGCCTGATGATATCGAGATGAGAAGAATATTACTGTACAATAATTATAAAAAGTAAAATTGTTGAATGTAAATCATGATGAAAAAAAGAAAGTAAAAAGTAATCCAGAGCGGGTGAGTTGGGGTTGATCGGAGAGACAAATAGCATAATAATAAATAACAATACGTCCAACATTCTCTCTCTCTCTCTCTCTCGTTTTCTATCTTCAACTCTCTGTTCCGCGATTTTTAATGAGATCGCGTTTCGACGTACTCCTAAATAAAAAGAGCTGTTCATAATTATAACCTAAAACCAAATTTGACCTATCTGAAATATTCATTCAAAATTTATAACAGTCATGGAAAGATAAAGGAATAATTAAAAAATGATTTAGTAAAATGTCACAGACGAAAATATGACATGATAAATGATTGTTTCTCTCTCTGTATGTCTCTTTCTCTCTCTCTCTCTCTCTCTCTCTCTTTCTTACTCGCTTTCTCAGCGCCATTTTCCATCTTCATCTTTGGTACTGTTTTCCGTTCTGCTATTTGCTTTTATTCTGAAAGTATTTATTTCGATCTTGAGATAAATTATCATACCATAACCTCGATATGGAGAAGGAAAACACAGAACGAGCGCCTGATGATTTCAAAATGAGAAGAATATTACTGTACAAAATTATAAACAGTAAAACTTTTGAATGTAAATCTCTGTTGCATCAAAATGATATGAAGAAAAAAGTTTATTATGCTATATTGAAGGTACTTATTTACGTCGGACAGATATAAAGAAACAAAAAGAAAGTAACTAAAGAAAAACATCGGAGCTGGGGGGGGTGATTGGAGAGACAATTATCATAATAATAAATACAGTAAAGACTACGTCCTACTTTCTATCTCCCCCCCCCCCTCTCTCTCTCTCTCTCTCTCCCTCTCTCCCACTCTCTGTCTGTCTGTATGTCTGTCTTTCAATCTCTGTCTTTTTTGTCAGTGTCGTTTAGCATCTTCATCTTTCATGTTGTTTTATATTCCGCTATTTGCTTGTATGCCGGCATCATCTCTTCCTTGAGATAAATTATTATAACATATCCGTAATGATGTACACATTATGCCTTATATTTATTATAGGGGACGAAAATAGAGAATGAGCGGCTGATAACGGCTGAGAAGAATGTTACTGTACACAAATTATAGAAAGTAAAAGTTTTGATTTGGTTTGTAAATCTCTGTTGCATCAAAATAAAATAATACGTTCATTATAATGTTATTGACAGAAATAATATACATCGAACATTATATACTTTAGCACAAAAGGGTTATCTAAAAGAAGGTGGATAACATTATAATAGAAAGAATAAAACTTTCTCTTTTATTTATTAAAAAAATAGCATAAATTCCCTACACAAGCAGAATAAATCTTGAAGAGGAATACAGGAAAAAATATAAAAAGGACACAACAAATAAAAACAAAAAATAGGATTCTAGAGCGGAAGATGATAGGGAAACGTAATAGTTCTAAGAATTGGCAAATTTTGACCTATATAGAATATACGAAAATAGTTATGTCTTAGGCCCACCTACTGTTACGTAAGAGTTACGTAAGAGGAACAATGAACGTGGCCGAGGGTCAAGTTCGTTGTCATGGTTATAAACTCCAACAATAGAAGAGCGGAGGTAAGCTATTTGGGTGCGTGCCGTCATAAGCTTCTACAGGGCGAGCGCGGATTACGCTGCTCCCAATGAAGTACCAGCAGTATCAGTAATTGTGTATGGAAAGGTCTCAGCGAAAGTCAATATCTATGGGACAGACACCGCGGAACTGTATACGCTGCTATACGAATATCTTGTGAGAGAAAACTTGACATGTTTATGAAAAAGTACAATTATAGTGAATAATATGAAAGTACACAAAACAGGAGCAATGGGTAATGATAGTATATACTTTGGAAATACCCTCAAATCAACTAGTTTAGTGAATTAGTGGCAGGGAAAGGCAATTTTAGGCCTGTAAAAACGTCATTTACCTGTCTATAATGGGAACCTGGTATACCAGGTTCCCGTCTGTGAGTGCGCTCCACGGGAACCTGGTATACCAGGTTCCCGGAAGGAACGGGTTAACAGATAAATGACATCGACCGGGAAATATACCATTGTTCAATTTCCTCTGAACTCTAAGCTAGCTCCCCTCAAAAAAGTTTCCTCAATCATTCAGAGATAACCAAGCATAGGCTTATGGGAACGGACAATGGGAAGGGTTTACGTTGCTTGCATGAAAATCAAATTTCCTTTTTCTAAGCATCGAGAGCCAGCGAAGCGAGTCAGAAAATATTTCGTCACTTTACGGAAATGTAAAATTAGTCATCAAAATTTAGAAAATGAAATGCGAAATGAAATATGAAAATACGATTGACTATTTCGCTGCCCGAATATGAGGTTGCGCTTGCCCAAATATTGGTAATTTCTAAATCTCCCGGGCTGGCGCCCTAATCTTCCGCACCCCACCATGTACACCCATGAATGTTTCCCTGAAATTGCCTGTACTATTTTAGTTGTCATAACAGTGACTATCCTATTATGAGCATGTGAAGAGTTTCATTCTCGAAGGGATTATATCCACTTTTAGCCTTTATGAGTAAATCAAGGATTTCTAATTTACCACTTTCCCTTGTCCGAAATGTTACGTTCATTGATGATGTATGAACTACATAATTTTCTTATCAGGATTATGTTCTAATTAGTTTGAATCTGTGGAATAAAGGCCATAAAGAGAAATAAATAAATCATATCAAATATCTGTTCTGTTTTTATATATTGCCTTACATCATTTTGATTATCTCTCTCCAAAAATCAAAATCTAGAAATTATTATTTTTTCAGAGTTATACAATTTTAATATGTGGATTTAGTCCCTTTTGGAATTAAACAGCGGTCGACCATTTGCTTTCACGATTCAAATTCAACGCGAAACTTATCAATAATGCTAGAAGAGCATATTTCATTATATTTGCAATTGTTCAACTTTTATTGCAAACAAATGAATGAATTCACTTTTCTCGAAAGGCAACGCTTTCGGATATTGTATTTCAAAAGGAAATAAATCCTAAATTATTCGATGAAAATATTTGACATTTTTTTGAAAGTTGTTAAAAACTTTGCACTGATCATCCAGTCTGGTAATTAGCTACAACCATCATATACCTTTACCCCAGGGAAAAGTGCTTTAAAAGGGGGAAAATCGTAATCACCATATTGGATATAATCCCCTTTGAATTAAAAGATTTTGGATTTAATCCTTTTTGGAATGAAAAATAAATTTGCCGATAATTTGTTTGTAACGTTCAGAAGAATATTTTGTTTTAATGCGATATAGTGCAAATTGATTATTCAATGTGTCAGATTCAAATATTCATCTGAAAAAAAAATGTTAAAAAAATTGGGCAAAACGCCTTTTGGAAATAAGCGGTTCATACAAGTATTAGATAAATAATTAATAAATAAATGTTAAACTGTATGTAAAAGATGCACACACTTACGATTTTCTTCGACGCCGGTGTCCCAGTTCGAGTACAGCGGTAGGGAGCTATCCGTCCAGTGAAATTGTCCGATCTGTTTGGCGAGTCCGATCCAATATAGCGTGTCGATTGCCAAGTCCCCGCGGCCCATGCGCCGCCACAGGCCCTGGACAAAGCTGTTTTCTGCCTCGCTGTTGATGGAGGCCTGTAACAAGAGCGTTTCGGTGCACATTACTACCCAACAAATTGGTCTATATGTACCACGGAGACTAATCCTCGACCAGCTATGACACGGAAAACCGCAGCGTTTTTTTTTTAAAGAATTATTTTTGTTTTAATGATTTAAGTAGAGTGTAATACGCTTCACATTTGTGTTTTGTATAACACAGAGCTCAGTGAATATGCGCAGGACTTTTGTTGCACGCAGTTGCCATCTATTTACACGTACATTATATCGAGGCGGCTTTTTTGCGGTTGTTTACCGCGTCATATTTGAGCGATCCGTTAAAGGTGGTTTAACTTTGTCTTTGTACCACTGTTTTATGGAAAGCAAAGTGTCACCCTCTCCCTCTAAATGAATTGGAGTAATTTAGTCTGTAGCAACAGATCAAAAAGATTAAACAAAATGTTTACGGTTCAGAACAAACATTTTCAAAATGACGTTAGATATCGTTTGCTTATTTTTGTTGCAGACAAATGAACAGGTTGACAATTGGCGCTTCATAACATAAGTTCATTCATTGTTGCTTTTAAGGTCTGTCACTCAAATTGATAAAACTTTGCAACTTTGGCATATGTGTACCTTCTTTATTAAGCAATTGCGATATGCTGTGAAATAAACCATTCACTCCTACATCGCATGCTCTGATAAACTTTATATAATCAGGCATAATCAATGAGCAACATGAACTTCATACAATCTAACAAATGTACAGAAGAAAAAATATGATCAAACTTGAAAATAAGAAACAGAGAAACTAACCAGATGGCCCATCACACCATGTCCACATGCTGCTATGACGAGCGCTTGGCAACGTTCTTCTGCCTGCGCCCATGGCAGCGGTTCACCGACCATGATGTAGCAAGATTTCTCAAGGTTGTGCCATCCTAAAGGGCACTGGGTATGGCAGACGGATGGTGTCGACGGTTCCGGTGGTGGATGGAAGAAGGGACATCCAGTAGACAGAGTATGAAGGGCGACCAACGCAACGATGAGGAGGTACACTGTATACATCCTGGTAGGAGCCATGCTAGAAAGGGCGCTATATGCCGTCACCTGCAGGTGGTCCTGTACAGAAGTGCTGTTCTCTCGACCTGTGGCTGAGGAAAAGACCGCTTATCGCAAGAAATCTTAACTCTGCAGTAGCAAACAATCTTGAGAGCATAATGAACCAGTATGGCTCCTTTTCTCATTCTTCTCATTTGTTAATGGTATGCGACTAGCTTAGGAGTTTTCATCAACTTTTCTGATAAGCACACTCTGACGTCTTCAAGCCATGTTGGGAGCTCTCACAGATGTTGTAGTATACGATTACTCTACTCAAAGTCATCTCGTTTACTCTAACAAGTCTTGTTTCCTATTCATTAAAGTCTAGATGACATGTTAGGCCATCTGATAACACCTCGGCAAATGAAAGCGATATCGTATCAAAGAGTAACTCCTTGGTCGTATTACCCTATTAAACGCACTTGTTGCAGCTTCGCTTGATTTATCTATGATTAGAACTTGATACAAATCATTTGTTAGAATGGAGGGTTCTTTTGATGGGAGCGTTTTGAAATAAAGATGGCAGAGAGTAATGTTATCTTGTTCATGCTCACTCGTCGAATCGGTATTATGACCAGTCTACAACGGCTTTTCAGATTGAAAGACACGTGATTGTAATTACAGAACAGTACGCCTATCTATTTAAACAGTTTACTTTTGGATTGAGGGAGGTGTGTTCGAGGAGGTTTTCCATTTAAAAAAATACAAGTAAAGCAATCAAAGTTCCCCATAACATTAATGCGTCTACAAGGCTGCAAAGTTCAGGAAAATATAAAATCGCCGAACATACCTATTTCCAGATTTTCCCATTGCAGATTTTAGCGACGCAACTATACCCCTCAATATCATATCTAATTAACCATAGCTCTCCTAAAACCCCAGTCTCAGATGTTACACCAACATGAGACCAACAAAACATGGGGCAAGATTTTAAATTACACCGAATGGCCAAGAATCGGTAGGGTCAGAATCCATTTTGACTGTGCCACTAATACACCCGTGAACACCGCTGCGACCGACGCCAGATTGACAACGGACTGATCAAGAAGTTTACGGATATCCAAGAATCGGTCGGTGTGTAATCGATTTGGAGTTTCGGTTTGGCGGTGTGACTGAGGAATGAGGTATACAAACTCACTTGCAATGAAAGTGAGATGCTGTCGACACATGTTTTTGTTTTCAGGTTTGTCCGGGTCAAAATCGATCAGTCGACAGATATACAATAAATAGCCAAGATAGCGCCCTCTGGGTTTCAGCAACCCTGACAACATGATCGGTGTTTGGCATACATCAACTGTGTAGCGAGTTTTCTTTTTTTTCCTTTTTCTAAAATCAAATACAAGTCATGTTGGGAGGGAGGATCCTAAACAGACTTTCCTACAAATAAAACACGAATCGTTTCATTTGTAGGCAATGGCTCCCTTAGAAATATAATGAGCGACAACAACAGCAACAACAAAAAGTCCACTGGGAAGCAATCCTGACTGAACTGAGCAAGATGACTGAACTCATTCCAAGACTATCCAAGTTCCAGGTGGGATAAGGAGTTTCGCTGCGTGCTAAATGTGTACACACATTGATCAGTGATTCTACTAAGTCAAGTGTATGCGAACTATGATGCACTGCCTATGAAAACTGCCAAGAGTTTCTCTGTAAGTTCATATATCCACATTTTTTTCCTTTTTTTTTTTGTATTCCTTTCTCTACATTATTTTTCATCGGCTTATGCATGAAACATGTGTCTAGTACTATAGAGGTCATAATATCTATCATGCTTATAATCTTGTTCTCGATGCTCATCGTTCTTGTGAAGCCCCTTCCCGTCCATCCCCCCTCCCCTCCCCTCCCCCCACACACACACACTCAACACTTGCATTATTCCTTTTACACCGGTCACTATCGATCCCTCATCAATCCCGGTTAACCCTTCTCTGATCGCGCCATAACTAGCAGAATAAATAGAACGCAAAAAGTCAATGGCAGCCGGGATAGTTGGGACTGCAGGGTTAAAATATCACCGCTATGATAACACCTCTTCACTCGCTTTTCCCAGAGAGATAACCCGTCTCTCTTTCCATCTTCTTTTTCTTCTTCAATAAATCCGAGTCTGTTGCTCTGACTCTCTCGCCTCTATTCCCCAGTAAAAACCCGACGTAACCCAATCGCTGAGTTAATATTTACCGTTGCATTGAAGTCTATGACTGCTCAGCCTCCTGCGCTCCTCTAAGTCTATTTACTGAGAGGTCGATGAGGCAAAATAGAGAGGCGAAAAGTGTATCACTCGGAGACGCCCCCTCCCCGATCAGCTTGAATCATGATGATAAAACTGGATGGGAAGGGAGAGGGAAAGGGGTGAGGGCTCAAAGTAGCAGTTATAGCAGATATTAGATTAAATAATTCCTTTCGTTGACGGGGTCTCGCGCAAAAAAGTACCTCCGGGGAAATTTGGCGAGCCTACAAAAAAAAAGTTCGATACATCCCAAGTTGATGACGTCTTATTAATAGCTCCTAGTACAGTGTTTGTTCAGTAAGAATGTTGGAATAATACTGAGGTGTCATATTGAACTGTTTCCATTTACCAAGAGCATCATTTATTAAAGTATGATGATACCTGTTGATGGTTGATAGTGTCTTATTTTTCGTATTTTTCCTCCTTTTTTCTGTTTTTTGTTGTTTTATAAACAATATATTGTGTACTGGCGTTCGTAAGATTCAGATTTACCATACATGGCTGTGTTGTTGTTGTTTTTTTACTCAACTGTTTTTTTTTAATATGATTTAATGCACGTCAGCAGGGGTAAACAATAAATAATTAGTACTTAAATTGCCGTTTGTTCTGAGAGCAATTGCCATTTAGTCCAATACAAATTTGTCCAATCCCCAGTTCGTCTCATCATCTAAATCTACTTTGCCTGTTCTCTATAAAACCCTAATCGTTCTTTTGCCAACTTTTTTTTTGTTTTTACTTGTTCACATGTCACAAAATGCCCGTTTTGACCATTATTCATCTGATCAAATCACCAATTCGTCTAACATCCTTTGGTCTTGTACCTCTTTGGCCTAATTTTATCCGATATTGATATTGCTACAAGGGTAAATGCATGTCGCAGGAACTGAAAGTCAGATTAAATATGCAGCAAACGAAATGATTGTTAAACTAACTGACCAAATAAATGACAAACAGACGGTGTGGAATTCAGACGATATCGAATTGGATGTAGACGAAACTATATCAGGCGAGCTTTTGCCTTGCTTTTTTAAACATATGGTTACTTTATTTTTGTTTTTTTCCAGCACTTAAAGTCAGTACACCATTTATTCATCAAAACACCACTCTAGTTCATCAATATCGAACTATGAATGGAAATTCTGTACCACACCGTAACAGAAACGAAAGAAATTAGATTTGGCAAGGGAGTTCTTATTCTCCTCTTATCACCGTGGATTGATGTAGATAGTTGCTTTGTATCAACTTCAATATCTCTCTCTCGTCAACGGCTCTCGCCTGATGAGTTTAGCAAACCGCCCGTGTCCTATGAATGACGGGATGTGATTTGAGAAGCCATTAATGTCGGGTCTTAATAGCCAAGATGAGGCTAGTCTTGCGTGATGGACGTGTCCCCTTCCATCATTACAATCCTGACAACAGCTCGACAAATTATCCGCATCATCAAAATGTCGATCACGGTTGACAAACTGAGACACCGATGCCTCGCCAACCTCATCCCACCGCTTTGCACCTGACTTTTTTTTTTCTCTCTCTCTCTCTCTCAATTTGCCTTCAGTCTTCGCATCCTTCTCATTTTGATGTGAAAAATTGAATAATATTATGAGGAGGCGTTGGAGTAATCCATGCTCCAGACATTTAACACATTTTATGATGTGCAGAAGCTCTTTTCCTGTTTCCCTTCTTTATTTTCTTTTCACTTTTCATACTACACACCGCTGGTATTTAACTTTTACTTGATGTTTAACGATTTTCAAGAGTCCAAAGGCCATTCACGGAGAGAGATAGAGAGAGAGAGAGAGATCTTCCTTTTCATTTTTGTATTCATTTTTCGCCATTCACCATATATATATATATATATAAATATACACGATCGCCTACATTATACAATCAGCTCCAGATTAAAAGTCCTCTTGCTGCACCAGAATCCATTTACTAATTGTGCGATTATTACAAATCGAAGCATTGCTTTATTATTCATGGTTCTGTCAGGAGCATCGCAGTACCATCAATAATTCAAAAGGAAGTTTGAATCACCATTATATCGAAGTATCCACTCGAAAGATGCTTGATTTGGACAATCAGTATATCATAAAATGACAATTAAATCATCCGGGCCATTCAAATCTGTCAAAAGGGACCCGCAAAGAGGATTCCCAAATCGTGATAATATACATGTATTCACTTCGTTCTCCCTCTTGGCTCTTTATAGGCCAGCGTATTGGTCAATATTCTTTAGATATATGAAATATTGATGAATTGCGGTATGATGCATTACTACCTCTAGATGAGCGTCCTTAAAATACCCGTATTACATGTTTTGCTCAGAAGAATAATAGAAATGCTTTTAAAAATAACATTGGATTATTTATTTCAGTTTATGTTTAAAGCTTAACAAACTAAACATTTAATTTAATAGAATAAAAGAGGGAGACTATCAAATTTTAAAGCACGGTTTATCTTAGCCATGTGTAACCAGGGTAAGAGATATCCGAAGGTCCTTTGTAGTGCAAAATATGCAAAACACTTCTTCTTTTCTGTTAAGTAACTTGGTCAGTGCAAATAGTCTCTTGATGACGTAGTTGATGAAAGTAAAATATAATAACCATGATGACAGACGTGCTTCGGAGTCAATGGATTTGGCTTAAACATATATCAGATCATGCCCAGGCCATTTACAAGACCACGAACATGTTTTAAGAGAAAATGGGCACCAATCACATCAAAACATATCCTTCTTAAACTGCATGAACGGACTACTCTGTCAATGAAATCGATAATTGTCTTACAGTCATACAAACCAATCTATTTTTCATGGTGAGTTGACATCTAACTTAGATCTATAGATCAACACATCCCATCAATTCCAAACATATGGTAGGTGGGACTTAGATCATACCATGTTGAATATTAGTTACGGATTTCAAGGTATTAGATTATGTCAAGAGTTGACATGAAAAAAATTCACTTACATTCCTTGCAACATAAACATTTTCCTTATAGGAGAGAAGATAGATGTTGTCACCACCTTGTTCTTGAAGGTTATTCTGGACAAAATAAAAGAAAAGTCATTTTGAAAGAGATATTGCAGAAATAAAATCAATATTAATTCATTGATTCGACCACTTAGGATTAATTTTGCTTCATACCGTTTTCGTAGGTTTACCGCGCCGCCACTGTGGTGACAAAAATTAATCTGTCTCACGTGTAGTTTGGACTACATACAACTACATGAAGATTAGAAATTCATCTCACGTCACAAAACAGACAAACAAACCATGATCGTAATGACTTTCGAGAAATCAACTGAATGTCAATTCCAAAGTTTACTGGAGAGAAGTTCAGTCCGTGCGCGCATAAGATGGTGGAAGTAGTGTCGATGGTTGTGTTATGTGGTTGCGGTGGTGATGGTGGTGGTGGTGATTGTGATGACGGTGATGGTGGTTGGTGGTGGTGATGGCTGTTATTGGTGTTTTGGCTATGGTAGCGATAATGGTCATAATAGTGATACTCTCTGATGTAATGAGTGATGCTAATTGTGGTGATGGTTTTCAAGATGTTAGTAAAGGTGGCGATATGTGGTTGGTGAAGATTATGGTGGTAGTGACGGTGCTGGTAGCGGCGATAGTGGTGGTGCTAAAGGGGGTCGTGACGTCGATGGTGGTAGGTGTTGATGACGGTGGTGGTGGTGTGGCCATGGTAGCGATGATGGTCATAATGATGCTGTCTGATGTTCGGAGTGATGTTTATGGTGGTCATGCTTTGTGGTGGTATATAGTAGTATTCCTAATGGTATAGTGGTGTTGATAGTTGTGGGATGTTGGAACATTGTATTACTGATGGTGATTTTAATTAAAGCCACATAGTAGTCAGCGTCCATGTGTATTTCTTCATAATTTGCTTACCCTAGATTTGGTTGAAGTACCAAGTAATGTGTCTGTGTGTGTAAAGGTCTCTGAAGCAGCGAACCCGTGGTCCCACCAGAAAATACTCCAACTTGCCTATATCTCGATGGTGAGGGAATGTGATATATGACGAGAATTCCATATGGTGGTAGGCTAGGGCATAGTGCATTACACAAGACCTGTAAAAAGTGAAATCACTCATGTTGACCGACAACATCTGTTGTTGGGTATACACCAGAATGGTATCAAATCCCCAATGAAAACCCACTATTATGTGTCTTTAATGTGTTCAACTTGGTTATCGGTATAATATTAAGAATATAGCGGCACAAGCGAAGCTTAGGTTATTCTAGTACTTATATTTCGCAGTTTGTTCCAACATTAAATGAACAAAACCAAAAGGTTTGTTCTCTTTCGCCCATTTAAACAAAATTCAAGGTCATTCCAAAATCTCGATACGTGTATCTGATCTGATTTAAGCTTTAATCAATCATTTTGGAATTATTTCTCTCCGATAGAACGGATCTCGAAGAAATAATGGAATTTAAGGGTAGCCAAAGCGGCTGGGTGTTTTTTAATGGATTCCCGGGGGTGTTATCAGTGTTTTTTTTATACATCTCCGTTAAGTCAATCAAAACCATTTCCGTGAAATATGCCATTATTCCCTATTAAAAAGGAAAACCACGAATCCATGCTGCGTCTCTCCTTTCTCAGGTTCCAATGCCGTACTTGGCGCAATCAATCGCCACTCGGGGTCACCTCTTCATCGGCATTAAAAACAGCATAATCAGGTTTCCGTCGCCTTGTCGTCGTCGCATCATTACCGCCATGGAATTGATAATATGTCCTCTATAAGCGCGGAGAAGAAGAAAAAAATTGAATTATTTCCTCTGTTTCCATAGTGACTATAGTCTACCAGGGAGCAAATTTGATCTGAATGTCCATGGAGTTATTATCGCCACGTGTGCGCACTCACGTAGTCTGACTTACATTGGAACCTGATAAATCTTGGAAAACGAGATGGTGGGAGCATCGAAAAACAAGACCAAAGCCGATTACCTTTCGACTGCCTGCGAACAAGATGAACTAAGCCTCTAGGCTGTGCAGTGTCACATAATGTAGTTCAGCAAATCTTATATTTTCTAATTTCAGTTCGATTTTCAATAAATGGTGTATACAAAACTCTTTATGGTTGTTCATTCAAGTATGTTTTTTCCCTACGGAGGGACAATTTGATTTAGTAACTGCTTGACTGCAGTAGTATACTGAGGGAAGGGGGTGCCCCGTTGTTAAAACAATGGCGTATATGAACACAACAAAAATTGCCCCTTGAATGTGTAATTTCAGGATCTCTTTTACATATTCAATGATCCCTCTCCCTAGTTAATATGCTCCTGGCAACAAGTTTGGACCGACAAAGACACCTTCAGAATGTGATAACCAAGTGTTTTTTTTTGTGTGTGTTTTTTTGCTCATCCATAATATCTTGTCATGACGGAATGATTAAAGCTGTGTTGCGCAGAGACACATCCGTTCACATCCTGATGGCTTATTTAGATATTAAATGGTAAACGGCGGTCTTTTTGTTTTAATCTCTTTTTATTTTGTTTAACAATGTGTAAAGGATTGGCAACTGCGCGTATTCATTGAGGTCTCTGAATTATGAAGGGTATTACACTTACGTCAGGAAAGAAAAGATGGCCGCGGTTTACCGAGCCATATCTGTACAAGGGTTTATCCGATCGCAAATACAATATTCGGGCCCGACCAGGCTTCTTTTTTATCGCTCTGTGTGTATAGAAGCTTTTAGCTGTATCAATTGTTTTCATTCAGGGCAACCTGCTTACAATAACAAAAAGAAACAAAATAATGTCTATTGCCAAATGTTCATTAACGCAATTGGTTTACATGAATTTGAGGTAATTCTGACTCTTAATAAAGATGACAGCATACTTACCAGGAGGAGGGTTATAGTATTCATTTTCTTCAAAACACTTCTGTCCTGCCGGTGTTTAAGACCGTATTTTTAAAATATCAAATGAATAAAAGAATACTTCTGATTCTAGATAATTCTGAATACACACACTATTTTGCTTTGTTCTTCTGATCACCGAATAGACCCCTGGATATACAAGAAGAACAAAATTAAAATATCATTGGGATCTGAAATGTGCACGCAGCACACAATGTACGCTCGGTCAGATTTGAAAGCTATGCTGAAGGCCAACAATATTACAACCAACTCACACTGAAGGACAACCAACGAGGTCATTAAAAGTAGGGTATTTCATCGGCATGGTTGAGTTTTTTTTTTCTGTATGAAAATATTCCACACTTTCGAATATGAAACTAGAGAGTGAATCATTGCATTACTCAGAATTGACGTCAGACATTAGAGGCAACTAAATCCATACAGGTACAGATCAATATATTTGAGAGGGTGCAGAAACTTTGGAAGAGCAGTGGGTAGCCTGCCAAGACTGACAAGTTAGGCAACTGTGATTCGTTTTATCAAGTAATACTGAAGTCAACTCGCAGGCAGACATCAATACACGTTTATTCTCAATCGATCATTTCATATCTAATATAGATCGTTTTGATTTTTACCTGAGATTTATCCATTAAAGGAGGCGTTGGTTCAGGTATAAACTTGTAAGCTATATAAATCAAATCGTTTATCAGAACGTGAAAGAGCATCATATTCGCAATAAAGTCACCCCAAAAAGGGGGAATTATTTCTCGTTATTATGCTCTAAACTATCCCAATTACTCACTTATACCTCAGTCACACCGCCCCCACCGATTCCAATCGACTCCAAACCGACCAATTCTGGCTATTCGGAGAAATGTAATATTTTGTTTGGTCTGGTGTCGTGGTACTCAATGTGACTGGGGGTACTACCACTTGGCCTGGTTTGGACAAAGCTTTTATGTCACATTTTCGTGTAGCCCCGTATGATGTTAAGCATGTCAGTGATTTTCCGTATTGATGGTATTCAGCAACGTTATTTTATTACCTCTCTTTAAATCGAAAAATGTTTTACTTTAAATGTCAAGGTGCCTGTTCCATATTCACCGTGGTAACGTAGCATTAGAATACGCAAGAACAATGAGGTAACATATCTGCGAAAGTAGGCTCTGTGATCCCGCCACAGAACACGAGACGCGCTATCGATCCGAAGCGCGCCCAAAATAGCCTGCTGTCTGCGTCACTTTGGGGTAAGAAAGGAGTGTTTATTCAAAATTACCGGTGAATATAAACTTGAAACCTGAGGAGGAAGAATATCCTCTGCCTTAATTTCTTTCCCATCTCCTTCCATCTCTGCACGAGGGGAATCATCAACCTTGTGTATTCCGTAAACAAAAGGCGTCAGTTTCATGTCGGGATTCAGCAGCAACTTTCTTTTCCTCCGTTTTTATTAGCGGATAGGCATTTATTTGGTGTTCATGACATTTGTTTTTATATTATTATATTATTATAGTTATATGTAATTATAGTATACGGCAGGTATCGCTGCCCGCACATACAACTTGCAACATGTGTAATCGGGACCGAAATCTATGAATTCTTATCCGCCAACGCCAGCGCCAATCCTAATGCCCGTTAGAACACAAAATGTCATTGTAAATTGCATAACTTTGGTATTCAAATGAGTGTTAAATGAATTGGTGCATAAATCATTAATTGAGCACATGGTACCCGTTTCCTACGATAAATCATTTTGCTGACTTAGAGCTACGTCAGTGGCTTGCGCGATCTTCGACGCACCCTGTGAGAGTGACATCATATACGAAGAATTCGTGAAAACAAATTAGAATTTACTTGTCTCATACATATTTCCACCTACATAACTGAATTATTTTTCCTTGCCTTCCACAGGAAGTTGATTCATTGCATTTACTGCACTACTATTCAATGAAAGTGTTACACTATTGACCCTTTTAGCGCAAGTGTCCGCGTTCTAGGTCAAATCCATTTCTATCGGTCAATCCCAAACTCTAAGCGAGGCTGTCATAAATCACATGAATCGAATCCCTCACCTTAATTCATATGAATAATTCATATATCATAAGGACTTGGCATTCGCGGAGTACCACCGTTACGAGCATCGTCCTTTACCTTTCAAAGTGAAACCCATAGTTATCATACAAATATATACTTTCTTGAGAGGTTCTGGTTGAAACTATGGGCAAGAGGTGACTCCAATAGTACCATTTGCTTCTTCGGGGCGCAACCAGTACCTCGAAAAGAAAGCAGTGTATATTTGTTTTATATCCTCCATCATTAATTCATTTTTCCAAAAAATGTTTTAACATTTATTTATTATTTTGTTTTAAGTAATTTGATTGAAATATAAATTTTTATCATTATTAACATTTTGAATTTTAAAACAGTTATTTTAAAAAAAAATAATAATTTTTTAAAAAAATTAAGATTTTAACATTTTACAGTTTTAATAAAAATTTTGCTTGCCGTAAATAGTACTTTTTTCATAAAGAAAAAATATTTTTGATCACGTGAAGAGCTCTCAACCAATCAAAAACCAATAAATTCGTGAGGCAGGATATAAACCTTTTTTTTACCCACAAGCTACCACGCACGCCTACCATGGGGCCGTTGAACACTAGGCGCTATTATAATTGCGCTAATAACTGCGCTAAATAAAGCCTAATTCAGATGATGTAAAGGTTGATACACTTCAGAATTTCCTATCTTAATATGACACAGAGGTTATTGAATACACATAAGACCTTTTGTTGAGAATATCAACTCTTTATAAGACAGGGCCCTGATAAACATTTAATATGAAGAGCTTGATTACAGCACATTTTAACTTTAGGCATATCTTGCATTTAATTTGGGCTCAGATTCAATTTTGATTAAAGCTGACCTACCAATGCACCAATGCGCATGCCAGTTATTATGTAAAATTGTTCTTGATATTGTAGTAAAACAAAATGCTACATCCAAAATTTTCTTTCGAAACCGCTTTGTCCTTAGCATATTAGAGTCTTCTTTCGTATGTTTGCCTGAAACGATCAACAAATCCCTGAATATATGTCTAGGATTTTTTTTTTGTTCGCGCAGTTATAATCACAAAATTGCATGACACAACTGTATATTGTCATAAGGAAAGCGGTTTAAATCGTTACTTCTTGTTCATGCCGTTATAAGGCGATGCATAATATAAGACAATTAAAATCCATTTGCAGAGCAACGCATGGGTTACATATAGATGCACATAAGTTGGCTAACCCTTTAATTATGTTGGTTAAGTGTGCATGAGGCGATTGACTTTGCAATAAAGCAATTCCATTTGCACGACTTTCGCGGAGAGCCATGTTTCCGGTCGAAAATGGCCGTTCCGTATCGGAATGCCTGGATAAGGCTTCCGCAGAGCTTCCGTAGAGCTTCAACTCCTAGAAGATCTCTTTTTCCTGAGGAGTGGCCTCAAAATGATTCAAAGTGTCTTCGGTCTTAAAAGCAGTATTCGCTCACTTGGCGTATAATTCATGCGCTCTGTTTCTTTCCATTGAGCAGAGATGCGTCAGTGGGAGTTTTTAATGAATAAGTGGAGTTTAAGTAAATTTACCGACTCCTGAATTCTCCAATTAATACAAAGTTAAACATAGCTTTAAAGGAAACTTCACCCCAAATAATAAGTGTATAATTCTGAAAGATGAGATGTATTCCTGCCCTTTAATGTACAATATTCTCTACGAAAGTGTACTAACAATATATTAATGAAGGTACTCTTGGCATGATTTAATGCTTTTTTTAACATGATATGGGCGCGGCCATTTTCTTGATAATGTGAAGTACCAAGCAAACTTGTGAATGTATCATGCACCAATCTTTAGTTGGAAATACTATTTATTTCAAAAACAAAACCTTTCCTATCTGAATGAGGGGAAATCATGGCTGAGAAGGTAAAAATTATTTTGGTGAAAAAAATATAACCGGTGAACAATTGTGACTCGTTCATTTAAAAATACTTAAATATAGCAGTTGACAAATC
>CP137673.1:20304403-20314403 GCA_037976565.1 Mesocentrotus franciscanus
CCGAGTCTGTTGCTCTGACTCTCTCGCCTCTATTCCCCCAGTAAAACCCCGACGTAACCCAATCGCTGAGTTAATATTGACCGTTGCATTGAAGTCTATGACTGCTCAGCCTCCTGCGCTCCTCTAAGTCTATTTACTGAGAGGTCGATGAGGCAAAATAGAGAGGCGAAAAGTGTATCACTGAGACGCCCCCTCCCCGATCAGCTTGAATCATAATGATAAAACTGGATGGGAGGGAGAGGGAAAGGGGTGAGGGCTCAAAGTAGCAGTTATAGCAGATATCAGATTAAATAATTCCTTTCGTTGACGGGGTCTCGCGCAAAAAAAGTACCTCCGGGGAAATTTGGCGAGCCTACAAAAAAAAGTTCAATATATCCCAAGTTGATGACGTCTTATTAATAGCTCCTAGTACAGTGTTTGTTCAGTAAGAATGTTGGAATAATACTGAGGTGTCATATTGAACTGTTTCCATTTACCAAGAGCATCATTTATTAAAGTATGATGATACCTGTTGATGGTTGATAGTGTCTTATTTTTCGTATTTTTCCTCCTTTTTTCTGTTTTTTGTTGTTTTATAAACAATATATTGTGTACTGGCGTTCGTAAGATTCAGATTTACCATACATGGCTGTGTTGTTGTTGTTTTTTTTACTCAACTGTTTTTTTAATATGATTTAATGCACGTCAGCAGGGGTAAACAATAAATAATTAGTACTTAAATTGCCGTTTGTTCTGAGAGCAATTGCCATTTAGTCCAATACAAATTTGTCCAATCCCCAGTTCGTCTCATCATCTAAACCTACTTTGCCTGTTCTCTATAAAACCCTAATCGTTCTTTTGCCAACTTTTTTTTTGTTTTTACTTGTTCACATGTCACAAAATGCCCGTTTTGACCATTATTCATCTGATAAAATCACCAATTCGTCTAACATCCTTTGGTCTTGTACCTCTTTGGTCTAATGTTATCTGATATTGATATTGCTACAAGGGCAAATGCATGTCACAGGAACTGAAAGTCAGATTAAATATGCAGCAAACGAAAAGATTGTTAAACTAACTGACCAAATAAATGACAAACAGACGGTGTGGAATTCAGACGATATCGAATTGGATGTAGACGAAACTATATCAGGCGAGCTTTTGCCTTGCTTTTTTAAACATATGGTTACTTTATTTTTGTTTTTTTCCAGCACTTAAAGTCAGTACACCATTTATTCATCAAAACACCACTCTAGTTCATCAATATCGAACTATGAATGGAAATTCTGTACCACACCGTAACAGAAACGAAAGAAATTAGATTTGGCAAGGGAGTTCTTATTCTCCTCTTATCACCGTGGATTGATGTAGATAGTTGCTTTGTATCAACTTCAATATCTCTCTCTCGTCAACGGCTCTCGCCTGATGAGTTTAGCAAACCGCCCGTGTCCTATGAATGACGGGATGTGATTTGAGAAGCCATTAATGTCGGGTCTTAATAGCCAAGATGAGGCTAGTCTTGCGTGATGGACGTGTCCCCTTCCATCATTACAATCCTGACAACAGCTCGACAAATTATCCGCATCATCAAAATGTCGATCACGGTTGACAAACTGAGACACCGATGCCTCGCCAACCTCATCCCACCGCTTTGCACCTGACTTTTTTTTTTCTCTCTCTCTCTCTCTCAATTTGCCTTCAGTCTTCGCATCCTTCTCATTTTGATGTGAAAAATTGAATAATATTATGAGGAGGCGTTGGAGTAATCCATGCTCCAGACATTTAACGCATTTTATGATGTGCAGAAGCTCTTTTCCTGTTTCCCTTCTTTATTTTCTTTTCACTTTTCATACTACACACCGCTGGTATTTAACTTTTACTTGATGTTTAACGATTTTCAAGAGTCCAAAGGCCATTCACGGAGAGAGAGATAGAGAGAGAGAGAGAGAGAGAGATCTTCCTTTTCATTTTTGTATTCATTTTTCGCCATTCACCATATATATAATATATATATAAATATACACGATCGCCTACATCATACAATCAGCTCCATATTAAAAGTCCTCTTGCTGCACCAGAATCCATTTACTAATTGTGCGATTATTACAAATCGAAGCATTGCTTTATTATTCATGGTTCTGTCAGGAGCATCGCAGTACCATCAATAATTCAAAAGGAAGTTTGAATCACCATTATATCGAAGTATCCACTCGAAAGATGCTTGATTTGGACAATCAGTATATCATAAAATGACAATTAAATCATCCGGGCCATTCAAATCTGTCAAAAGGGACCCGCAAAGAGGATTCCCAAATCGTGATAATATACATGTATTCACTTCGTTCTCCCTCTTGGCTCTTTATAGGCCAGCGTATTGGTCAATATTCTTTAGATATATGAAATATTGATGAATTGCGGTATGATGCATTACTACCTCTAGATGAGCGTCCTTAAAATACCCGTATTACATGTTTTGCTCAGAAGAATAATAGAAATGCTTTTAAAAATAACATTGGATTATTTATTTCAGTTTATGTTTAAAGCTTAACAAACTAAACATTTAATTTAATAGAATAAAAGAGGGAGACTATCAAATTTTAAAGCACGGTTTATCTTAGCCATGTGTAACCAGGGTAAGAGATATCCGAAGGTCCTTTGTAGTGCAAAATATGCAAAACACTTCTTCTTTTCTGTTAAGTAACTTGGTCAGTGCAAATAGTCTCTTGATGACGTAGTTGATGAAAGTAAAATATAATAACCATGATGACAGACGTGCTTCGGAGTCAATGGATTTGGCTTAAACATATATCAGATCATGCCCAGGCCATTTACAAGACCACGAACATGTTTTAAGAGAAAATGGGCACCAATCACATCAAAACATATCCTTCTTAAACTGCATGAACGGACTACTCTGTCAATGAAATCGATAATTGTCTTACAGTCATACAAACCAATCTATTTTTCATGGTGAGTTGACATCTAACTTAGATCTATAGATCAACACATCCCATCAATTCCAAACATATGGTAGGTGGGACTTAGATCATACCATGTTGAATATTAGTTACGGATTTCAAGGTATTAGATTATGTCAAGAGTTGACATGAAAAAAATTCACTTACATTCCTTGCAACATAAACATTTTCCTTATAGGAGAGAAGATAGATGTTGTCACCACCTTGTTCTTGAAGGTTATTCTGGACAAAATAAAAGAAAAAGTCATTTTGAAAGAGATATTGCAGAAATAAAATCAATATTAATTCATTGATTCGACCACTTAGGATTAATTTTGCTTCATACCGTTTTCGTAGGTTTACCGCGCCGCCACTGTGGTGACAAAATTAATCTGTCTCACGTGTAGTTTGGACTACATACAACTACATGAAGATTAGAAATTCATCTCACGTCACAAAACAGACAAACAAACCATGATCGTAATGACTTTCGAGAAATCAACTGAATGTCAATTCCAAAGTTTACTGGAGAGAAGTTCAGTCCGTGCGCGCATAAGATGGTGGAAGTAGTGTCGATGGTTGTGTTATGTGGTTGCGGTGGTGATGGTGGTGGTGGTGATGGTGATGACGGTGATGGTGGTTGGTGGTGGTGATGTGGCTGTTATTGGTGTTTTGGCTATGGTAGCGATAATGGTCATAATAGTGATACTCTCTGATGTAATGAGTGATGCTAATTGTGGTGATGGTTTTCAAGATGTTAGTAAAGGTGGCGATATGTGGTTGGTGAAGATTATGGTGGTAGTGACGGTGCTGGTAGCGGCGATAGTGGTGGTGCTAAAGGGGGTCGTGACGTCGATGGTGGTAGGTGTTGATGACGGTGGTGGTGGTGTGGCCATGGTAGCGATGATGGTCATAATGATGCTGTCTGATGTTCGGAGTGATGTTTATGGTGGTCATGCTTTGTGGTGGTATATAGTAGTATTCCTAATGGTATAGTGGTGTTGATAGTTGTGGGATGTTGGAACATTGTATTACTGATGGTGATTTTAATTAAAGCCACATAGTAGTCAGCGTCCATGTGTATTTCTTCATAATTTGCTTACCCTAGATTTGGTTGAAGTACCAAGTAATGTGTCTGTGTGTGTAAAGGTCTCTGAAGCAGCGAACCCGTGGTCCCACCAGAAAATACTCCAACTTGCCTATATCTCGATGGTGAGGGAATGTGATATATGACGAGAATTCCATATGGTGGTAGGCTAGGGCATAGTGCATTACACAAGACCTGTAAAAAGTGAAATCACTCATGTTGACCGACAACATCTGTTGTTGGGTATACACCAGAATGGTATCAAATCCCCAATGAAAACCCACTATTATGTGTCTTTAATGTGTTCAACTTGGTTATCGGTATAATATTAAGAATATAGCGGCACAAGCGAAGCTTAGGTTATTCTAGTACTTATATTTCGCAGTTTGTTCCAACATTAAATGAACAAAACCAAAAGGTTTGTTCTCTTTCGCCCATTTAAACAAAATTCAAGGTCATTCCAAAATCTCGATACGTGTATCTGATCTGATTTAAGCTTTAATCAATCATTTTGGAATTATTTCTCTCCGATAGAACGGATCTCGAAGAAATAATGGAATTTAAGGGTAGCCAAAGCGGCTGGGTGTTTTTTAATGGATTCCCGGGGGTGTTATCAGTGTTTTTTTTTTTTATACATCTCAGTTAAGTCAATCAAAACCATTTCCGTGAAATATGCCATTATTCCCTATTAAAAAGGAAAACCACGAATCCATGCTGCGTCTCTCCTTTCTCAGGTTCCAATGCCGTACTTGGCGCAATCAATCGCCACTCGGGGTCACCTCTTCATCGGCATTAAAAACAGCATAATCAGGTTTCCGTCGCCTTGTCGTCGTCGCATCATTACCGCCATGGAATTGATAATATGTCCTCTATAAGCGCGGAGAAGAAGAAAAAAATTGAATTATTTCCTCTGTTTCCATAGTGACTATAGTCTACCAGGGAGCAAATTTGATCTGAATGTCCATGGAGTTATTATCGCCACGTGTGCGCACTCACGTAGTCTGACTTACATTGGAACCTGATAAATCTTGGAAAACGAGATGGTGGGAGCATCGAAAAACAAGACCAAAGCCGATTACCTTTCGACTGCCTGCGAACAAGATGAACTAAGCCTCTAGGCTGTGCAGTGTCACATAATGTAGTTCAGCAAATCTTATATTTTCTAATTTCAGTTCGATTTTCAATAAATGGTGCATACAAAACTCTTTATGGTTGTTCATTCAAGTATGTTTTTTCCCTACGGAGGGACAATTTGATTTAGTAACTGCTTGACTGCAGTAGTATACTGAGGGAAGGGGGTGCCCCGTTGTTAAAACAATGGCGTATATGAACACAACAAAAATTGCCCCTTGAATGTGTAATTTCAGGATCTCTTTTACATATTCAATGATCCCTCTCCCTAGTTAATATGCTCCTGGCAACAAGTTTGGACCGACAAAGACACCTTCAGAATGTGATAACCAAGTGTTTTTTTGTGTGTTTTTTTGCTCATCCATAATATCTTGTCATGACGGAATGATTAAAGCTGTGTTGCGCAGAGACACATCCGTTCACATCCTGATGGCTTATTTAGATATTAAATGGTAAACGGCGGTCTTTTTGTTTTAATCTCTCTTTTTATTTTGTTTAACAATGTGTAAAGGATTGGCAACTGCGCGTATTCATTGAGGTCTCTGAATTATGAAGGGTATTACACTTACGTCAGGAAAGAAAAGATGGCCGCGGTTTACCGAGCCATATCTGTACAAGGGTTTATCCGATCGCAAATACAATATTCGGGCCCGACCAGGCTTCTTTTTTATCGCTCTGTGTGTATAGAAGCTTTTAATAAGCTGTATCAATTGTTTTCATTCAGGGCAACCTGCTTACAATAACAAAAAGAAACAAAATAATGTCTATTGCCAAATGTTCATTAACGCAATTGGTTTACATGAATTTGAGGTAATTCTGACTCTTAATAAAGATGACAGCATACTTACCAGGAGGAGGGTTATAGTATTCATTTTCTTCAAAACACTTCTGTCCTGCCGGTGTTTAAGACCGTATTTTTAAAATATCAAATGAATAAAAGAATACTTCTGATTCTAGATAATTCTGAATACACACACTATTTTGCTTTGTTCTTCTGATCACCGAATAGACCCCTGGATATACAAGAAGAACAAAATTAAAATATCATTGGGATCTGAAATGTGCACGCAGCACACAATGTACGCTCGGTCAGATTTGAAAGCTATGCTGAAGGCCAACAATATTACAACCAACTCACACTGAAGGACAACCAACGAGGTCATTAAAAGTAGGGTATTTCATCGGCATGGTTGAGTTTTTTTTTTCTGTATGAAAATATTCCACACTTTCGAATATGAAACTAGAGAGTGAATCATTGCATTACTCAGAATTGACGTCAGACATTAGAGGCAACTAAATCCATACAGGTACAGATCAATATATTTGAGAGGGTGCAGAAACTTTGGAAGAGCAGTGGGTAGCCTGCCAAGACTGACAAGTTAGGCAACTGTGATTCGTTTTTATCAAGTAATACTGAAGTCAACTCGCAGGCAGACATCAATACACGTTTATTCTCAATCGATCATTTCATATCTAATATAGATCGTTTTGATTTTTACCTGAGATTTATCCATTAAAGGAGGCGTTGGTTCAGGTATAAACTTGTAAGCTATATAAATCAAATCGTTTATCAGAACGTGAAAGAGCATCATATTCGCAATAAAGTCACCCCCAAAAGGGGGAATTATTTCTCGTTATTATGCTCTAAACTATCCCAATTACTCACTTATACCTCAGTCACACCGCCCCCACCGATTCCAATCGACTCCAAACCGACCAATTCTGGCTATTCGGAGAAATGTAATATTTTGTTTGGTCTGGTGTCGTGGTACTCAATGTGACTGGGGGTACTACCACTTGGCCTGGTTTGGACAAAGCTTTTATGTCACATTTTCGTGTAGCCCCGTATGATGTTAAGCATGTCAGTGATTTTCCGTATTGATGGTATTCAGCAACATTATTTTATTACCTCTCTTTAAATCGAAAAATGTTTTACTTTAAATGTCAAGGTGCCTGTTCCATATTCACCGTGGTAACGTAGCATTAGAATACGCAAGAACAATGAGGTAACATATCTGCGAAAGTAGGCTCTGTGATCCCGCCACAGAACACGAGACGCGCTATCGATCCGAAGCGCGCCCAAAATAGCCTGCTGTCTGCGTCACTTTGGGGTAAGAAAGGAGTGTTTATTCAAAATTACCGGTGAATATAAACTTGAAACCTGAGGAGGAAGAATATCCTCTGCCTTAATTTCTTTCCCATCTCCTTCCATCTCTGCACGAGGGGAATCATCAACCTTGTGTATTCCGTAAACAAAAGGCGTCAGTTTCATGTCGGGATTCAGCAGCAACTTTCTTTTCCTCCGTTTTTATTAGCGGATAGGCATTTATTTGGTGTTCATGACATTTGTTTTTATATTATTATATTATTATAGTTATATGTAATTATAGTATACGGCAGGTATCGCTGCCCGCACATACAACTTGCAACATGTGTAATCGGGACCGAAATCTATGAATTCTTATCCGCCAACGCCAGCGCCAATCCTAATGCCCGTTAGAACACAAAATGTCATTGTAAATTGCATAACTTTGGTATTCAAATGAGTGTTAAATGAATTGGTGCATAAATCATTAATTGAGCACATGGTACCCGTTTCCTACGATAAATCATTTTGCTGACTTAGAGCTACGTCAGTGGCTTGCGCGATCTTCGACGCACCCTGTGAGAGTGACATCATATACGAAGAATTCGTGAAAACAAATTAGAATTTACTTGTCTCATACATATTTCCACCTACATAACTGAATTATTCTTCCTTGCCTTCCACAGGAAGTTGATTCATTGCATTCACTGCACTACTATTCAATGAAAGTGTTACACTATTGACCCTTTTAGCGCAAGTGTCCGCGTTCTAGGTCAAATCCATTTCTATCGGTCAATCCCAAACTCTAAGCGAGGCTGTCATAAATCACATGAATCGAATCCCTCACCTTAATTCATATGAATAATTCATATATCATAAGGACTTGGCATTCGCGGAGTACCACCGTTATGAGCATCGTCCTTTACCTTTCAAAGTTAAACCCATAGTTATCATACAAATATATACTTTCTTGGGAGGTTCTGGTTGAAACTATGGGCAAGAGGTGACTCCAATAGTACCATTTGCTTCTTCGGGGCGCAACCAGTACCTCGAAAAGAAAGCAGTGTATATTTGTTTTATATCCTCCATCATTAATTCATTTTTCCCAAAAAAATGTTTTAACATTTATTTATTATTTTGTTTTAAGTAATTTGATTGAAATATAAATTTTTTATCATTATTAACATTTTGAATTTTAAAACAGTTATTTTAAAAAAAAATAATAATTTTTTAAAAAAATTAAGATTTTAACATTTTACAGTTTTAATAAAAATTTTGCTTGCCGTAAATAGTACTTTTTTCATAAAGAAAAAATATTTTTGATCACGTGAAGAGCTCTCAACCAATCAAAAACCAATAAATTCGTGAGGCAGGATATAAACCTTTTTTTTACCCACAAGCTACCACGCACGCCTACCATGGGGCCGTTGAACACTAGGCGCTATTATAATTGCGCTAATAACTGCGCTAAATAAAGCCTAATTCAGATGATGTAAAGGTTGATACACTTCAGAATTTCCTATCTTAATATGACACAGAGGTTATTGAATACACATAAGACCTTTTGTTGAGAATATCAACTCTTTATAAGACAGGGCCCTGATAAACATTTAATATGAAGAGCTTGATTACAGCACATTTTAACTTTAGGCATATCTTGCATTTAATTTGGGCTCAGATTCAATTTTGATTAAAGCTGACCTACCAATGCACCAATGCGCATGCCAGTTATTATGTAAAATTGTTCTTGATATTGTAGTAAAACAAAATGCTACATCCAAAATTTTCTTTCGAAACCGCTTTGTCCTTAGCATATTAGAGTCTTCTTTCGTATGTTTGCCTGAAACGATCAACAAATATCCCTGAATATATGTCTAGGATTTTTTTTTTGTTCGCGCAGTTATAATCACAAAATTGCATGACACAACTGTATATTGTCATAAGGAAAGCGGTTTAAATCGTTACTTCTTGTTCATGCCGTTATAAGGCGATGCATAATATAAGACAATTAAAATCCATTTGCAGAGCAACGCATGGGTTACATATAGATGCACATAAGTTGGCTAACCCTTTAATTATGTTGGTTAAGTGTGCATGAGGCGATTGACTTTGCAATAAAGCAATTCCATTTGCACGACTTTCGCGGAGAGCCATGTTTCCGGTCGAAAATGGCCGTTCCGTATCGGAATGCCTGGATAAGGCTTCCGCAGAGCTTCCGTAGAGCTTCAACTCCTAGAAGATCTCTTTTCCCCTGAGGAGTGGCCTCAAAATGATTCAAAGTGTCTTCGGTCTTAAAAGCAGTATTCGCTCACTTGGCGTATAATTCATGCGCTCTGTTTCTTTCCATTGAGCAGAGATGCGTCAGTGGGAGTTTTTAATGAATAAGTGGAGTTTAAGTAAATTTACCGACTCCTGAATTCTCCAATTAATACAAAGTTAAACATAGCTTTAAAGGAAACTTCACCCCAAATAATAAGTGTATAATTCTGAAAGATGAGATGTATTCCTGCCCTTTAATGTACAATATTCTCTACGAAAGTGTACTAACAATATATTAATGAAGGTACTCTTGGCATGATTTAATGCTTTTTTTAACATGATATGGGCGCGGCCATTTTCTTGATAATGTGAAGTACCAAGCAAACTTGTGAATGTATCATGCACCAATCTTTAGTTGGAAATACTATTTATTTCAAAAACAAAACCTTTCCTATCTGAATGAGGGGAAATCATGGCTGAGAAGGTAAAAATTATTTTGGT
>CP137673.1:20319403-20586903 GCA_037976565.1 Mesocentrotus franciscanus
GCGACCAAAATGAAAAGAATGACGGATTTATTATTAGAAGAGAAGTATAGCGCAAACTTTCTTCCTGTCGTCTTTGAATGATAACCGAACTCAATATTTTATAATTTTTTTTAAAGACTCGGCTATTGCATGGCATCTTACTTCTTGTGATCAAAATAGGTCACATGAAGGTGATTCGTAATGTAACTGCTTTCTACATGTCCAATGGGAATAGTCCATAAATTGTTTAAATCGTCTGCAAGTATACTTTTTTATTAAAAAACATAAAATGCACTCTGTTTACCCTTCACTTTCCTATTTTCTCAAACGAAAGGTGTTTTTTGTAAAGCTAAGGTAATATTTTCTGGGGGTCATAATTTCATTTTTTTCGGTTTTCAACATCTTGCCTGTCATATAAATGGATGAATTCATTTTTTTAAAGCCTGTCTGCACTAGTTTGGCCAGGAGGGATTAGACCTCCCCGCGTGGTCACTGACAGGTGGTTATCCCATCAACTCAGCTCTCAATTAACATAAGAAAAAGGGGATCATGGGGGGCCAACAGACACCAGTTAGGCATTGTAGTTACAAGTAGTGCAGTGGGGCTTTAATGGATGAGAAATTAGATTTGTTTTTAAGTGACATTTTATACTTTAGGAAAGTTTTAAGTCGAACTTTTTTCTATCATGTATGTATTCAATATGATTCAGGTTTTGATGAAATCTACATGCATTCTGCTCTTCTTGATTATGCACATCTCTATGGTAACTCCTTTTCGTTAACGTCACTATAAGAGGTTTCTGCACAATACATCAATTAACTTACGTCAAAGAAGACTCTCTTTTTGTTTATAGAAAATGAAATCGTAAAATCATTTCGTGTGCTTATAGCGCCCCCACACTTCAAGATTCCTCGAACATAGAAACATGAGTACATTTTGTCGGATTAATGTTAAAGTTAACACCATTATTTTCGGATGCTTTCACCGATTGCCTAATTTTGAGAATTTATTTATAAATGCTGAAATAACGAATCTCTTTTATATTCATTATGTAAGTAGGTTTCTTGTTTTGGCACTGATAGGGCTTTTGTTGATTTCCTATTACGTTTCTAGTTTCAATATGCTGTGTGTTATACTTCCTGGAATATTTACACAATGCGTTTATCCAAATGGAGTCATCCATATATTGGAAAATTAAACAATAAAATATATTCTTTTGTTTCCACATTACTGGGAAAAATCATTGTCACTATTCCAATACAGTCACTGTTGCTAAAGCTAAATCCTTTGTAGAGGTAGGTAAAATGCAGTTTTTCATAATAATTCATAATGATTTGTGAGTATAAGTGAGATGTTATCATCATTCAGATGATTCAAAATGATTTATGAGTATAAACGAGATGTCATCATCATAAGATATGTCCCTGAAAATGTTATTATGTCTAATTAAAAAAAGCACATTCGGTCAAAGCACATGTAGTTGTAGTACGTGGGTTACCTTTATAATGGTGGGTTCCCACTGCCGATCAAACCAACCCGACCAAGCCCAATCAAGCCCGATCACCCATTTTCCCCCGACCAATCCCGACCACATGCCTAAACACAAGCTCTTCCCGACCGCTATTCGACCATTGACGACCCACATTCGACCATTCACGACTCATGCACGACGTATAGTCGACCACAACTTCGATCTCTTCTCGATCATTCCGATCTACATGCAATCCCAACGCGATCCCTACTAGACCAACTAGACGTATACACACGATCTCTACACAATCTCGGCCCGAGCAGATCGACCTGTTCGAACAGGGATCCAAGATGACTCGTGAATTGAGTAGTTGCACAAAATATTATCGTCAGCTGATGGTACAGTACTCATTTTTTATCAGCGTTCAGTTCATCTCAGACACTCAAGAAGGCTAAAGGCTTATTTCGAAGTCAATGCATTCCACATTTCTTTAAACTCCCCCTGCAGACCCAGTGCCATTTGCCAAAGTACTGTATTGCACATGATACTTAAAACATTAATTTTATTTGCCTTTTCAAACAGACTGTCAAGAGCTGCACGTGTCGCAGTCACATGTTACTACCAATTCTAGAAGCGATCAACTTAATTAGTATCAATATACCGGTACGAAGAAAATGTGATTAGATCAGCACGTAATTGTGTCCTTGTTTTTTTAAATATTTATAAGGTGTTTTATTTTCTCAATACCAGAGGCAATACATATAACCGAAATCATGAAATTTACATCATACTCAGAACAATCAAAATACAACTCAGAATAATCAAAATACAATTCAAAAGTATTATTCTGAACATCAATTGCTAAACAAAACAACTCTTTCATACATTTCCTTATTCGTTTAAAACAATAATAGTAATAATAATAATGATAAAATACTTAGTCACATCTCCGTGGTCATTTCATGTTCATTTTGTGCTTCTTTGAAGAAAAAACGAATATCTGTTGAATTAAAAAATAAAAGTAAATGCTTGTACATGAAATATTACAGTCTGTCAAAATATTTTTTTTAAAAGTACTACCTCTGAAAAGAGACAAACTCCCCCAAAGAGAGAGATAAAGATAAAAAACAACCAAAAACAACCAAAAACACCCCCCCCCCCAAAAAAAACAAACAAACAAACAAATATAAACATAAAGCAAAGAAATACTGCTGGAATGGAGGGTTGGGAAGTTGCTTTTTTTAAAGTTAATTAATATTACACAAAACTTTCCAAGGTCTCCCATTTTTTTAAAGTGAATTGAAAGAGTATCCCTTTCCATTGCAAGTTTTTTTCCTCTTTCCTATTTTCGAGAATTTTATCTTTTACTTCATCTACATTTGGAGGCTTCCCCTTCTCTCTACTATTAAAAATCATCAATTTAATCAAAATCAGAATGTGGTTTAGTAATTGCTCTGATTTCATATTACTCCCATTTATTCCAATATGAATTTCTTTCCACGACAGTTTCTTTAGAATTGGTAAATTGAGTTTATCAGCACATTTTTCCCAGAATCTTTTTATTATATTACATTAAAAAATACATGTTGATAGGTTTCCTCCAAAATATTGCAATACGAACACAAACCGTTTGTACGAAATTTAAATCTATGCAAATGATGGTTTGTATAAACTATTCTATGCAAAAGTTTAAACTGAAATTCTCTCAGTTTACTGTTTAATGTGCACAACTTTGGTTGAACAAAAAAAAATCCACTTCTTTAGTTGTAATATTATAAAGTTCCATTAAGTTATGAAATGCTGAGCTGATTTCTGCATTCTTCTTGATTTGACTTTTATACACCATCTCTGCAGTTATTTCTTCAAATTTAAAAACCTTCTTTGCAAATATTAATTCTAAACTAAGGCCACAGTGGATGGACTTTCTTGCAGGCTGAACATTCTGTTTCCATTCGTGAGGAATTATTGAATAGATTTTGTTAACTTTTGTAATTTCTTCCTTACTTAAACCAATGGTAATAAAATATGCATCTTTTTTTAATAACCCTTGTTCATCGCATATGTGATGAAGTCGATATATATTTTTTAAAACAAATTTTCCTCAAATAAAGTTTGACCTTCTAGTTGAATAAAATTATTATTATACAATATTTCATTCCCTCTGTATCTCTCTTCTGTTTTAACATATTCTTTCATATCTATCCATGCTTTCAGAAGATTCTGATAAAAAGAAGGTAACATGAGTTTCTCTGTATCTCTCCAATAGTTGCAATAAAATATTAAATTCCCGCCCATTGGTCTCATTAAATATTTAAAGTAATGTTTCCATTTGATAGCTTGAGTTCCTGTTACAAGCCTTTTTATCCACATTATTCTCTGTGCCTTTACAAACAGTCGGAAATTCATCATTTTGAGCCCACCCTGCGGATAGTCTAAAAACATGATGCTCTTTTAAATTTTGCCTTTACTTCTTCACAAAAAAATTCAAAACATATTTCTTCAATTTCGCTATACACCCATTCTGGAACCGGCATCAATAATGATAAATATATAAATTTAGAATAGCCATATACTTTCATTAATTGAATTTTCCCCATTAATGTTAAATCACGCTGCTTCCATCACGTAAAACGTTTTTTTAACTCTTTGCCCGCCACGTACACAATCCCCCCTGTGCCACATTGTTTTTAGGGTGCCACCTTAGGAGGGGTTCTGCATGGACTATGCTTATTCAAAAGCAAAAGCAGTTTCAAAACTCAATTTTTCTCGGAAAATGTCAATGTAAACAATGTCTGCGAAAGCGGTGCAATGAAGTGTGATGTGTATACAATGCGAAGCACGCGTTACTATTGTGTGTGTGCGTACAATAGAATTAAATGCGTTCCGTGTGTATTGTGAATGAAATGTGACTTGAGTCGAAGTTGGCAGCCCGCTGTATGTTCCGCTAGCCGAACGTAGCGGGCAAAGAGTTAATCTTGCTCAATATTTCTTTATAATTCATTTGTTCTTTGATATCTTCGTGTATTGAAAAATAAATTCCTAGTATTTTAACAATGTCTACTTGCTTCCCAAACGGAAATGTATGAGTGGATAATTGTGGACCTAAGAGCAAAATGAATGTCTTGTCCTTGTTTAAATTTAAGCCTGATATTTTATAAAAACATTCAAAAATATGTTTAATTTCCTTAAATGAATTCGAATCTTTAATGAAAAGCCTTATATCGTCTGCGTACAGAGAGAGAGAGGGGATCTCCTTGCCTTACTCCTCTTTCAACCTTGAAATAACCTGTTGATGTATATCCATTTATAACACAACTTTCTGCTTTAGTATAAAAATTATTAACCCATTTACAAAACCCTGGTCCAAAATTAAATGATTGTAAAACCTTATATAAAAATAAATGTGAAACAGAATCAAATGCTTTTTCAAAATCAATGGCCACCAGAAAAGCGTGTTCTCTGTAAAAAGAAGTATGAGAGATCATGTCGTTATTATTCGTATTGCTTCTCCAATGTTCCTATCATTAACATATCCCAACTGATCAAAACTAACAATTGCAGGTAAAACTTCTTGTATTATCTTTGAAAGTATCTTAGATAGGATTTTATAATCTACGTTTAGCAACGAAATCGGTCTGTAATTCTTAATAAGCTCCGAATCTTTGCCATCTTTATGTATCAAGATAATAACTGCTTGCCTTTGAGAGCCTGATAATTCCCCTTGTTGAAGAGCTTCATTTAAAGATGCAAGAACTAGATCTCCAATTACTGGCCACAATTTCTGATAAAATTCTGTACTTAAACCATCATTTCCTGGAGATTTGTTAAGTTCCATATCTTTTAGTATTTCTATGCATTCCCTTTCTACGATCGTTTCCTCACATGAATCTCGTGATATATTATTCCATTTTGGCAGGTTATTAGGAAAGAAGTCCAAAGTGTCATCTTGTATAGAATTTATTTTGCTATATAGCTGCCCATAAAATGATTTTATTCCTTCAATAATTTCTTTTTCGTTAGAAGTGGTATTTCCATTTCCATTTAATTTCTTTATTATACTTTTTTCTATTTGATTCCATTGACTGTTTGAAGAATGCTGTATTCTTTTCTCCACATTCATACCATGAGGATCTTGACCGTACTTTTAAACCTTCCATGATGTAATCGTGGAGTAAACTTAGTTGTTGTTTCTTAGTTTTCAAATTTTCAGAAATATCTTTGTGATGTCCAATCGACAATAAATCCTCTTCTAAGTCTTTAATCTCTTTTACCAATTTTCCGATTTTTTTTCTTTTTCTTTCCTTTCCTCCGCCCTTTTTCTTGATAGTTTAATTGTAAACTTCCGTATTTCCATTTTCATGAAATCCCATAGTACTCTCTTATCTTTAATTTCAACAGACAGTTTCTCTTTTAAAGTCTTTATTTCTTCTCTAATCTTCTTAATGTATTCCTTGTCACTTAATAGACTATTATTAAACTTCCAATAAGATCTTTTATTTTTATTTTTTGTCGATGACCTATTATGGATTACCAGATTAACTGCTGAATGGTCAGGCGCTATAGAGGGAACAATGTCACATTTGGATGTTATTTGCTCTAAATTCTCTGATATGATCCAATAATCTAAGCGACTTTGCATAAAAGGATTTCGTTGTTTTTACGTGTATTGCTTTTTATCTTTATTTTTACTTCTCCATACATCACGTAATCTATAACTATCCATGAACTCATCAAATTTTTTACTAAATTTTGTTTGCTTCTTTGACACTTGTCCAAAAAAAATCTAGATTCGTGTCTCTAATAACATTGAAGTCACCCCCCAAGTGCTACTGGGTTTCCATCTGTATTATTCCTATTGAGTTGAGTTGCGATCAGAAAGATCGAGTGCGGTCGAGAAGTGGTCGAGAAGTGCTCGGGATGTCATCGAGAAGCAGTCGAGAAGTGAGCGAGTTCGGTCGAGTGACTGTTTAGGGCAGACATGTATCGATCGTCAAGCGGTTGAGTTGTTGATCGAGTTGATCGGGAACCAATCGTGTAGAGGTTGTGTATAAATCGAGATGATCGGGTAGTGATCGGCGGAAAAAATCCACCGCGACCAAACTAGACCTCTTTACGATCGATTCCCGATCAGCTCGACCTCTACTCGACCAATACACGATCGCTGTACGATCGCTTGCCTTCTCGACCCCTACACGATATTTTTTGACATGCCAAAATTGTCGTGTAGGAAGCCAGATCGATACCGATCAAGGTAGACCGACCCCGATCAAGGTACACCGACCCCGATCGCCCTTGCCGACCGAGCCCGACCAGGCCAAAATAGCTTGATCGGGCTTGGTCGGGTTGGTTTGATCGGCAGTGGGAACCCACCATAAAGCTACTCACTGTGTTTGACCGATCTACGCTAGACCGATCGACTGGACCGCTCAAGAGATACGGTTCGTTTATATTCACACTCATCGTAATTTTTACCCTGATGAGACACGTAATTGATATTACGGGTCATGTTCGCGCGTAATCAAATGTTTTGTTTTGTTAATTGTTTTGTTTCCATCACAAGATGACTTTTTATTTTGTATTATTATCTTTCCCTTTCTTTTTCTTTATTTTTACTATTCTATCACCTTCTTTGTCTATCTTTACCTATGTTATTCTTCGTTTTTCCTTCTTTCATCTCTTATGATATTCTTAATTTTCTATTCTTTATCACTTCTCTTTCTGTCTTTCCTCATGTTATTCTTTGTTTTTTCTTCTACCATCTTATGTTATTGTATGTGTTTCCATTTTGTCATTTTCTCTTTCTATCTTTCCTCATGTTATTTTTTGTTTTTTCTTCTATCATCTCTTATGTTATTCTTTGTTGTTACCATTCAATCATTTTCTCTTTTTATCTTTCCTTATGACATTCTTTGTTTCTTCCATCTATTACCTTTCCTTATGTAGTTCTGTGTTTCTTACTTCAGTAACCTTTCCTTATGTCATTCTTTGTTTCTTTCTTCTATAATCTTTTCTCATGTTATCCTTTGTTTCTTCCTTCTATAAGCTTTTCTTATGTTATTCTTTGTTACTTCCTTCTATAACCTTTTCATACGTTCTCATTTGTTTTTTCCTTCCTTCACCTTTTCTTATGTTATTCTTTGTTTATTCCTTATTTAAGCTTTCCTTATGTTATTCAATATTTCTTCCTTCCATAACCTCCTCTTATGTTATCCTTTGTTTGTTCCTTCTTTCACCTTTTCCCATGTTATCCTTTGTTTCTTCCTTCTATAACCATTCCTTATGTTATTCTTCGTTTCTTCTTTCTATAGTATAACCTTTACTCTTATGATATTCTTTGTTTCTTACTTTTATAACCTTTCCTTATGTTATTCTTTGTTTCTTCCGTCTATAACCTTTCCTAATGTTATTCTATATGTTTCTTCCTTCTATAACCTTTCCGTATATTATCCTTTGTTTCTTCCTTCTATAACCTTTCCTTAGGTTTTTTTTTCTTTTTTTCTTCCTTCTATAACCATTCTTATGGTATCTTTTTTTTACTTCCTTCTTTAACTTTTCCGTATGTTATCCATTTTTACTTCCTTCTATAATCTTTTCTTATGTGGTCTCTCTAATATGCTCTCTCATGTTCACGTTCTCCCCCCGGCCTCCCCCTCATCTCTCTCTCTCTCTCTCTCTTTTTCTCTGTCTCTCCCTCCCCTCTCTCTATCTCTCTTCCACCCTCTCTCCTGCTGTCTGTCTCTCTCTACCCACCCTTCCTCTCCTTCTCTCTCTCTCTCTCTATTTCTCTCTCTTCCTCATCATCTGTCAATCAAGTGAGACGAAGGTGTGGACGATGTCTAGCCCTTAGAGACCTCACGTTGATCACTAGCCTCTTAATGGAACGCGACGCCTTGATGACCTACCCATCGATACACATGCATGTATGAATCATGTGGACGCCATTAATTATCATCAAGATGAATTACACAGTGCTCTACAACATGCTTTACTATTTGAAGTATTTCCGTAAAATATATGTTATTGCCTTTTTACATTTGTGTGCGTGTGTGTGCATGTAAGCGCCTTTAAAAGAGGAGATTAACGTTATCGTGATAAAAACAGTATAATAACATTCTTGGTTATACACATATGCTTCTTTTCATTTTGAGTTCACGATCTAACGTTACAAGTTGGTATTGCTCGTTCGTAATTAAGTGAAGTAACTACTATTAATACAACTACTACTACTACAACTCCTACTCCTACTATTGCTCCTACTACTACTACTACTACTACTACTACTACTACTACTACTACTACTACTACTACTACCACTACTACTACTTATACTACTAATGCTGCTGCTGCTCCTGATGTTGGTACCAGACTACTACTGATACCATAGTACTACTACTACTACTCCTCCTCCACCTCCTACTCCTACTATTACCACCGCTACTCCTACTACTACTACGGCAACAACTACTGCTACTACTACTACTACTACTACTACTACTACTACTACTACTGCTGCTGCTGCTGCTGCTGCTGCTGCTGTTGCTACTACTACTACTACTACTACTACTACTACTACTACTACTACTACTACTACTTCTACTTCTACTACCACCAATACTACTACTATACCACTACCTATGCTACTTCATTGTGGTCATTTTTTCTCTCGATGTGTTCTACTCCTTCTTTCTGATGCGCCTGCCTCAATTACAGTGACTACTGCGAGTGAATTATTCACCGTCACTGGAACTACCTTTCATTTAAACCGAAACTCTACCGTCATCATTAGATATTCCATTACCCTGTCAAAAAGATTCTTGTCAAAAATGGAAACCCCATCCCATCTGACTTGGTAATTCCATCTCAAACACCAAATAGTTTCCCCTGTCTGGGGAAAAGCCATAATTTGTGACATATTTTGTCTTTCTGTTAATTGACCTGTAACGCTATCTATCACGTGCGCCGAGCAAACTCGATCTCTTTATTTTCTTCGTCAATGAAATACACCCATCGGGTGCTTAGCCAGATGCGGTTGCCCATGGCGACGAAACTTCTGCGGGCCGATTAGTGTCCGTGATGATTTCGGAATCGTCTGACCGGATTATTGACCTGAATAACTTTTGATCACGTCCTTCTTGATATCGTGGTGTTTCAATTTCTGTGACGGTTTTCTTCCCGCCATCTTCAGGAGGTCCGTTCTCACATCATTTATTTACGCCGAAGAAGGTCTGACATGAAAAGGAGATGTTAAGTTTCGACGCCATCTTCACCTTTAAAAAGTGGTGATGGAAAAAGGCAATTATTAGAAGAGAGATAGATAAGAGCAAAACACACTCTACGTGTTAGCAACTTAAAGAACATTGGTTTGCAACGAAAAGAGCGGATAATTATGCCAACTGCGCAATATACACAATCAGCGCGACAAAAGAAAAGGAAAAACAAAACAAAAAAATGAACAAATACACGTACAAAAAAGGAATTAACACGTTCAAGTATACAATTTCATTGTTACTGCCCCTGTTGATTACGACTGTTACGATCTGTGCTGTATGATGCTGAGAGGGCGTTTTCTTTTTTTTCGCAGACCTCTAGTTCTTTTCTTTTTTAAACAAAAGTAAGTCGAACGTGCGAGCAACTCCTTCCCATGTATGGCATAATCATCACTTGATTCCCAAGGCCCTATAAGATTTTTTACACCACAATTAGGGATAATAAAAACCACAAAACGTCACAAGTTAGGTGAAAATGCATCGTATTATTGCTCGAGAAATATAACGCCATACCCCGAACCGCCATTTAAGACCTGACCAGGGCTCCTCGCTCGACTTGAAATACTCCTTTGGGATGAAATATAGCGGTCAAAATTGATCTACCATGACGTTTGGCCAACGGAGGGCTGTCGTCATTGACAGAGCCTATCAAGTCAGATATACTGAATTAGATTAATACTGTGCCATCAATAAAATATTATCTCTCTCTCTCTCTCTCTCTCTCTAACCATCAGAGGTTTCAATGGGATCTTTATATTCTTTGGTCGGTACGCCTGCGTATCAGTGACTGGGTTCATGGACTTTAAGCGTTGTCGTTGCTCACGGAAGACACGCTTCTGTTTACGCATGTTCTATGTTCAGGAGGGGGCGTGTTTACGCGTGGTCGACAGTGAGGAAACGCTTGTTTTAGCGTGATCGTTGGCCAAGAAAATCGCACGTTTCCCATGAAATACAAAACGTTATTGAGAGGTAATAATAAATTAAAGATGTCTTGGGGTCACCCGTGAATTGTGCAAAAATATCCAATATTCATATAATGACCGACCTTTTTTCGGTCAAAATAGTTATTGTTTTTAAATATTTATTTCCTTTTTTTGGGGGTCTGTTTTGTTTATTTTGGGTTTTTTTAAATATTTTTTCATTTAAGCATGATGTATTTCATGTGTATGAACACATCATTGGTATGGTGTGATACGCCGACGCATGCGCGTGGCCTCCAAAGATACACTTCATAAAATAATGTATGATCAGCATACTGACTTGTCTCCGAAATACATCGAATGTGTTGTCTCATCATTAGCGGTATATCAGATAACTTAACCGGTTTTTAAGGTAAAGAATTGTATCGCTAGAGAAGGTAGTTAAAAGTGTCCTCAGATTAGGTATGGAAGAACCTAGCAGTGGGGTGCAAGTGTAAAAACGTAAAAACACATATGGTGTTTCTCTCTCTCTCTCTCTCTCTCTCTCGTTCTTTATCTCTCTATTCGGCTCACTGTCTTTCTTTACTAAATACATGGAATAAAAACATTTAGTTTCCTTTTCACAAATTCTGATATAATCACTGTTGAAGCAAATCATAATTGAATTACCTCGACGCTAAACGTGTGTTTTGTTTCGTTTTCAGTTTCCAGACACGCGTTTCACCATCCATAAATCTTTCCACTTTTTAATCAAACTATACAATATCTTCCATTATCGTATTATCCAATCAATTTTTCAAACTTTGGATATATCCGTTACCTTGTCCGGTGTTTTATATCCTCACTTCCATTAAGCCTGATTTATTTAGCCGCTCGATCATTCATACCTGAAGCAATTATATTGCCAATTTGAGCATCCTCGTCGATTTGAGCCCGCGTATCAATCTTCTATATGATTGCATTATACTACAGTTATGAATAATACGTCACATTCAATCCGGCTCTTTGTATTCATAGAAAAATGAGAAAATGGGAAAAACAAATGTGAGTTGGTAGTCGATATGCAATTAAAATGCATCAACGCGAGAAAGAAATGCTTCATGCATTTCAAAAGCTTTATGGAAATGGTTTCGTAAACATATTCATGTCATGATGTTATTTTTTTCCTGAATTATTAACTGTACTTATCTCTATATATCTTTGCTAAATTCTATCGATTATGGGAAAAAAAATAGATGTAGATTTCACTTTGATTTAACTTCATTTTCCTGACTCTGTTTTGATCGTGGAATAATAAAACAAAAGTCTCTGAAAATCAATCCAAAATGAATCATACTGCGACAGTCGATATCGAGCGCGGTATGTGATTGAAAACAAATTAATGAATACATGATTCTAGTCGAATTACATGCATGAGCTTGAAAAATATTAGGAAATAAAGTCGGCCATCCTTCACCGGTAACATTCATTAAAGTAGAGTAATCACAGTAAGATAATGACCTGCGCGGCAAATTGAAAATACAAGGTTATTGATTATGATATCATATGTGCGTATTATAGGGAATACAAGAACTCTCAAGGATTGTTATTCTACCTATTATACAAGGGCTCGTATAGTGCTGATGCCTGGTACATTGCTACATCTGCTGCTCCATTGCCATTACCCCGGGCTTTGGCACGGCTGCCATTACAGCGCTCGACCATTTTAAGGAATTATTACTCGTCGGGTACACATTTACCTCACCTGGGTGGAGTATGGTAAATGCAGATTAATGTCTTGCCAAATGACACTAGTACTGCGACAGGGATTCGAACCACGTACCCTGTGGTTCACAGACTTATCAATTGGACCATTGATGTATTGATGTATATTCAAAGCTATAACAAGCATGATTAGCGAGATCGCGAACGAGAAAACATACTCAATTCATGTGATATTCGATATTGACAAAACGGCTACCTTGGGATAAACAAGGTCACATTAATGTATGTTTTCTTTCTTCTTTCTTGTAATGTAAGAAACCTGTTTTTTAGTGTCACTTTTCGTGAGTTAAAGTTTAATACAATTGTACTTGATGTTGGGAATAGGTCTGGTATTGATATTGGAATGTTTTAAAACGTGTTAAAATGAATTTAAAAGCAATCGACTCACAAACTCAAGATTTGGTTTCCGTATGATTTTTGGATGAAATGTCAATCAAATAATCAAACCACATCGCTGTTCTACCCATGTTACTTAATTCATGATACCAGGAAAACAGTCATGTTAATTTTTTAATGAGATCCCCCCCCCCCTTCCGGTGAATGACCTTTCCACGTGTCGGCCACCTATTTATAGACCCCCGTCATAATGAGGTTGTACTGAATGACATCATGATTTTGATTTTCATCTTCCTATTCTGACGTCACTACAAGCACCAGAGAAGCAACTGTCGTGTCCAGAAGTTAAGATTGGTGTGAGTACCTGCTTGCCTTTAAGCCAGTGCAAATGTATTGATGCTGTTATTTTTTTTTCTTTCTTCGTTCGTCTGTTTGGTTGTTTGGCTATTTATCCTAATGGATTTTTTGCGTTGTTCTTTGTTTCGCCTTCTTTTGTTTCTGGACATTTCAACATGGAGAAGATATGCTGGTTCTAGTCTCGGCTGCTTAAAGTCTACAGAAAGTATTTTTTCTGTGTGGTTTGGAATTTCAAACAGGGAGGGGGTCCAATATCGCTGATCTTTGCTAACTTAAGCCAAGTGAAGGTGCTTTTTATACAGATCTAGAGCAAACTAAGCATCCCCCCCCCCTCTCTCTCTTCTATTTAACTTTTGTTCTGGACCTTCAGGGGGACGTACGGTCGCGCCGCCCTATATAGATGCCTACGCCATTTGAAGTTGATTATCATCGTTGCAATCTGAACTAAACAGGGAATGTGTAGGCTAGTACGGATATCATCTCTGTATTTTGTATCGGCGTTACTACTCGCCTACCTTGTCCAGGTACAAAGTGAATTCATTTTCAGCGTTTTCATGAATTCCTAATGACCGATGACTGTTTAGCATTAATCGACCCACAGGGATTTAGGTTCGTTCCCTGAAGCGATATTCCAACTAGATTAAGGCATGCCCATCAATCAAGTATTGCCCGTCTAACTACCTTTTCTTTCTTCCTTTCTGCGTTATGATCACATGTAATGCATAAAATATTTGATTTGAAGACAAATTATATCGTGTCCAGATTTTGTTTCCTGGCTGATGTTTACGAAATGGAGTATGTTTTCGAAGAGAGCAATGGCGTATTTGTTTGCACCGATAAGCCGTCATTTAATGTGTTGAAATCATTACATTGGCCATTCTTTTCCAAATTTTAACAGAATAGACCTCAATTTCTACTTCGGTTAAAGTTAATACGGTATCATGTAACAGCGTCATGTAACTAGATATAAGCATTACATTTCATTTCATTTATTTTCCACATTATCAGCAAATAAAGTTTACAAACACAAACAATGCAGTAAAAGTATACAATTGAGACTAAGAAGATCATTGCTTGCTGTATTGCGGAGGAACCCTAGGAAAGCAAAGCTTGTAATTTAGGTTCCCTAACATAAAATATCACAGTATCATAAAGTAGAAAATGCAGAGGAAAGAAAATATGGGGAAACACGGGACGATAACAAACAAGACAATACATGACAAGACAAGCAAACACAAGACAAGAGCAAGAACGGGACACTGAAGTTAGCATTCTGCAGCTATCATGCACTAAAATCATTGCGCGACATTGGGAAAGTGGGTATTGTAAACATGAATAACGGCATGCATTAGAAGCAAATGAGATTAATGTTACATGGACTCCTTATTAGTGTTAACTAGCTTTAACTTCAGATTACGTTTAAATGAAAATAGACTTGGTGAGTGTTTGAAAGACTCATCAACAGAATTCCAAAAGATCGGGCCAGTGTAAATTAAGGTTTTCTGTTTAAAATGAGTTATTAACATGGAATATGGTAATAAGAAGATTGTCAAGTTGGGTAATTGTTGAATCACTCTTTTTTTTTTTAACAACAAAGTTAATGCATGAGGCAACTCGTCGAGATTCAGTTGATACATAATACAACCCAGACGAACATGGTATAAATCATATATTTAAAACAATTATTTGAATAAAACAATTTCTTTGAATGGGCTAATCTGTTTTTTCAGTTATGACAAATTAATCTCATTGCCCTTTTTTGTAGCAACAATAATTTGTCCAGTTGATTTTTGGAGGAGTTGCCCCATGCTAATATTCCATAATTAAAATATGGAAGGATAAGGGTACTATACAAATTTAGCAATATATTGGAGGGAAATGTCATTTTTAGTTTATTAAAAACGGCAACATTTCTAGATAATGATTTAGGCCTACATGTTTACACAATGTGTTTCTTCCATGAAAGTTTGTTGTCTATGAAAAGACCAAGACATTTCGTTGATTCAACTAAATCTATTGAAGTATTATTCAAAACGACATTACCAGATAAAACTGAAACGGTATTACTAAAAAGCATACCATGGGTCTTCTGAACATTAATTGAAAGCTTATTGGATCAAATCCATTCATTAACACATCTGAGCTCATTGTTGACTTGGTTTTTATGTGAACAAAAATATTGGTGTCATCCGCAAATAATATTAATGATAAAACATTAGATGAATTCTGAAAATCATTAATATACAGAATAAACAAAAGAGGCCCAAGAAGTGACCCCTGAGGCACTCCACATGTTATGTCATTATAATCTGAGTTTGAGCCATTTATGGAAACAAACTGCTTTCTACCTGTAAGATAACTGCCAAACCACTGGTTGCTTACTAACAAGCATTTATGCTTTCTTAGCATTCAGGTAAAATAACCACCACTAAAAAAATATACACACACACTCTCCCCTTATTCCGTAATGTGACAATTTATGTAATATAATTTCATGGTCAATGGTATCACAGGCCTTGGAGAGGTCCAGAAAGATACCAAGTATGTGAAGGTGGTCATCTATAGCAGTCGCTATATGATTAATAAAGTATACAAATGCATGTGTTGTTGAGTGCTTTTGTCTAAAGCCGAATTGTGAGTTCGAAAAAATATCAAAGCTCCTTAAAAAATTTGATTGTACGAATAGAAATGATGTTTTTTTCTAGAATTTTAGAAATAAAATATAAAAGAAATATTGGTCTATAATTACTTATGTCCAATGGATCTCCCTTTCATTTTATCTGGAACAGTACCCTCATAAATTGATATATTCATGATAGGGGAATTACAATTTCATTGATGATTTGTTTCAATAAATTATTACTTATGTCATCATATCCCGTCCCTTTTTTTTACTTTGAAAGTTATTTACAATGTCTATTATTTCATTAGTATCTATTGGGGAGAGGAAGAGTGTATTTGGATTTTTATTCTTTAAAAAAGTCACAAAGGATCTATCGACTTGTGGTATCTCTTTTAATAGCAAGGTTAGGACCAGTACTTGAGAAATAATCATTACAACTTTTGGCTATAGCATTATTATCTTCAATAACCGTTTAGTTAATTTTCATTTGAGTTATGCTATTGCGATTTTTATTCTTATTTAAGACGTTGTTTATTATTTTCAAGGTTTCCTTTATATTCGCTTTATTCAATTCAAATTGGGAACAGTAAAACTTCTTTTGTCAGATCTTAAAATGGTTGTTAAAATGTTTTTATATTTGATGTATTTATTACGTTATATATTAGTCGGATTTGCTCGATACTTAAAATAAAGATTATTTTTTTCTATTAATGGATCTTAAAAGTGATCTAACCCAAGGATTGCGTGGTTGCTGTTTGTGCTTGAGTTTAAATTTTTCAAGAGGGATACATTCATTTAATGAATTCATAAAAATAAACATAAAGTTGTTGTATGATCTATTAGCATCGCTCTCAGCTAAGACTTCTGCCCAGCTTAATTTATTAAGTTTATCCTTTAATCTTCTAATTTTATCAGGAGTGATTTTCCTCACCATCCTAACTGGGGGAGGGTGTGGGAACTAGCACCAAAGTAAGATGTTATTTTGGCGAATATTGGACAATGATCAGAAATATCAGAAAAAATGACACCATATTCAGTATCATCATCAATATAAGAGAAAAGTTTGTCAATTAAAGTGCAAGAATGAGAAGATAACCTAGTGGGTCTAGTAATCAGTGGAATGAATGAAAATTATAAAAGGGGATCAAATAAGTCTTGAGAAAAATTATCGTCACTGCATTTAAAAGATCGATATTGAAACCGCCCATCAAAAAGCAGTGTTTATTTTGAACTAAAGGGTCGGAGAGTAATTGTTGCATTCAAGTAAAAATGTGTTATGATCAGAAGATGGTGGACGATAAATCGTGCCTACTACTAAGTTTTTTTTCTTGGACAATCTAATTTCGATAAAAACTGTTTCCATGGTTCGATTCATTATATTTAATTCACTCAGTACACTGTAATGAAGGTGAGCTGGAACATCAAATGCAACTCCTCCTCCTCTCCGATTAACTCTATCGTTAAAACTAAGGTTATGCTTAGACACGGGATGACAGGGAAGGATCTAGGAGTTTCGTTGTATAAAACAATGATGCATGGTTTCATTCGTTCATAACAAGATCTATCCACTGTCGTTGACGCTGTTTATTCACCTATCGTATTCAGCCTGACGGCTTCGAATGTTAGATGCATACAGCCTCAACTCGAGTTTTGATAGATCATATTATAATGAACACATTCGCATGCACAATACGAATAATCATGATAATGATAATCATGACGACGTCATTCATACTTATCATGATAAACAACGTGAACGATTATTGTGAGCAAACATAAGCTCTTGGTTGCAGAACCATTTCTAAGTCATGATGACTATATATTATCAAGATTCACGCCCTTTGTGTTTAAAGCAAATTTCGACTTGACGATATAATCTTACGAGTAGGTGGATACACTTTCATTCTCTATTTTCCTTCGATTCCTACCAAATTGAAAAACATTGGAGTACAAAATATACATTTATTGACATTGATCTACATACATTTGTATTGGACTTACACAAAACAACGGGTCCCTTGGATTGACAGAGATTTTTTTTAAAAATGATAAAGAAATTGCAAAAAGAATCTTTCATATTGCATCTCTTAAAATTGAAAGATGCCAATTTCTCATTCTTTATTTTTTTTCATTTGAGTAAATCCAATGACGTTGTCTTGCAATAACAAACTATGCGGTGCAAAATTGGCTACCCTGCATTTTGAATGGGATGAATCGAGGTCTGTACAAAATGCTGCCCTCTGGAGATAAAAGGGCCTAAATGTTTTTTTTAAATTTTATTCGACGGTTCGGCTTGCGTACGCTTTTAATAAATACATAATTAAGGAGTAGTTTCGTACATACGCATGCCTGTCTGATGATTATATATTATATCATCCTCCTTAATTGTTTTCTTCTTTTTCCTTATTTGAACTCTGTCACCACTTGAATTCATATTTTCCTAAATTTCTTTTCGTTTAAAGTAATCCCCTCCCGTCATTATTTTTTTAAATTTCAGTTCCCCCAACATTTCAGTGAAATAAAGAAGAAGAAAAAAAAGAGAAGAAAAAAGGCATGAAAAATGCAAGCATCTTAAGTGTTTAAATATGAGCCTAGCAACAGAGAGAATTTGAGAAACATAAGTAGAGAGCGAGAGAGAAAAAGAGAGAGAGAGAGAGAGATAGAAGGGGAGAGTGTGAGAAGAGAAGAGAGGGAACGAGATGTGATAGCAGCAAAGAGTAAATAGCAACTCTTACAATTTCGTGTCTCCTGCTATGACTCTGATTTTTTTTTTGTTAATACAGGCTTATGTACAGGTTGGTTATCCTGAATGTAGTCTAACCAACATTGTGGCTGTTATCGTACGCTTTACTCCAGAGCTATTTCAATTATCGCAATGACAACGGCCATCATGGCAACAATTAGTTTGTGTTACCATAGAAACGATACGCGCATTCTCCCTCCCCCCCCCCCTCTCTCTCCCTCTCTATCTCTCTCTCTGTGGGTCATTACCTGTTATAGTTTGTCTATATTGTCTGTGACTCTCTTTCCCTTCCTATCTCCCTCTCTACATGTGTTAACATTACGTAGCTATCTTTCTCTCTGTCCCTCCATCTCTAAATGGCACAAAATCCCCTCCCCTTTCTGTATGTCTTCCTTCTTCTCTATTCTCTCTCTCTCTCTCTCTTTCTCCATCTCTTTCTCTTTCTGCGCATCTAACTTTCTCTATTCTCTGCCTCACATATTTCATCTCTCACCCTGTATATCTGTCTTTCTCCCACCCCACCCCTCTCTCGCACTGTCTCCCTTCATCTCTTTCACTTATTAGCTTTCTCGTTGCACATGCTACATTTTTACACGCACATGCATGTTAGGAAGACATCGCATCGGCCCACCTCGGCCACATCGTCGCATGCGCTTGCACGCTGATCGCGTTGCCCGTAGACTTAGAAGACATCGATCTCAAACTGCCGCAACCGAAAGCCCAAACCAGAATCAATGAGCCGGGAGCGAAATCGATGTGAACTTTCCTGACTAACCACATATCTCGACATGATATCAAGGAGCATTGGATAAATGCTGTTCTTAACGGTGTTTATAGTCTGGCAATTCTTCTTCATCCGGTATCATTTCCTGTAATTTCCCCTGAAATTTTGTGTTTTTTCCCTGCTGCACTTATTTTCCCATCATGTGTCGTCTGAGCCTTTCGACCAATGACGCGTGTTTTCTCTCTCCTAATTTCATATATCTTTGTCACTGTAATGAATGAATTACCCTGGCTTTATCCGAGGTGTGCATGGTGATAACGCGCTCAAATATTAGAGGGGTTATTATTACTAGCGTAAGATTTACTACACTGACCTGGGTAAAGGGTAGCAAGTGGAGATTAATGTTCTGACAAGAGGTTTCAAGCACTGGCCAGTATGTCCCATTGTCCAGCTACTAGACCACGACACATCTACTCGAGGCTCAACGGGAGGGGGAGGGGTGGGGAAGATTCAGCACAATTCATTCCATGTACACACAATCTATGATGGGGTGCTTTAGGGTTTTCTCCCTTTGTTAAAAGAATCATACTTAAAAGGGGAATTAACCTCTCGACTATGAAGCATTATCATGACATAGAGAGTAAAACAACGTTTCATTTGATTTAAAATGCATTGCTGTAGGCCAAATAATATCGTTTTGCAAGTACAATAAAGAGGCCCTACTTCGCCATATTTACAACGTCGTCTGCTCCCCAAGGCAGCTGCTTTTTGTCGACATTTCCCTTCAAAACGTCCGGGTTGTGACGTATCGCAAGGAGAACTGATGTAGCGCGCGGCGCGCGCGTTATATGCAATACACGTGAAACATGGTGTACTGACAAGTGTTTGGTTGTAATAATTGTTCCTCGAAAACCAAGGGGAAATCGTTTCATCGGTTTCCAGACCAACAAAATCGCAATGAAATATTCAAGCTATAGGTAGCAGCTCTGAAGGTGGAGAAATTTCTGGACAAAAAGTACAAGTACGAAAGGAAAAACGATGTGATCTGCAGTGACGTACGATAATACGCCAACGGCGGTCTGTACTACTAGTACTATACTGGAAGAAGAAAATTACAGTTTACAGCAGGGAAACGTACGTACGCAATAGCGGTCGAATCCTTTGGTCGAATCCATGCGATACGTCACAGAACGGGCCGTGCGCAAACACAATGGCGACGTTCTGAAAATTCTCAGAGCCGCGAAAGACGGAGGATTCTGAAGAAGAGTTACGTCCTCCCTTTCCTCAAATGTATGATGTTTTATACTTTTCAGATAATGTTTTAAACGGCCTAAAAACTGAAATTAACATGTAGTTTGAGATTAATTCCCCTTTAACATCGATTTCTTTTTCAACCCCAACGACATATTCTTTAATGTGGAATACAAACATTGATTTTGTAGCACCCCACCACCCGAGCAAGTATTTGGTGATATTTTCTGTCATTATAACCTACCCTCAACCGGCGGGTGTACTTCTGAAAGCTGCATGGTGATATTAACGATATAACTTTAGAACAAACGATGTACGCTAATGCCTCTGCTATTGATTTTAAAAGAGGCTTCATGTGGGAGAAAATATGAAATGTGACCTGACTAAGTATTTTTGACCTCGAGAAATGATTTGTAGAAAGGAATGAAAGCTATTGTATTGATTGTGCTTATGATGCGTTTATTTTCTCAATTAAGATACCCCCCTAACAAAACAAATGTTGATAGTATGGTGCAGTCTATGCCGAATATCGTCCTTTCATCATAAAATGCATTAGTCTTTTTTCATAGAGCGTGATACCCTTATTGGTAAGTGAAAAAGTAGCCCGAACTACTCAAACATTCATGCAGATGTTGTATGGATGCATTATACAGTACATTTTATGCGCATTTACCACTGAAATACGTAATATCGATTATCATAAGGCCTATTAAAAGGGATTCCTAGTTTCTCTTCCGGATTTTTTTTTTTGAAAAATGAGGAGGACCAGTTTCCATTTTATTTGGTATCTGATAGTTTTAATGATATAGGGTCAATTTAATCACCAATTTAATCACAAAATTTGTGAACTCAAATGTTCATGTGGACATGCACTGCTGAGGGTAAAAAAGAAGGTACAGTTACAATGTGGTTATAAACTATTTATGATGATCCTCTCGTCTACACGTCCTCCGATTTAATTCATTTGTTTTCTGAACAAAATATCAACAAATCAAGAAATTGCGGCAGGCCGACAAAGGGAATGAGAGGGGGAGGGAACGATACACTATAAATTATTTTAATTTAGTCTTACAGACCTTAAAGGGAGTGTAGCATGGCAAATACTTGATTAACGGTAGTCAGCGACAGCGCGCTAGCGTTCGCGAAGCAGACGGAAGTTCTCCTCACGCTTCGGTTTCGTGTATGTTGCACGCACGTGAATGCTGCGGTCGCGTCGTCCGTAGTCGTTATAATAGGGACTTTTCGATTTGCACGTTCACTAGTGGACTGCGACGTATGCGGTAACTATTGAAGCAGTGCGCATGCGCATCGACGAGCTCATCGTTCGTAGCAGAATTCTCGAACGCGTTCGCCCTTGTTTTGCCGTCGTTCGCAAACTGTGACGGTACATGTTCGTAAGCAATCTTTGTAGTCACGAAACATCACATCGAAGTCACAAAATGGACCCAATTGACCTAATTCTAGAACCGGAGAGTGGTGGAAGCGTGAATTCTCTTAAATTAACACATTTTCGTGTCTGTAATTTCCTTAAATCAAAATTGTTGCAGAATAGTTCATAAAATGAACACATTTTATTTATGCATCGCCAATCTGTTGCAGCATAATTTTCGAGATCGGTCCCATGCACCGAATTTGGTGTGTTGGATCTTTAGCTTTTCGATCGAATTTCGAGCTCACTTAGCAGAATAATTCATAAAATGAACACATTTTATTTATGCATCGCTAATCTGTTGCAGCATAATTTTAGAGAACAGTCCATGCACCGAATTTGGTGTTGGATCTTTAGCTATTCGATCGAATTTCGCGCTCACTAAGCGAGCGTCGTAGTTGTGTAAAATCGAAAAGGTAACGAACAACAGTCAACGTGCCTCGTCAACCCTGCTTAAAAATGACAGCATACGTCGCAGTTCGCTTATGAACGTGCAAATCGAAAAGTCCCTAATATACCCGATTAGCCCCGAGTAGGTCCACGGGAAAGACACATAGTCTCGTCATGCTATACTCCCTTTACCTGTCGGAAGTGAAAAATGAAAACAAATAATTACATATCAAAGGAAAGCTTACAAGCCATAGATTACAATAATACCAAGTATATGCTACTTCAGTGCCTGTCAGACGAGTAACAGCTCTCTGAAAACTCGAAATTTAAAGCTAAAATCTAAAGTTGTCGACCTAAAAACTAGCTATCGAATTGATGACATCATCTTATGTGGAGTACGCATATTCACAATGACGTTGCATTAATTAAGCACGGCTCATCGCCTCAGCTATATAGGCGAGCCGATCGGGTGCACATATTATGTCGTCACTGTAACTGCGGCAAATTTGACCCCTTTTGACCTGTAAGTTGGAGAGGTGCGGAAATTTTGAATTCGCTTTTGTGCGATACTGAAAGGGAAAATATCTTGGATACCTTTATATTTGTATTTATTTATTTATTTATTTTAAAATATTTTTACAGGATGACAATATCAGCCAAAGCTGTTTTTCGCATTGGTCCTGTATATACATGGTAACATACAAAATAACAATGAAATAGGCAAAGCATAAAATATATTTCATGGATATTAAATAATATGACATTTTATAAAATAACCAGCGACTAGAGACATGGATGTAAATTCATAGATTTACACAGAATCACAAAATGAGATTTTCCAATGATTTGAAACACAGTAAGAAACAAAAATAAAAAATAAAACTTCAAAAAAAATAATACTTCACCGGAGATGTAATTAACTCTTTCATCAATAGAATCAGAATCTCACCCAGCACACTCATAGGAAACAAAACACAACACACCCATGAATCCTCAACACACTTGAACTACCAGTCACGTTCAGCTTTCCATTGATAAAAAGTTATATTTTCATCGGATAGGGTCTAAGCCCACCGCACATTATACGATCCCCGCGCGATCCGATTTTCGAAGAAATGGCAATTATATTAGATATGGAAATCTATACAAACATCATCTTCCTGATTTAGGTTCCAAATAAGGATTAGAAATAATACTCACAGCCCGGTGGAATTTTAGGGCATTCAGTTACTAGTATTCCAGTGAGAATGAAAACCCAATCGGCTTCAAAGCTTAGACAATCACACTATAGTGGTCTGACGTCACTACAATTCTGAGCCGACTTAGCTTTTCCTCCTCCAACGAAGCAGGAACTCCATTGAAGTTTAAAAATTGTATTAATCATATGACTATTCAATTCCTCGCTCATTGAGATTTTAGAAGTTAGAATGTTCATATCAAATGTTATTGCAAATTCTTCAAAATTCGGATCGTATAGTCAGGTCGTATAGTGTGCATCGGGCTTTATACATTCGATTAAATTGCTCTACTAGTCAAATTATAACAGGTAATATATAAATTGGAGCCATGTTCTACTTAGTGACATCATAGTATATATTATGATTGATTATTTTGTTTTTTCCCCAATTTAATTCCCCCAATACTAATTTGTCTGAATTTGTTGGTAGTCGGGGCTTGTCTAAAATGCTTTTATCGCCCTCAACATGCTCAAGGTAAATCTTTCAATGCGTGAAATCCACAAGGCCTCGTTTAGATATAATTTTGTTAATAGAGATTTAATATTGATTGTGCACTCATCAGTTAGCATGCATGGCCGAGTATACCCGTATTGAAAACAGACGCACTATTTGTTACGAGGCCTGTCCAAAGCATGCCAAAAGCGATGAAATGAAAACCTTAATCCCATATCCATTAAAATAATTTATATAACAGCATCACTGAAATTGTGCTAATAATAATAGCTAATGCAGACCGTACTTGGTGTGCAATTAGCGTGCTTGTGTACTGCGCTTGCAAACTATTCTACCCATAAATATTTGTCTTCACAAATAAAGATATTAACCTACATGATTATAACAACTCATTTCCAACAGGGTGTTGATTGTACCCCCCATCCCCTCCCCGGTTAAAGGTCTTTTTAGAGTGATGCGTACTCGCAACGGACCGAAACGAGTTTGCTGAGCGCGCGTAAAAGCAGGATGAATATCGATACCGAATTTCTTGTTGAGTCGTCTGCTAGCGCTGCTGCGACCACCTTCACTTGGTTTTTAACAGCTGTGTGGATAGGAGGACGAATGTCTAGGCGCTGACGAGCGAATGATGTCACCACTCTTCATAGATTCGACGTCGATGCATCTCTTTCTAGGGCTCGTGAGAAGATAAGACGTTTTGCATCACAAATCGTCTGCTCTCATACATGTAAGCCTCACGAAAGTGATTTCATGTTAACTCGTGCGAGGGTTATTCTCCAACCGCATTTGGGTATATATAATTTTTTTCTCCAAACAAGGAAACGGTCGAATGCGGTTTTTTGCAAGGCACCAGTTATTTCATTCACGGATATGGTCGTTAGTTTTTGTCATTCTCTTAACGGCCCGGCCATGAACTGATCTCTAATGAATGAGAATTCTGCCAGAGTAGTAAACAAACGTTTGATACGAGCTCAACAGGTACCTGTACATTAAACGCGTGATCCAGGATTTAGCTCATTGTCGAAACTGAGGGTGAGTAGAGAGCACTTCAAGAGAAGGTGACCAGCCCAGCAAAACATAAATGTATCCTCGTTGTTAAATGTTTCTGAGTCGCCGTCGAGCATTTCGGAATATTTGGACGTAACCACTTCGATTTGCATGTTGAATTGAAAGCTTGCAAACGCTTTTTCTTAATCCGCCTTAGGAATGAGAAACATCACGGACGATTTGGATTCAAATGCACACATCTTTAACGACTTTATCTTGTGAAAATTTGTGCGAATTCGTGCTTGCGCATGTGAAATTCGCTACTCAGCTGTGATTGTACCGAGATATTAGCCTAAATACAAATTAGCCTCTCGCCTTGCATAAAATAGAGTCACTCCACTTCACGTTTGGCATTTAGATGCTGTCAGAGAGCGTAGACAAGGAGGAGAAAGAATATCATTTTCAATTTCGCTGGGAGATGAGATACTGATGTCACTTGGAGATCCATAAACGAGAAATTATTTCTAGCAAACATTTGACAAGCTGGTGACGAATTAATGGTGTGTAGGCGGGGTTTAGGCCGGTGCTGTAAGCGATATCATGCGTTCGGGTTTCATAATATTTTTTTTCCGACTCAGCATTTATATCGATGGCTGAACATTGATAAGGAAGCTTTTGCACTTGGGGATGTTGTCTGACAACTCTATCGTCCGCCCAGAACTGCTTATGATCAATACGTTGGTGGATAACTAAAAACAAGGACTATTCCATCGCATAATTGTTTTTTTTTTCTTCATTAATTTTTGATTGCTTAAATATCATTCTTATGCTAACTACTATTTGCATCGCTCTGAAAATATTGGAATATGATTTAATGAATTATGTGTAACAGTGAGTTTTTTATTGAATTTTCGAAACGTGATTACGATACTACATAAAGAAAAAAAGGACTGGTAGCAAATTCATTTCACACCTTTCACTGAGGATGACAAGATAACGAATTCTAGTAGTTTCAATACTTCATAAATCTGATATCACCATTTGATATATATGCTGCCAGTGCAGGGACAAAGTTCTTGCTCCTATGAACCTACTCAGAAAGTTGGTCTGAGAACAATCGAGTCTCTACATCAAAATAAATTATCCGGATTGCAGAGTCATATGTGAACAAACAAGAAGAGATTCTCATCTCGTGTAATCGCGAAAGGATTACCCGATCATCTTCACCCGTCCCTCTCCTGTCAATTTCCTCGTTTCCACGACGATGTTTTGGTAATCATTGGAAACATTGGAGCCTCTCACCAGAACGAAACGTAAGAAAAAGAAATGCCAGATGTCAAGATAAGTCTTGTAAAAAAAGAAAAAAGGCAAGCCCAATGCGCATCTGCGTAACTGAAACGCATTTTAACATCCAGTGCATGTGTCCCGAAATCGATACATATTTGATGCGTTGTACTTCATTTCGTATTCTTACATGCAAGTTGTGCCCAGGATATCTCTTAACACGTTTGAAGGAGAAAAAAAAACAGTGGATTGGTAAATAAATCAGAGCCAGACTCAAAGACGATCAATCTGTCAGTCTGGCCTCGATTTACACCGACTAATCACCTTGTTGATGAGAGACGAGTTATTATTATTTTTTGGGGAAATAGGTTTTTTATGATCGAATTTTCATTAAGTTTTGATGGGCAAGATGCGCCCCATTGCTTTACAGTATTTCGATTAAGACTGACTCTTATGAAACACTTTCTCATGGATACACACCTTTGACATTAAGGAAAAGAAAGTGGTTTTTATCAATGAGAACAAGGGAACGCACTTGGTTTTTATGTCTCTGCAGATCATTATTCATTTTTGATGATGGACGAAGTCAGACTTTGATGTCTCAGTAGTCATCATCATAATTCTGATTTGCGTCCCGGAATATGAATTATGTATTTGATTGCACTTCCCTTTCGAGTTACCATATGTTATTGATTTTCACAAACAGACCTACGTAGGACACAGTGAGATGCAGCAGTAAAAATTCAGTTTAAAATTTTACTGACAGGAGGCGAAAATCGATCGAAATGACCAGTCACTGTCATCGGAGAGTTTGGTCTCCAGTGAACCATAAACTGCAGGCACTATGGCTTTCCGCCGTGTGTTTATCACTGATCCTTGATGCGAGGGCGCAACTGAATGCGTCCACAGCATCGGACGGGATCGAGGCACCTTTGAACATGATCACCACCGAAGAGCTACCTTCAACAGACCTATCCACTGGACCTCCTGCACCACCTGCCCAAGCCGGGCAATGTGGACCGGACGGAGAGCCGCAAAACGTAGTCGACGAGGACGGTCTGATCGAGATCAAGGTCGGATACCTGGCTTCGTCGTCCAGTGACAGCATCAAGCGTTTCGCAATGAGGATCGGAGGTGCCATGACCGAAGCTGTAAACGCCGTCAATGCCGATAAGAACCTTCTGCCCGGTTATAAAATGAAATACGTTTGGACGAATACTGGACACACGGAGAGGGAGTCGATCCGAGCGTTGACGGAGCAGTGGAAGAGTGGAGTTGCAGCGTTCTTTGGACCTAACCCGACGTGCAGCATCGAGGCCAAAATCGTATCGGCTTGGGAGCTGCCTATGCTATCAGCTGTGAGTACAAATTTAATTACTTTCACTTGAGAGAGAATGAATGGGCAGATGAGATGGGAAATGTCGCTGTGGTGCTTTTTAAGATGATGTTTTCTGTACCACTCCTTCTCCTTCCAAACCGAAACCATCTCTAAAAATCTGCATGTCCCTTTTTGTAAAGGTCAAAGTGTTTTGGTTCCTCTAGAGTGAGGGGATTGGAAAGAGAAAGTTATAAACCTGTCGTTATCCTTGTCGATTTTGTTTGATCCGGGAAAATATGAATTATGCATTTTTTCGGTAAAATGGTGAAATTTCGATAAAAGAGGTGAGGAGAAAACTAGATTATTCTGTGTTCTCTCTCATTTATCCTTGGATTTCTAGGATACCTTTCATAGCAATGGTGCATATGAGATGATGATGATTAGTGTGAAAGCTTTTGCTACAATACGATTAATTGTATGTATGTGTGGTTGGGTTGTGCTCGAGTTTAGCCAATTAAGCCAATATATCATTATGGATATGTTTCCCCCTCTCAACATGTTTGCGAGTTAATGTGCTGCCGTATATTGTGATGGACATGATCATGATCGATCTGTTATTTTCATTAACTCAGCTGGAAAGCAATCCGAAGGGCGTTAACTCGTGTCCGTTGCCACTTTAAGTTCATGCTCTTTTCTGGCTCTCGGCAGATGATCAGTGACAATTCATAATTTTGTCATGTTCTACGTCGACACAAAAAAAAGTCGGAGAAAATTTTCCAGGTAGAGCGTTGCCGGCTTGCTTGTCTTTAGAGATGGGGGCTTTTGGTAGAATTTGTCTTAACACTCGATTAACTTGATGGACACTAAACCGATATTAGGCCGAATTGAAAATTATACCACAGCGAAGATTTATCGGTCAATTTGGACTCGTTTTGGGGAGGTGTGACTGGGGTATAACCACAGTAAAATTCAGTAAAGTTATGCCATCTTGCTTCGTAAAGTTGCACAATGTGAAACATGGTAAAGGAAATGGCATAGATGCATACACCAAAACAAAACATCATAGACCCTTGTCAAGGTGTTCAAATAAATATCACCTTACGCTATCCTGTTTAAAATGCCGAGGTCTCACACACAATGATGTTTCGAAAAGTAGTTTCACCACTTAACAAAACTAGTATATACGGGTAAACAAGCTGCTGATCTACAGTACACGCCGAAAATCTCCGCAACACGATTACACGATATATTTTTTGGATTACACGGTTTACACGATTCACCTGAATCGTGTAACCGTGTAATCGTGTAGATTTACACGATTGAAGACTGTCGCTCTGAATCGTGTAATCGTGTAAATAGTTAAGTGCATTGGTGGGATGATTCGACCAGATGCAACAAACGTGTAACTGTGTAATCGTGTAAATTTACACGATTGAAGACTGCCGCTCTGAATCGTGTAATCGTGTAAATAGTTATAATGGTTATGAGGGCATTGGTAGGATGATTCGGCCAGCTGCAACAATCGTTAAATCGTGTCTTGCTAACACCACCACGTAATTGCTTTATACTGACACCACTTGCTTACATCAAGTAATTACTGTACTTTATATTTATAAATAAACCTGATCACTTTCTACTAACCTGTATCGTATATAAATCCGTGAGACAAGGTAGGAAAACGTCAGAAAGAGGAATAGAAGACACGATAGATGAGATAGTAAAGGAAAAAAGATAGCTACGAGGAGAATTAAGGGAACATATCGAAGGAAAATGATGTTTGAAAGGGCATGATAAAGATAAGGAAAAAACTATATGCAAGAGAGAAAAAAAGGAAAGCGAAAAAAAGAGTTGACCGGAAGAACAGAGAGAGTGAAATAGAGTGATAGGAATAAAGACGGGCGAAACATAATGAAAGAAATAGAAATGAGAAGTAGAAAGGCTATGAAACAGAGAGGAAAAGAGAAAAATAAATAAGGTAAGAGTGGAACACAATGAAAGAAAGAGGGGCGAGAAAGATAAAGGGGGGCAGTGGAAATATATTGAAAGAAAGAGAGAGAGAGAGGGAGGGATGAAAAAAGCATTAGTTGAAAAAAAATGGGCACCGATCAGATTTTAATAGGGGCATTTATCGGAGTTGATTGGGGCATTTATCAAAAGTGAAGAGGGGCACTTCTAGTACCTAAAGAGGGTTACTTACTAGGGATTAAAAAGGACACTTATGAGAATGGAAAATGGACACTTATTGCAAAGGAAAATAGGAACTCGTCGAAGGAAAAGGGGCGCGTGTCAAAATAAAAGGGGCACTTATCAGAGTTGAAAAGGGGAAGGGGCACTTTTACAAATTAAAAGGGGCAATTGTCAGAGAAAATGGGGACTTTTTCTACGTACAAAGGGGCACTTTTGGGTTAGTTGAAAAGTGGGGCGGGGGCACTGCTAAACGTAACGCAAAGACAGTTGGCCATTCACTTATTCTATATCATTCTCGGTTTGCTCCTGTGCTCTGTAGCCAGTGGCTTAGATCCTTACGTAATACCTATTGTTCAGGGATCCTATGTTCAAGGGGGATCCCCCCTGAACAATAGCTAGGTATTATGTAAGGATCTCTGCCTGTAGCTAGGTTCAATGGCAGGCTACATTCAGAGTAAGCTTCTTTGTATGTGACAGGAAGTGTGCCATTAAGTCTTGACCGTAGCTCTTCATACATGTAGCTGAATGCAATGTTGTAAAGGGTAATTTACGAAAAAGAGGAAAGCCAAAAAATGGAAAGCCAAAATAATGATGATCGTGACATAAAAAGGGAAGGGGCACTTTTACAAATTAATAGGGGCACTCGTCAAAGTAAAAGGAAACTTTTCCTATGTACAAAGGGGCACTTCTTACAAAGTTGAAAGGGCACTTGTTCTATGGTAAAAGAAGCACTTTTGGGGTACTTGAAAATTGTGGGAGGGGCACTGTACCGCTAGCTAAACATAACACAAGACAATTTTCCACTAACTTATTCTATTCTTTCTCGGCTTGCTACTGTTCTGTGTAGCAGTGGCGGATCCAGGGTGGGGGCTTGGGCCCCCACCCCTGGCAAAATTAATCATAAAAAGATGGTAACGAAAAAAAAATCTCTAAAAATAAAAGGCGGGCCCCCACCCCTGGGAAAAAAAAAGTTTCAAAAAAGATGGTAACCACGATTTTACCCTTTTCTCTTTTTTTGCTAAAGGGGGTTGTTGTTGAGTAAAACAAAAATAGTTGCTCACTACCCCCCGCTTATGCGCCGCCAAATATTTTCTCATGAATTGGGGTCCCTCCCTCGCCACCGGCTGGATCCGCCCCTGCCGTGTATAAAATGTTTACAAATGTAAATAAATAATTATGTGAATAAAATGTTTACAAAAGTAATTAAATAGAAAATCATGTACAATTATATAATACAATAAACATGTACGAAACATACAAATAAGATGAGAAATAAATAGTAAATATTTTTCAATAAATTAGAGAGGTAATTTAGAACGCAGGAGACCACAATCGTAAGCGGTTGGGCTGGAGATGGATGGCGGCCTCATACAAAAAAAAAGAATTGGCGACATAACTCTCTTGGGAAAACTGAGTGATCATGTGGGTGCAGTGCAAGTGCAGGTGCAGAAAGCAGTTGCATGATAAAGACTAAAATAAGTCACGGTTGTATTATACTAACTTAAAGAGTGAGGAGCGTATGATTGTATTATTTGTCGTTTAAGTGTAGCTTTTAAGGAGTAGATGGTTGAACAAGACTTTATGTTGTCGGGAAAATTATTTCAAATGTCCGGACCAGAATGTCTAACAGATTTGTGTGTTATTAATAATTAGGAATTTGTAGGATGGAAGTTTCCAGATATGAGAGTAGGGTATGAATGAACGGAAGTATTAAACCTAAACATGTTATCAAAGGATGGTGGAAGTTGATTATAAATATATTTAAACATAATGACTGCTACCTGAATAGTGTTCAAATCGATTTTTTTTTTTTTAGTGTTTTAGGTTTATAGAATAAAGGATCATGCAGTGTGAGCTAAGGAATGCGAACCTGTAAAAATACGTATGGCTTTCTTTTGCAGTTTAAAAATAGAATTAATTTTTGTCGAACCACAATTTACCCATACACTATTACAATATGTTATATACGGGAAAACTAGCGTATTATATATTAGGAATAAGGTGGCATGGGGTAGAAGGTTGTACCTACAAATCATATATCCCTCAGAAAGATTTTATTTTATTTCTTATTTTTTATTAAAGATTACGCGCTGGACAGATTTTCATCAATTAAACAGTATTTTCATTGGCTGATACAGGGGCACACACGTGCCAAAAAAAATTAGTGCTCACTACCCCTGATTTTATAGAACCCCAATAAAACAATTTTTTATATAAACTATGTCTATGACATACGCTTGACTCATCTACATTATATTTTTTTCCAGTTACGTGGGGAAATTTATACTAGTTATAACATTGTTACATTTGCCCCCTAGGAGGGCGGCCATATTTTTTTTATTTTTGTATCCTAGCATTAAATTTCGTCCTTGAAATTTCGCCTAATGCAGGCCTAAAATCTTATTTGTTGACCATTTAAAAATGACAGTGATACAACAAGCACATATTTGTCCAGAATTTTTGTTTAGGTAATTTAAGATTTTACTCCCGTGCCCCAAAACCGATGTTTTGGCTGTAAAAAGTTCCTCGATGTATTGACCTGCCTACCCTCAGGGCAGCATGTCGGGCAATGAAATGCGCATGCTCTGTGCAGGGCGTATACGTACAGCGCGTTTCTACTAGGGGTGGGAGCCGCTGTTACATTTGCCCCGTGTTACTTTTATCCCCTTGAACAAAGGATCCCCCTGAACAATAGGTATTATGTAATGATCTACAACACTGCCTGTAGCTATAGGCAACGACCTTTGTCCCCGGCGAGGGTCAATGGCAGGCTACATTCAGAGTAAGCTTCTTTGTATGTGACAGGAAGTGTGCCATTAAGCCTTGACCGTAGCTCTTCATACATGTAGCTGAATGCAATGTTGTAAAAGGTAATTTACGAAAATGAGGAAAGCCAAAAAGCAATAAGTAATCAAAGTATAATTGTTTGTGACCCTTTTCAAGCTGCCAATGACGTAAAACATATCAGCCATGGCCCGGAACTCTCGTGGGAAAAAAATGACGCCCCTCGCCCTCTCATATGGATAATGACGGAATAAAATACATAATATATCGATATATATATATTATAGTAACGAATGAGCTGGTGAACATAATTCTGATCGGTACTGCCTTGTATTGTAAAAGTATCACAACATACTCAGTTATGTTAGCCCTCCTTTAAGTTTTGTAATAATTTTTGTTTTTTACAATTTAGGAATAAAAAAAATGCCCCCCTTCCTTCGATCGTCGTTCATCCCTTTTTTCTTTTTTCTCACCGAGGATTAAATCCGAGAGTGATTTTCGGGAAGTGGACTGATTTTTTTATTTTTTACAGTCTAAAAATAAAACTAGATACACACACCGCAATTAAAAATATGTAAGAGAGACAGAAAGAGTAATCTCCCCTCGTCCCCGTTGTCCTCGTTCAACCCTCCCTCCCTTCTCAGCTCTTGGCTATTCCTGCTTCTACTGAACAAGACTTCCTAACCTGCTCACCATCACCACTGAAAATAAATTGTAACACAATTCCAGCGAGCAATCGAATCGTGTAAATTTTGAATCGTGTAATCGTGTTGCGGAGATTTTCGGCGCGCAAATTACACGATTACACGATTCGACCTGAATTGAGGAATCGTGTAATTTTACACGATTACACGTTTACACGATTCAGATTTCGCTTAAGTGGCAAAAGACGAATCGTGTAAAAATAAATGGTTACACGATTCCAGCGAGCAATCGAATCGTGTAAATTTTGAATCGTGTAATCGTGTTGCGGAGATTTTCGGCGTGTACTGTACTTTCATTACCAACGCTCAATTGATAATTATTCCTACCACAACCGCACAGCTCATGTGATACTTTGGCAAGCTGGGATGTGGGTTTCAAAACTGCATGAATATGGCCATCGCACGAGAAAGCATATCCTCTTAGGTGATTTCATTGTGTCTCGTGTGACCTACAAAGTAGATATATATATCACGGACAACCACTGTTTATGTATCATATTTCCCACACATTATTTTGATAAATATGAGGGTATGCCATGCAATGCATATTTTTTTTAAATACCAATATATGTATATAAGTATGGATGTTTGTCCCAATACGTTGTAACAACCCACGCCAAATACATGTTTAATGGTTTCATTGTGCGTCGATTTAGGACTTTTGGACTGGTAAATCCGAATACGCAGTGAATCCCGTATTAATTAGTTCGTTTTGGTTGTTAAAGGTATAGTATATAGCTTACTGCATTTTGTGCACGTCCTGTAGACTGCATTATTTATTTTCTATGAAAGGAAGATGTCAGATGGGAGTTGCAAGCGTACATGAATAAAGTGATAATGCATCTGAAATACTGGATTGGTACAAAATGGCACACTAATCTACAGTAACACACTAAGAGAAAACTCCCCATGGAAGTCTTTTCCTTTTCCTTTTATTTATTTACCATTCAGCATGTTTAACGAGTCGTTATCATATTCGTGTGAGTTCTATAATTCTTGTTTACTTAAACTCTATTCTGTACCTACAATTGTATTGTATCATCCACTCAAATGTTGTTTATTATTGTATATATATATATATATATATATAGAGGGGAGGCTCGATGACTCAGTGGTAGAGCAGGGGTCTCGTACACGGAGGTTCCGGGTTCGAAACCAAGTCGATGCGCTCGTGCCCTTTGATAAGGCATTAATTCTCATTACCATGTCCTCGGAGAGGACTTAAAGCCATTGATCCTCTAGTTGCTTACTTACAAGCAAACACATGCTTTCTTAGCAGCCAGGTAAAACAAACAACAACAAAAACATATATATTACTATATTTCAGCAGCCAAAGAAATGAAAGAAAAAATGGCTTATCATTCAGCTTCAGATGTCGATATTTAAATGAAATACAGGAACTTTTTCCTGAAATAGGTTTTTTATTCTATTGCTCAAAATACCACATTGGCGATGAAATCACTTTAGATGGACGTGACGGTTTTTATTGCCATTTCGATTTGATTTATGGTGCTCTTAATCATGCAAATCAATGTTTCAAGGGAACAAAATAACTATTACGAATTTAGGGGAAGCAATTTCGCGGACAGTGAAAGATTGATATCTTGTTTTGTCTGAAAAAAACAGAAAACATTCATGTTTAACGTGGGTGATGAATGATAAATCGTAGAAATCAAACGCTGGGATACGAATGCATCATTCTGCTCCTTTTTTTTCGTTGGAAATGTTTTCAAACTTGTCCTCACTTTCTGACAGCATTTTGATCAAACTTCTATGCTTAAACAAAAAAAGAAAAGCCCGGGCTAGGATATAAATCTAGTGTGTTGACACGGTGACAAAAAAGGTTCTAAATTGCACTCTAATGGGTAGAATGACAGCACCCTCAAAATAGCTAGCAAAGTTGACCCTTTATTAAAAGGGTTCATTCTCTGATGGTGATTTGTTTTAATACCTAACAATGCCCGACTATTAAAAAAGAAGGGCCAAGTGTGAATCATATCGTGGGGCGCACAGACAAAAACAAAATAAAATGAAAAGGCTAAACATCCTCGATTTTTATTATTTGCGTTTTTTTCTTCTTCAGGCGACTGTTTTCTAAAGATCTTTGACAAATTCCCAAGACAGTTGCCCCCTTTCGGGAAAGTGGGGCAGCAGTAAGAAGGTGGGAGCGTGACACTGGTGGTTACCAAGAACTATCAGGTGATGAAACCTGTAAAATAATATTTCATGACAGCACATTAAATTGTGCAGTCGCTTCAGGTGCACGGCATGTATTTCCCGAGACATATGAGGCCAAAAGAGAGCTCTGATTTTCGCTTCGAAGCCTTCGGATAATAATTCGCGCTTTCCTTGGCATTGTAAAACAATAAAGGATTTGATATGATGAACATTGATGAAGCCCAAGTCCACTCCAAAAATAACTTACTTTCAATAAAAGCAGAAAAATCAGACAAACCAATCAAAAAAAGTTTGAGCAAAATCGGATAACTAATAAGAAAGTTATGATTTTTGAAAAAGTATGTAAAACTATGGAACAACGAGATTCACAACACAAATTGCCAAGATGGTTATCAGTTTGTGACCACACAAAAACATATTACTAACAATCTAACTTGGATGCTGGTGTGAAGAAATAAGATTCTAAGGGTGAAAATAGGAAATTTATATCATCAATATAAAGAAAATAATTAGTGGATAGTGAGGACCATACGTCACAGACTCATTAGTGTGTTGCCAATTTGTGTAGTGATTTTCAAAGTTTTTCATTTCATTAAAAATTCATAAATTTCTTATTAGTTATCCGATTTTGCTCAAACTTTTTTTGATTTGTTTGTCTGATTTTTCTGGTTCTATTGAAAGCAAGTTATTTTTGGAGTGGACTTGGGCTTTAAACATCTCGTGATCTTGATGATGGTACCGTAATAGCAACCGTCTTTACAAGGTTTTACTGTAGTACACTCGTTGTTCCGAAGAATAACGTGATTTATGCGGGAGGTGCTAAAGAGCTAGAGGCGATATAATATTTATGATACTTTGCCCTCCGACGATTCTTAAACATCCATGGTGCCACTATTTTCTTATTATTTTATTATCAGATCATTATCAACAAGACCCGGATTACAATGTAAATCAATCCGGGTGTTTTGCGAAGTATGGGGTTCATATTACTCACTCAGCTCGGACAGCGAGCTCCTTTGGCTTCGCAAACATGAGATCGCGTAATTGTCAGCAATTAATGCGAAAGGCACTGCCGTTGGACTTGCGAACTGGCGTGTCTGCCACGTTATCCTTGTAAAATAGGGCAGTATTATGCAGGTTTTCGCAAGCAATTCACCGCATCAAATAGCAATTATTGAAGTGCACCCGTGTATCTGTTAAAACAAATGTGTGAACCAGCAATAAACAACCCACTGGGTTCACGCTAAGGATAGCCACTATCAAGCCTACACATTAATTGCACGCTATGATGAACTGATAGTGCGCCACGCTACTCTGACAATAAATTTTAGTTATGGAGCCGCAAATTGCCGCATATGTACATAGCATTTTGTTACTTGGGGCTGAACGGGTAAACACCATGGTCTGGAAAGAAAATTGCGTATTTACTCCTCCTTTCCCTTATACAACCCTACTTTAAACAACCTTCTCCCTGTCTATCACTCTCCCTGCCTAACCATTCTCTCATTGACATTGTTCTTCTCCCCATCCCGTCTCTCTCTCTCTCTCTCTCCCTCTCGTTCTCCATTAACTCACGCTTTTTTCCCCTCTCTAATGACACGTGATTATAGAAACGAATGTGAATAGATGCCTTTGTTGTCGAAAGATTGGACCGAGGTCAATTCATGTCATTCCTTTCAGAACCTCATTTTCTATTAATACATGTTTTACTCAGTGCTTGTATAACAAGCAATGATACAAACATGAAATTAACATGACAAAGCCACTGAAGTCAACATCTAATGAAACTTGACCGATCATATTTCATTTTATATTTTATTTTTAGATATCATAACAATACTCCTGATACAAATTGCAATTCCAGGTATACCTTTATGGATACGTTCATTCATATGCCCACTATGCCATGGGATATACTATTACAATGGGAGTTGCGCAGCTGTAATTCAGAAAATATGTAACACCTCATCATATGCATTTCATAACAATAGGCATTACAATGCCTTGTATTTCGAAAGGCTATTCGAGGGGGAATTAAGGGGAATTCAGGACTAAAGGTGATTTCACGGCGATAAAAATTTCAAACCAAGTAAAATTATAATACAATTTTCAAAGTAAATATATTTGCTGCTGTCTAATTCTCGAGATAATATAGTATTTTGATTTTGTTTCCGTATATAATATTTATATAAATATATATATATATATACAGTACATATTTTTTAAAAAGTATAGCTAAATTTGGTAGACTCCCATCTAAGAGTTAAACCATGTGTCAACTTGAATTATATTTCATGTTTAAGAGTGACCAATATTTTGTCTAATGATACCTTATTCAGAACTCTCCTGTTACGGATGACTGAGCAGCAGCCTTTCCCAAATGTATTGTCAAATTCCTCTTGTACCAAGTTTGGGTTGAAGCAATGCATGTGGGTCAAATCCCTTTATTACGTATTGTTATTTCAGTCCGAAAATAACTGCTGATTTATTCGTATTGATTTTGTGCATTTGAGTAGAAAAGGTGAAAAATAACAGCTGGGACCCAAGAGAAGGCTACTTTATTTACAAGCAAAATTTATGATCTTCTTGGTTGTTATGATGACACGATCTTGGCTTCTCTTGCATCCTTTGTTTAAGGTAAGCCTTGCCATTGAGCCATCGAAAATGAGCAAAGTTTACTTTGGATGCTAGCTATTTTTAAAAATAGAAGTTTACTGTCAATATCTTTGGTACTGATCAGTATGTGTTCTTTCTTCCATTTCATAAATCTTTGAGGTTAGTAAACCCCTCCATGTTTATGATTTATTCGAGACGAATACCTTATGCACCTTACGCACCTAATGAGTGTGAAATTGTGAAGAAAAAAATGGGCGAGTGAGCAGAGTGTCTTACATATCATGAGACAAGAAGTTTTCTGTCGTATTTAAAAGCATTACTTTTTTATCAGATAACTTCGTAACACTGTTTCCAATTCTCCACAAATTGGGTCCTAACCAGTACCATGTCTTTACCCTGTTCGTGGTAATTGTGTTCATGTTTCGATCACCACATCAACCAATGTTCATAATAGGTGGTTTAGCAATTCTAAATTGGCTCACCTTATCCCCGTATTTTGATGGCAATCTTATGGATGAATCGTACCAGACAAGAGACTATTCAAAAACCACATTCACAACGGACTAAAACATAACAACAAACAAACGTTTTAACGTCAAGGTAAGACCATAAAAACACTTTATTGAGTGTATTTTTGCGGTTCAGGGATTTCAGCTCTTAATTTATAGCTTTTCCGTGTATCAACTATAGAAATTCCGGTCGTTGCTCTATAAAACACCTGAAAGAAATCAATAGAGTTGGAAATGACTTTTGTAATAACACACATTTTCCTTATCTGATATACAATGCATTTGAATATGCACATTAAATTGATGCTTTCGCCCATATTTTTGCCACCCTTTTATATAGAGAGCATAGTGGCATGCGTTATATATTTTCAATTTTGATATGATTATGAATAGCAGTGCTAATGAAACGATCGCGAAGACTTTCGAGTACAAGTCTAGAGCAACTCCAATACCCTACTGTGTATCCCGTAGAAATCATGTTCGGATTACGCAATACGTCATTGGAATGTTCGCACATTTCAAGAGTTGATGGACAAGGCTACTGACAAATATTTTTTGGAGTTTTGGAGACTATTTTTTTTTGTGGTTGTGTTATTTTTACCCATATTTCGCTATCGCTTTGACGCACGCTAACACTGTCACGCGTTCCTTGATATCATCACCATTATTGTGATCATGAAATTGAGTGTTATTGGGTGGAAAGCGGCGGGAAAAAACGTAGAACTCGCATTGAATAGGATGAAAACTCACTGACCGAATGAAAATCGAAAACGGGGTCGAGAATGCGTGCAATCTGATAATATATAACATGTTATATTATACCGTGATCATAAAGTGAAGTGTACTGAGGGACTGATAAAGTGCGCTAGGTGACGGGGGTTTACCCATATGAATATTGAAAGCGCATCCATTTCCTGTTTCCGAACTCAATTTTGAAGTGGATATTTGCAGCCGTTGTGGCTCCAGTACCGTGACATGATGAGGAGAGTGAGAGATATAGACAAGTTGGAGAGAAAGGTGAAGGGGGAGGTAGACAGGGAAGAAGGAGCGAGACGGAAAGGGAAGTAAGATTGGAGTGAGAAAGTTAGAGAGCGAGAGTGAAAGAAGAAAATGGCAAAACACACATAAATTGAACTAGAATGGGTACAGAGAGAGGAGATAGGACACACTAGAAAGGGAGCAAGATAATCCATAAAGGGAGGGGGAGGGGGTACAACTGACGATAATTTAAGGGCACATCGAGGAAAAATGGAAGAGAAAGAGAACAATGAATGAGTGAATTGGAAAAAGAGAAAGGAAGAGGGAAATGGATAAATATAGTGAGGGAGGAGATGGCATTGAGATAACTACTCCCCCACCCTCTATCTCCTTCTCCTTCTCTCTCTCTCTCTCTTTCTTTCTCTTCGACATTTTCGCTGATTATATCCCCTGCTATTCAAAACACACTCCCTACACATCCATTTCACTCACAAATATGAAATGCATTATGTATTGCATAATTAATTGCATTATCACACAAGAATACAGATTTCCTGAAAAAGGCATCCGGGGAAATGGTGCATGGCGGGAAATGTTTGATCAGCCCCAAGAAGCAAACATTGGATTGTAATTAATCATGAGCAGTTGATGAGCTGTTTGACTAGACCGCCTTCATGGCTGGAAGGAACGGGGTTCCATGCTTAGCTGGCCCTACTGATTGGTCATCATTCTCCTTCACTTACCATGATTAACTTGGAATGGAGCCGAAGGCCACTTAGCCATAATAATACGACATCAGAGGACTTTCTTTAAGGAGAGAATGAGAAACACCTTCCCGGCTGCCCACCCACCCCCTCCCCCTCTGCCATCACACTCCTCAAAATCCCAAGGCCTATCAGATTATGTACGGTGTTATTTTCATATATCGTAAATAAATTCCGTTGAATTTCAGTGCGACTGTCTGAATCGAGGCTATCACTCATTTCTGTCTAAGTCGATGCTCATCGCTCTGCAATGTGGCAGAGGTTCGTACAAACTCGCGCCCACACATATGCTCTTTGTTTTTACACGTTATCAATTGCAATTTTAAGAGTTCTATTATTACTTAAACGAGGTAGGGTAGACTTTTATTACGAAATCCAATGAATGCACAAGAGAGTTTAAAGCTTTAAAAACTTACAAATGTTCGCTAAAAATAGTAGAAATTGTTTAAGAGCGGACGACTTGCCCATAGGCGCTTGTACCATTATTGTATTTGTATATTCAACGAATTCATAGGCCAAATATTACAAGTGCTGCATAAGAAACATATTAGAAAGTCCTTGAAGAGTTTATGACGTGGTAGAAGTAATTATATAGTTTATAAAGGATTACAAAATGTGGTTATCGTTAATGCAGAGAGCGTAATGTATTGGATTTATTCATATGATCCTGATACCAGGATGAATACATAACACATCGCTGCATTAATACGTGATAAATAATTCAATTACAATCCAAAAATCGCTTGCGTTTTAATGGCAAATGATATTTTGGCAAATGACATGAAACGATTTGTCTTTCGGCTCACGGGCATTTCGCAGAAAGAAATTGATAGTGACGTAGCGATAGAAACAGTTCATTGTACATGCAAGCTTTGGGATTAGTATGTGCAAAGAGTGCGACGCTAATCTGATACCTTACTTTTTTCGAATGATCGATATACTTTGCAGTTTGAGACGTGAGTGAGGATTTTAAATAGTGTTTTTTTTCAGAGAGAAATGTTGTTTTGCTTCACGCACCAATATAAGTGAAGGCAATTGGCACCTTGCACATTCACCTTTATTTGTACGTTTGTGTTTTCGGACTTTAGCCTTAAAGATAAAGACCAGTTCTGGTCATGCGATTGCATTGTGAAAGAAACGTTGTGGAATCGATCAGAAAAGGTTGATCATCTAGCATATAAGTATTGGTGTGTACTGCAAGGTTCTGGAATCATCAAAATGATAAGAAATTTGACCCAGTCTTGGTAAAGTTACAAGCACTGTACAAAGAAAGATGTATATGGGACTACGCGACCACGTGCGCGATATCTATTTGGTCCCAGTAGATATAATAATTTACCAAATATATCAATTAGTAGGCGGTTTTCCGACTCTCCCGGCAAAATTTGTATCATCACGTATTAGTCCAAACATATTCTTTCACATGATTGGTAATGAGAGCTTCCATTTAATTTTTTGAGAGAGGGGCGTTTCCAAAACTGGTCTTTACCTTTAAGGCAACAATGGAATTGGAATCATGAAGCTAGCTGTTAAATATAGGTTCATTTCGAATGAATCTAAGGATAACTGTGACACCTATTTCGAAATCCGTCCATGATTTCCAGTAAATATTAGTCTAACCATGTGAAATAAGCTTTAAATCATGTTAACGGTTATCGCTCTCTCATGTGAGTCCTGTCTGCGCCGAACCTTAAATAAAAGTTATTGACAGTTTTGGTAAGCCCTTTCAAAAAGAAATCGTCAGATCTCTACGATTTTTCGTTGACAGATAGGAAGATACTAGCAATATTAAAGTGATGTGAAGTTTTTTCCTCCTCAAGTGAAATATCAAACAAATGAGAGGTACCATCCTGGGACGTTAATTCTAACATGAGATGAGAGTGTAGTAGGTAGTAGCCATTATCTAACGTTTCTTGCAGATGATTTAATACACTACAGTTCAACAGAAATTGTTGATAGAATACCAAATGATCTCGTACTTTTATCTTTTTATATACAAAGAGACTGTATTTAACAAAATATTTCCAATTTCTTTTTCCGCTACCAAAAGTGCACATGAACTTTAAATACATCGGCGTTAACTCATTTTTTTCTACAGCCAAACAAATATCATCTGACTTAGTGCTTAGATGATTCCATGATCTTCTGCCGCTTTTGTTGATAGACCGGGATCACAATGATCTATGCGTTGATACTTTATCGAACTAACCAAATTTCCACACATTGTCAACCCTTGTGAGATGATTCGCTTAGATTATCACGTGACTCGACCTCATTTCACTTACATTTCGCTGTCCTTGCCATGTGGACGTGGACTATTATTATCATGCCGCATATTCTGTTATGACAGCGAATTGAGATATCTGTCGCTGACTACACGATGTGTGCACACTTTTACATGAAAATAAAACTGAATAAAAAAAAAGACAAGGCAAGACGAAAACAAAAATGAAAGAAGACAGAAAACAGAACCAAACCCAGCATTCGGGCAAGGGATCTCTCACAAATGGGGAAAGCGAAACATGTACTTTAAAGGTCTTATTTTTAGAACCCAGTCTATAATTTATCTGTTTGTTCATGTTACTATTTTGCCAGCTGTTTGTGCACTGGGTGGATCGATGCCCAGAGCAACAGGTGGAATGAACAGGTTAAAATAAATGTGTGAATATATTATCTTGTTTGGGTATAAACTCACTGTATCGATTGCACAGATTGACAGGAAAGACTACCCGGAAGACATACTATATTCTCACTTCCGCTTTAGACATGCGTACAGAGAGGAAGTAAAAGTATATATACTTATAGATACTACGGTAAATAAAAATGAACGTGTCTTTGTAATATTCTACACATACAATGTACATAATTATGTGTACAGTCAAATTGTCTATTAAAGGCATTGTTAAACAATGCCAAATCTTAGATGCATGGCCCTACGTGTTATCAGCGTCTGTGATATGGTAAAATATTGAAGCCCTAAAGAGATCGCGCTTCAAAATGATCATGAAGTGCCTCAAAAAGTAAAATTCTTTGAGTGACCGGTTTTACCATACTCATTTTCCCCAATAGACTGTAGTGTTATAAAAACCGTTGGGAAAAACGGTGACATTTCGAATACCAATCTTAAATGTCTTGATAATCAGACGGGCGATCGGCTTTTCTGATCGATTCCACACTGTTTTTTCTACACTCCGTCGATCCCAGATTGTGTTGCTAGCGCGTGTTTATAAAAATGCATGTTTCGAAACTGGGCTTAATCAATAGTTAAGTATTAAAATAGATTGTGTTTCACAAATCTCTATGGTGCAGGCACTCATCGAGACCATTAAGAAACCGTGTCACGTTAAACGAGTTTTTTTTTTCAACATGAAATGTATCTGTTAATGAAGCCATTAAGAGAAGAATCACGTAGTGGATATTTCGAAGGGAAACTATGAACACATGGGGGAATAAAACTAAATTGAGACAATTTTTCGTCTTCTACGCCAGCATTAGAATTTCTACTTGTCGATATTGTGTGCATTCATGCATCCACGCATTCATGCATTTTGCGCGGTTAATGCGGAAATTGAGTTATCAAGCTGCATGTTTTTCTGGCCTTTTCCTATTTTTTTCTCCCGGGAATTTTACATGTTACCTATATAATTTTGTTCGCGTCATCCATATCAGGCTCTGCCCGTGTCTTTCTGTCAGCTCTCTCATCATATCTCTATATATCTCTCTCTCTCCCTCCCTTACTCTTTCTCTCTCTCTCTCCCTCTATTTCTTTTTCTCTATCTCCACTTTATTTGTGGCTTCTTCCTACCCCCTCTCTTACTACCTGTATCCCTCTCACTATCTCTCTCTCTCTCTCTCTCTCTCTTCCCTCTTCATGCTTTTCCCTTCATCTTATTTATCTGATTTTTCCACTCCCTTTTTGTATCTTGTTCTCCTGTATTCTCTTTGTTCCCATTCCCCATGTCCAATTATCCTTATATCTTTATGTCTGTATTTTCCTCATTTCACATTTCAGCTTTTAAATTATAATAAATTAATGAGATAAATTATCTTACTTGTGATACTTAATACGCAGAATCTTTGTTATTATTTGATAGAAATTGAATAATACGTTCCAAGTAAGATAATAAAGAAAAATATTACTTATTGTGGCCTATTTTTGTGTCAAATATCACATGTATATAGGGTATTAAAGTGACTCGGTAACATTGTTGAAGGTTGATGAAAAACTGCGTAATTTTGTATGAAATGTTATTTATTATATTCCTTCTACTGTACTAAACCTCTAACATGCAAAAAATCCTGAAAAAATTCTCAAACCACAAGATATTTATGGTTTTCTTTGAAGGCGTCACTGTGCAACACCCTCTAAATTCTCCCAACCAATTTTTGAATTTTCCAAACCGTTTGTCCATGAAAAAAGACATAGGCCTAAGACAGGCTTTTAAAAATCGTTCAACACTTAAATGTCTGGAATGATATATAGAGCCAATTCATTGCTCTATGACGATTGACATTCAGCTATAATTTAATTAAATTATAGTAATACAGTTGGTAGAATTTAGGAATCGATCAGATCAGGTTTTTCCAATTTTTATCATTAATAATGGTCTGTTTTCACTCAAACTTTCAGATTATCTTTAATTGTACATTTAGCATTGAAGTCACTACCTTAGCACCATTTTGTCTCATCTGAACAATGTTACCAAGTCCCTTTAAGCAACAATATTATTAGCTGTACATATAGATATACCTGTCTACGGTAATGTATCAGACTGTGAAAAGTGTGTTGAGTAGTAACAATAATTAATAAATACAATGAACTTCTATTGCTGTGGAAATGCTTAATCCTGTTCACCACTTGTCTGTTTATCGTTTGTTTTTGGTAACGCTCTCTCCCCTTTTCTCCATAAAAAATTCATGTCCAGCATGTTCAGTTATCGACTCTTGATCTTACACTGTCTATACTACCGTCCCTTCCTCTGCTTCCACGCCCGCTCAAAATGCACTCCTATCTCCTAAAAGCATCAGACCCTCTCGTGCTAGACCGTAGCTCCGACCTTTAAAGGTACTATGTCCCATTTGCAGGCCAAAAAATGAAAAGGTTAAATTCCAACGGCATTTGAAAGACAATACTAATTTAGAACTTCCCTAAAAAAAGTGGGCTTGAAAATGACTTTAAGTGGGAAAATAACGACTATTAGTTGTCGAATCGACTTAGGAGCTATAGAGCCAGTAAGTAATAGTCTGATTTTTCAGACCATTGTACCGAATGGTCGTACGTTTTATGCTGCGCAAAGATTCAATCAGTTTAATTTTGGCCATTACAAGAAGTGGGTTATTGATGTAGACAAATGCTCATGTACCCTTTACAGCTCATTTTATGTATGTTATTACCAAAGATGAAAAAAGCCAGTCAGTCACTCAATAGTGTCTGACAGTGAAGTCTAGCAAGTAAACGGGTTTCCTTGCATAATTTGAATATTAGGACACTGCTAACGTTTAAATTTCACAGATAGGACATACATGACATATTCATAATTCCTGCAAAGTTCTACAGAATTTGATGTTGGCTGCAAAAGGGACATAGTATCTTTAAAATCATACCTCCATTTCTGCAGACGGCGACCCCCTCCCCCTCCCCTCCATCTCCGCAATCAATCATTGTAAGGCCATAACTGACCTCGGCTACGGACTCCCCATCGATCGCTCGCTCGCGTGCTGTAGTCCCTGGTCATCCAAAGATATTGACATTATCACAATTGTTGAGGGGCTCTTTGACTAAAGTAAGGGTGGCTAACTTCAAGTCTAGATGAAGACACAATCAGTGAACTCTTTGTAGAAAACGGAGGGAAATGATCACAGTCTGTCCATGACATTTCTTCTGTTATCATCGTTGCTTAATTCTGCATTGCCGCCTCTATATTCTCTAGTCAAGTTACTTTCGATAGACTGTTACTTTACATGCACCGTTACCAGCTCACTCGATGTAACATCTTCTTTTTGCTGCGACGTCTATTATTATTATTATTATTATATTATTATTACTACTATAATTATTTTATTATTATTATCATTAGTAGTAGTAGTAGTAGTAGTAGTAGTAGTAGTATCATTATTATCATTATTATTATTTATTTTGTATCCTTTACTTAGCTTTCTCTCAACTCCATTTCCCATTTTTGTGTGATATATGCCAAAAGGTTTTTTTTTCGTGATAAACGAAGTGTTTGCATATATTCTACGTACACCTTTTTAAAAACAAATATACATTTTTCCCATATTTAACAAATTTTGCACTTGTAACGATCCTCTTGATCCGAGATAGAATGTCACAAGAGCTTCAATTTCTTAGTGATTAACGTTGTAAGTCCCGATTAATTTTCTTCAAATAACTACTGTATATATGTTTATGTTTTGTTTGCGAGATCTGCCAAAAACGCATATCCTCTTCGATCACATAATATGACCGCACTCTTTCTTACCACGCATAGATCTTCAACATTAACCATTGCTGCGTTCTTACTTTTGATTAAGCCGTTATTTTAATTTGCGCGGTATAAGAAGCACGCTCACTGCCGTACGCTGCTCGACCTCGCAACACGTATCTTGATTCGCAGAAAGATCTCAAAAATAATGGGCAAGGAAATTGAAGAATATTTCGCTGTCAAAGTGAGCTCTAACATCGTCTGTCCAGTGTTTCTAGTGGTGCAAGCCATGTGGACAGCAAAATAAAATATTTTTCCATCTTCATACGCTGTATGTATCGGCATAATTAGATTCGTGGAATATTACTGAACTTAATATGAATAGCATTCACCATCTAAATGATTAGACATCTCGGATGTGTTTCGTACACCTCTGTGTATGGACAGCGTGGTGAAAAGCAACATGTTGCAGTCCATACGGCGAGATAGTCGAGATACCTATATAAATTCATTGATTTTTTTTTTTTTTAAGTGAGAACGCGGCCCGTGCCTTCATCTCATCTTCGCGGAACCCCATCATAGATCCTCTTCGCGTGTGGCTATACCTAAACGAGCGCATACTCATTAGCGGCTGATTAATATTGCGCGTGATTGAAATATTGACATTTGAGAAATACAAGGAGTGACAAAGCAAATCTAGTCCATCAATATTCATCAACTGAGTCCGAGGAGAAATTAAAAAGAAGCGACGTATGATCGACCAAGAACTAATGACCATTAAGATTTGGATTCCATGCATATTTTTCCCCCATGGGAAATTTATTGTACAGGGGAAGATGCGTGCGAGGAGGTATTAATATGATGAAAAGTACCTTTCGTTATTCTGTTTTCTATATCATACTACTTAATTGGGAAGGATTGTGTAGATTGCACTTGTTTGTTGTTTCACATCTATTAATATATATTTTTTTTTAGCGATTTGCTTAGCGCCAAAGTTGCAACATAATTCTGCGTGAACAATTTATTACTGCAATGTGATATTCCTATCATGCCTCTAATGTGCCATCTCTTTTATTGCACCTCAGTCATTATGGGCACACTCATTTTGAACCGGGAGATTCTTGGACGGTCGGTGTAATGTTAAAGGGATCCAGTAACTATGTCTCAGATTCTGAAACAAAATCCTGGATTTAGCTCGTGTTGCAATGATAATTATAAACCTTTAGGTCAGTCAGGAACCCCATGATTTTTACAAGCCGATCGCCTGTCTGATTATCAAGATATTTATGATTGGAAATCGAAACCAAATTTTTCGTTTTCCTAACGGTTTTTATAACACTACAGTCTATTGGGAAAACGAGTATGGTAAAACCGGTCATTCAAAGATTTTTACTTTTTTGAGGCACTTCTTGATCATTTTGAAGCGCGATTTTTTTTTTAGGGCTTCAATATTACACCATATCACAGACACTGATAACATGTAGGGCCGTGCATCTCAGATTTAACATTGTTAAACGATGCCTTTAAGTTTTGATCGGTCTTATGTTGGGTTCGTCGGTATGACTGGGGTATTATTTTACCGAATATCTATTCACTCACGGAATGAACACCGTATAGTATTAAAGTGTTTTGGTAAATATAGAAATAAATTCTCACAGAATCCAACGAAACTGACACTGAATGTTCAAGTTTAGAAATAAATGACATGTGCCAAACAGTTTTGGTAGAAAATGTATAGTGGCTGAGTAATGAGCATAGAAAGATAAGGAAATCCGGGTTAAGTATATGCCCGACACCATGTGCTTAACACAGGTCACTATGTGCAAATGGGAGTTGTGGTTTTTATCGGAGATGATGCCAAGTAAGTTTGTTTTTATTTCACTGGTTGAAACAACTGCAGGATAAACAATCCAGAATAAATCATAGCAATTTTTTTCTCAAAATACGATTCCCATACCAGAGCTTAAGATTAGCTTAAAACCCAATTCCCATAGGGGTCTACATCAAACTAGAACACTTTCTGCCCTTATGATTGAGTAACCAAAAGAACATCATCATGATCATGCACATAGTCTGGTTAAAAAACACACGTCAGATATAGACCCTCTTTTTAAAGGTGATTTTAGAAGGTAAATACATTCAAAATGAGCATGTAATGAATCAATATAAAACTGCATACAAACATTATCAAATTAATTATTTATAATACTTGAAATAACGATAAATAAATCAGTAGTCTTGTTTTTTCACGTTTGTTTACATGATGTGCAAAGCTTCATTGTTAAACTCTAGTGTATGTGTAGTTTAATTGCCAATAGCTGCAGGAATCGATTCTATGAATATTGAATAGGCGTTTCCTGTTTTTCTTTTAATGCTCGAATAGAGTATCGTCTTTCAAAGGGGGAGGCTGATCAAAAGACGTCGTGAAGTATAACGTGTTGAAGATTGCATATTTTGGACTTGCGGTAAACGTCTGTTTGGAACCAGAAGGGCGTTAACTCTGTGTTGAAGTATATGAGATAATGACATTCAATTTACAAAGAGACGGAATTTACTCATAAATTTATGTATGCACCAGGCCCGACTCATTCCAAGGATATTGATTCGGTCAGTAAGCGATGTAAGGTTCAGAATGAGAATCGTTCTGCCGTCTATTACGTCTATGAACAGACAGCAATGTAGGTCGTGTTCTAAATCACTGATATTTGATGTTATCGTATGAACAATTCCTTTAACACGTACGGTTTACCAAGATAAGCAATATGGTGAAATGGGTAAGCTGACCGCAATTGCCTTTCCGTACTAGATATTAATAGCAATCATGACTGGAAGAATAGGATGCCAATAACCGCTTATTATCAATACTCTCACTTAAAGAGAAGGTTGAGTTCTGGTGAGAGGTGAACAATAATTCGTGAGCATTTTCATTGTTATTATGCAAGTGTGGAAGAACATCAGAGAAAAAATATTTCCTGAAAAGCATGGCCCTTCAATTGCCTTCATATTCTAAATATGACATGTAACAACTTCAAAATGAGGACCACATTTTAATTCCACATGTTCGTGTGGTCCCATAAACATCTTTCTGTGTACAGTTTTTGTTACTTTTACCAAGACTGGGCCAAATTTCTTATAATTTTGATGATTCCAGACCCTTGCAGTTCACACTAATAATACTTATATGCTAGATGATCGATGATCAACCTTTTCTGAACGATTCCACACTGTTTCTTTCACAATGCAATCGCATGACCTGGGACCCGTTTCAGAAAGCCTTTTTTCAATGACAAATGACAAATGACAAAAATCAGTGACAAATCTGCTGATAACCAATCAGAAGCAAGGATTTCAGTAGCTTATAACAAGAATTGTCTACTTTATCTTTAAGTGTCTGATAAATATAATGTTTGTATTTCACTGACTTCACTATCGTAGGCATACGAGGCAGGTTTTTAAAGTTCTGATATTCGGGCGGGCAGCGAGGTACCCAAATGTCATCATATTTATGATTCGGACAACCAGATGCCCGAATAGTCTCAAATTCAGGCAGAAGATGCATAAATAAGCATACTCTGTAATTTTCAATACACAAAAGTATCGTGGTTTTTTTTTTTTGGGGGGGGGGGGGCGGAAAATTTAAAATTGAAATAGTTGATATTCCGCCAAAAGCGTCAGAACTTTGACAAAAGTAAATTAACATAATATACCATTGTTTCAAGTGAACATGAGCCGACAAAAAAGAGTGAAATTGTGTTACTTTGGGAAAGAAAACCCTATTTATAATAAATCACATCGCTGGCCCTTTCATTTGTTTATTTAATCGTGGCATTTATAATCCGCTGTATATATTGCTCTCCCCGTTTCTATGCCTTTAAGTAAACATCACCGCATTGAAAATCGATCTTTAGTTTTCGTGAAGATGTACGACTGCTGTATTCTGATGCTTTTCGTCCAATTCGATTTCAATGGATTTTTGTTCCAAGCATGGTACACTAATTGAAGACACATATAAGCTACATGCAGGTGTACATAGCCAATAATCAAAACAAGGAAACTATGTTTCCGTAATTTTATATTCTCAATTCCAACCAGTGCTCGGTGAATAATACATTGGAGAAGAATTAAGAAGATAGGAAAAAGAAAGAATAACAAAACTGAATGCCCATGCATTCCCAATGCTTTTCTTTCACGTAGCAACTTGGTTTCGCATTGCGATTATCATGCAGTAGTACAGCGCAAGACAAGGACTTTCGATCGCGTCAGGTCCGAAAATAGCTCATCAATACGCCATGTACATTGCTGGTATACCATGTTGGTCGGAATGAAGACTCAATTATCTCCACATTATGATCTCAAGATTTGTCTCCTCCCCCCCTCCCGCACATTTTACCTCTCTCTCTCTCTCTCTCTTTCTCTCTCTTCCTATACTTGCAATTGATTTATTCTTAATCTTATTGTGGTTATTATGATCAGATGATCCCTCTTTCCCTCTATATATCCCCCTTTCTCTCTCTCTCTCTCTCTCTCCCTTCCCTTCTACAATAATTGATTTATTCTTAACACTTATGAGTTCATCATCATTCAGCTTCCATGATTCCGTGGACACATTTCAATGCAAATTTAGCACGGAATAGAAAAAGGATCAGATATCAAAGTTATACCAAGACCATTTAAAAACAAAACCTTCCCTTCCGCTCCATTACAAATTGGTGTTGCCGTTGAAAATTTCTACTTCTAGGGCCTTGTCAAGGAGTCTAAAGCGCTGAGGACTTTGTTGAGCACAATATTCCATCCTTCTTGGCTGAGACACCTTGTCTTAATCACTGTCTGCAGTCGGCAATGTAAAAACATTGAGACCTTGTTTGTTTACATGTACTTTTTCGTTGGCAGATGAGCTCTGACAGTGACCCCTTCCCAGTATTCCCCCTCCCCACCCCCCCCCCTCTCTCTCTCTCTCTCTCTTTCTCTCTCAGCCTCTCTATCTCTTCCTCTCTGTCTCTCTCTGTATCTGCCTCTATCTCTCTTTCTTTTTTTCTCTGCCCCTCTCTCTCTCTCTCTCTGTCTCTCTCTCTCTCTCTCTCTGTCTCTCTGCCTCTCTCTCTCTCTCTCTTTCTCTTTCTGTCTCTCTGTCTGTCTGTCTCTATGTCTCTCTGTCTCTTCTTCTTTCAATAATGATAACGGCGCCACTGGGAATCGCAACCTCTTTAATGTGGCTATTTAGCCATCCTAGCAGAAACTCATTCACGTCTCAGTCACTGGATGATAGAAAATGGGTAATGGAGTTCACAGTTAATAGCTTGTTATTGTAGCAAAATCAAACTAAGAAGCTCCTTTTTGTCATGAAGCTCTGAAAAATAAAACCACCGAATGCAACTCCCTTGCACTCGCTTTCATGTTCTCTTTTCAACGCATTTTACTCTATTTGTCTTCTAATTATCCCTAATGTATAAGCGACGCTTTAAATGAATCGGCATGTTCATGCACGGCACGCGTGCAAGTATAGGGCTCGAAAGTCTCGAAGGCTTGAAGGAGAAGTGTCTGAACCTCTGATAGACATGCGCGTACAACATGTTGACAACCGGGGAAGCAGCAGCAACTAGCTGTTCTTGCTGAAAATTTAGCTGGAATATTTCTGGGGAAAACAATCCGGATGTGTCTCGTGTCAACACTGGCAGGAAGGCTTCCCTATACAACGAATAACAATTTCCTTCCAAACAAGGAAATATGTATATCACACATTTGATTTTGGGTTCAGATTTGAAATATTACAAGCGTAAGCTTATGCTGCAGATCCTCATTACATATTATTGCAAAACATATGGGGAAACAAATCATAAGCGTGTAGTCATACTGTCTCTTTAATGATTCGAGCAAGATTGGGGGAAAATAAGGAAAAATTATATTGTTGGTTTTGAATTGTTTTGACTCTTTTCATGAATGGATATATTTCGGTAATACATGTAAATGTCAGTATTATATTTGGGGGGGGGGTGGGGAATAGGTGCTTTTATGCCAATTAGATTTTCCGTTCATAAACCCCAAAGTCATATTTGATGAAATCCATGAACTCCTTTCAAAATCTTTGGTGTCTACACTTTCTTTCAATTACATTTGATTTGCATTCCACTAGATCAACATGACATTGATTCATAATACCTAAATGTATATATCGCAAAGATAAGTCTCGCAGAAATTATAATTTAGGTTACAGAAATCATGTTTCACATGTCGACTTTTCAAGCTAAACCAAACACGACATTTACATGCCATTTCTTTTCACAGAATGAAAAAGAAAATGTCAACATACGGATAAGATATTAAACAGAATTTTGCTTTCATTATAATAAACGCGAATTATATTGATATCACGCATTATCATTATAATGATTGTTGTAAATGATTAAAACTGACGCATTTAATCAGTCGATATGCTTATGAGAATCACATGAGAAGCACATGCATTTTCGATTCTGTTCTGCGAATTTAGTGTTTAGATTCAAATTTGTCTCCCCATCCTAAGAGCATTATACATGTATATTGAACATGGCATTTCTCATTACCTTAAAGTAACGTTAAACATCATCAATGTGTTTCTCGTTAAGGACGGTTCGTCGAATGACTTTAATAATTGATTTATAATGCCGGAATAGCACAATGGACATAGTACGTTATTGCCGCGAGTATACCTGTATGGCCTTCAAAAAACTCATACTGTGAAATGGTTTGACACTTTTTTGTTTGGGGGCAACGGATAATCAGTGGCGTACGTTATATAAAGAGTAATGCCAGCGTAACACTCTGTGGCGGACACACACTATTATATTAAAACACAAAATATGTAGAATAGAAATTTAAACTGATAAACCCTCCAGACCTGGACATAGTTTTCAGTTCAAAATCATCAGACGCATTTCCATTTAACTTGGTTGGGTATTAAACAAAAAAATACGAAATACCCCCCTCCTCTAACTATATCTCCATATTTCTAACATTCTTTCTCTCCCCTCTCTTTCTCTCTCTCTCTCTCTCTCTTTCTCTCCATCTCTCTTTCTTTATATTTCTCTCTCTCTCTTGCTCTATATCATCTCACATATACGCGTACACATGACACCCACGCGCATTTACACGCTGACACACATGCCCACTTATCCACGCCCCCACCCTCTCTCTCTCTCTCTGTCCCCCACCCTCTCTCTCTCTTTATTCATGCACCTTACCCAATACTCTGCACTGTTACTTATTTCCACATTAACCAACCGTTGTGAATTCCAGCGAGAGTATGTTACTACCACATGCCTCTTAATACTTTACGCAAATGCCTCTAAATTGTCTCTCCATTTATACAGTCAGAATATACATTTTGCTCGACGTATTGGTGCAAATACATTTGTATGCCATGATGTTCTAGATACAAGCAACACGCCACGGGAAACAAGTCATTATTGATCTGGAACCGTGTAAGGAAATTGGCAATGGCAATGAATAAGGACTAAGGCGATGGCGAGTACTTCACTGTTAAAAAATGACATTATTTGCATTATTTCTATAAGTACATCTACTGTTTGGGAAAACATGTTTCTCCTCTACTACTTCACACGTTACCCTTTATTTGGGGGTTTGCATCTCCTTCTCCTTGCGCAAGGTCTATACCAGTCTCTGTCTGTGTTTCTTCCATGCTCTCCTCCTGGTTTCCTCTCGTTTTTTTCCCCTTACCCCTCGCTCTCTCCACCCCTTCCTATTTAATTTGCAAATGATTAGGGGAATATGATCTGAACTGGGATGAACTTGATATGTCGTCTCTATGGTTGACCGTGGCTCGTGGCAAAAATAGCATTAATTTCAAGGAAATTTAGGAGAGTCAAAAACAGAATTAAGGTTGAGTTCAGGAAAGGAGAGGCAGATGGATTAGAAAAGGGCTTCTCCATCACAACCATGTAATGCTAATGTATTTCTTAATGGGGAACGGAAAGTATGCATTCCTGGGTATGATATATGGGCAGTCAAGTACGGGACTTCATCTATTAATCATTAACGCGCCAAAATGGCACCTCCTGCCCGATTCGCCCATGTACAATAACGGTAGTGCATGGAGTCTGAATGTGGTTTGCCCATTATGACAGCGATGAAGTGGGTTTTGTTATGTGTTCAACATAATACATCGCCCATGACCACGATTGCACTGCACTGTGCTTCATGAATACAAACCAGGGAAAATAATCGAAAGAGTTTGGAGAAAGGGGAAATCTGATAGGCATCAGATGAGAAAAGGGGAAATGTTGAAAATGAAGATAAAAAGGTACTGGTACATGTACACTATCCTGAAGATATATATATATATATATATATATATATATATATATACACATATATATATATATGTTACGAATCTTAACTATTGTTAATCATTTACATATTCACGATTATGTAAAATTATGCGCATGCGCATTCAGATCAGTTGGTTAACTGGAGATTCAATAAACCACCACAGTCTTGGTAAAACCTTAGTTGTTTTTCGTTAATATTTCGCTGTTTTTAGTAATCGTGGTTGTGTGAGGTGAGAATGATAATAAGTCAAACATGTAGAAATCTCTCGTCGTAATAATATGAATATATAATTAAGTTTAATGACTGGAAACATGAATGAAACACGGGCAAGTATAAGGAATATTGCCCTATGCGTCAACCACATCATCACCATTGTTTAATTAATACACCCGATGGTTCTGTCGCGTTGGCAGACCTACCGGAGCTTGAATTAAAGAAAATAACAAAAAAGTTAAGCTTTTCGATGTAAAGTACTGTTTATTGTTTTGCTATTTTTGGTACAATCTGAGGAAGCATGTGACCAAATACCTTGAACTTACGCATGTAATAAAGGGTATAATGGAAAACGTAATACCGTGGCATTTGCCATCCTGCAGTACAAGTTGCTACTCTCTATAATGCTGAACCTTACGCCCCTCACATCTTTATCTGATTTCGATCTATACTTCGTCTAGGTTACATGTACATTTGCACGAATTTTTCGGGAGCGGGTGGACATTTGAAGAATGAAGACGAATCTAAGGCTGATACAATATACAACTTACTGGCAATGGCATCGTCTCGGTATTTTAACACTTCGGTTGATTTCTGCACGGTCGCTCGTTTGCCAAACGTGCAATTTTGCACAAAAAATAGGCACCAATTTATTGATGGGAGGATTGCTTTGTGCAACACAGTGACTTTGCAAATGATCCGCTTTCAGTCCAGATTAGCCCCATGAAAACCCTTTAAAGACCTTTATAGATTCATCTTGCACTGAAAACAGATGAATAATGTTGAAGCCTTTGGTATACATGTATCTATCCAATGATGAATAAAATGTGGCACAAGGAAATTAATTGTGGGCTTAATATAACGAGTTTACTTGGTGTTTGATCATCGCTCTCGTAACATCCCGAGCTGGGAAGGAATCCTGATTCATACCGTCTTAGGTAAGGGCCTGTTGACGTTATTAGAGGTTCGAATGACAGGATATGAAGTGCCCTATCTTTTTGGCATCCTTCAAGTGATAATTTAGTTTTGAAGATACACCGTCCTCCCCAAAAAAAAAAAACAGCAGATGAAATTAAATTGAGAAGGCACGCAAAAAGTTTGTCGCTTACTTCGCTTTTAGTCATTAGTCATTAGTTAGGCGGATTCAAGAACAAACACGTTTGTTTGAAATATAAGTGGGTGGAATTTGACAGAACTGAGTCATTCTGTATATCATACTCAGTTATCCTAAAATACTATGTCGCTTGATTCTAGAAACTAGATATTCCGGTTACCATGGGAACAGATTATGATTGAAGATTTCATTTTTTTATATTTTTTATATATGTCAGGTAATCCCCCAAGTAATTGAAAATTTGAAGCCACAGAAATGAAAATTTCCTGTATTATGAAGATATTCCTTTCTCTAGACCGCGGCTAAAAGAGTTTGTTTCAATCATATATAGGTTATTTTCTAACTGGATATTTACTTCTCATGTGAATCATTATCATCATGATCATCGGGGGCTAACTAAACCTCTGTATAGAGGTATTGATTGTTCATGTTTCATAACACATGATAAAGAGTGGTATCATAATACAGAAGAATAGGTTGGTATATGTTTGTTTCAATCATGTGTGTGTGTACAGTGAATGTACATTCAACCAATAGTGTGTAGTCGTCCATGACCTAGCATCGTTTATTCATCGATGAATGAACCTGCATTCAATCAGCAGATGTATTAGTTGTATTGTATTAAAAGAAAACCAACGCTCCTTCTCTATCCTTTCCTTTTCTTCTCTGCAAGTCACTCTTCTGCTTTTTAATTGTTATTGTTGTATCTAAGTTGAGGGCTGCGGGCGCGTCAAGCTCCTCTGCTTATGCTGTAGCCCTCCTGCATCTAATGTATGTTACTTACGCATTCAATATCTTTGTTTAACTTTGTATATTTTCTGTATATATACACATGTGAAATATTGTATCAAACCATATTATGTTCATGAAAATATATGATGAAAAAAAAGATGCAGAAACCAATCAATCAAATCAACAACAAAAATACGTAAGAGCGCAATTACCCTAGTCCAGGTCAAGACCCTGGCTAGGTGTGTGGATTACCTGATTTTTTTCTTCGAAGGTTCACAATTCCGAAACGCAAATTGTCCATACGAGAGGGTTTCATAATTCCTAAAATTAGATAATGTTCATCGTTCCGAAGGTTCGTAATTTCGAAAAGGAAACTTAACGCAATAACACATCGAATGAAACAAACACATGTAGAAACCACATTTTAGGAATGCCAAAACAAGCATACAAAACAAAACAAAACTAAAATGTTTCCGGGTGATCTAATTGTATATTGTTATATCCCCCCTTCCGGGGTAAAAGGGGTTATGTTTTTGGATCCCGTAAAATCGGATCGGAGAAGAAGGAGAAAAAAAGCAATCAAAGTTATGACAGATAGAAAATTCCCCCCTTGAGCAATATTATGAACACATTAAAGGGATATTCAACTCTTTCTCAGGCAATGGCAATGCAATTACGTAAACTACGGGGACATCAATGTTTAGGATTAGTCACAACTGTTATTGCATGTAATGAACTGCTTGCTCTCATTCTTTTCCTTTTTTTTTCTAAATAAAGGTCATATGAAAGCCCTATACCCAAAGCAGCGTTTTATAATGTCCCTTCTTGGTTTCTAATCATGACTAGAATTGTCGTATCTGGCCGTTTGAATATTTTCCCTGGGGTTCCAACAACAGAACAAACAAAAAGGGATTGGTAAGAACATGATAAGGCTATGTCATCGGATCTGACGTCGTTAATAAGTAAATTCTACTTTATTTTCATGTATAAGATTTTAACAGAAACTAGAATAAAACAAATGCACGTGTCTGAAAATGAATTCACTCTTCAAAGGATGTCTATGTTAGGAGCGACGTAGATGGGCTCTGGGATGTGGAAAAGGCACTGTTGATATTACAAAACTAAACCTTCTTGAAGAGTGAATCCGTGTAAATTTTGGTAATTTTCCCAAAATTGTGTACCATTAATCAATCTGTCATCATAAGTGATAGCTGAGGTCCTGTACCTTATGACTTACGATAACAATTTTTTCCTGTGTTGGATCATTTAGTCTTTCATATATATTGCCATAGTATACTCCAAACGATGGAAGTAAAAGGTATTAATAAAAGGCCATCCTTTACAGAAAAAAATCAAGGGGTCCCATTGTTTTTTTAATGTATTTCATATTCATCAATTTTAGCTTTAAAAAGAAACATAGCGGATAAATATTGATTAGCACTTCTTGTGTGTGTATGTGTGTGTGTGTGTGAGGGGGAGGGTGAACGAACAAGCTGCCAAAAATGACCACCACTGTCTCCCACTGGACTAACGATGACGGAAGACATGGTAGTAGCAAGGAAATATATTTCTTAGGCCTCAATTCGTTTCGAAAATGCTATGAGTTCATCGAAGCGCAATGCTCGTCGTACAATGTTCCACCTGTTCTGAAGGCAATGTGGGTCAAGACGCCATCGTGACGACTCCTTCAAGAGGTCAAGGGAGTCCCTTGATAGACACATTGAAAGAAGATCCCAATTTGGGTAAGGTTTCGAGATATTACGGCGCTCACCAACTGTATCATTTCGTGGCGACAGCAGGCGATGGCCGGACGCGGCGATCAAGAACAAAGTCAAGAGGTGCGCTATTTGAAATATTGACTCCGAATCGAAGCTTGCCCTGCAACACGATATCAGATAAGCGATCAATCTAGGTCAGTCTCTAGAAATCCATATTCTCTTTGAGGGATTGGTAACATGTACTTTTATGAAGCGAGGATATTATATAAGTTTTAATTTTTGGAAATGTGATGCTAATATTTCCATTTATTAGGGTTAGGAGAAGAAGGCATGATAATCTAATAGTGGCCCAGAATGTGCAATCGCAGTCCTGTTAAAACTAATTGGTAAAAATGATTTTGTTTTACTATAGAATCTAGCCTTGACCTAACGAAGTGCGGACAAAGAAGTGGAAATGCACCGCATTTAATTTTAATTCAGAGCTAAATATTTATCTAATTTCGAAAAGAAATAGATATTGGCAAGAAACCGAAATAGATTATTAATAAGTTATGAATATGATAAATATGATAAGAAGGAAAATTGTATGTTTATAATGAAAGTAAATTCAACAAAAAAAGAGAAAAAAATAGTTCTATCATATCTATCCAAGTCATTAGTTTTATTCAATTGTGTAATTGTGTGCGTAAATGATGTGCACCCGCCTTTCCAATTTCAAAAGCTCACTAGAGATAAATTAGGCTGTCATCGAATTGAATTAGATATTCGTTAAAATCGTCATGTGCTCAATCTACTTCATCAGTTCTCAACCCATGTTCATCCTGCGTCTCATCTAAACGAGATAAACGCGAGTTCATCACCGCCCGGCAGGAACATCGGAGAGCCGGCGTTAAAGTTCGGGAAATAATTGTAGAGTCGGGGCAGGAGGTAATGGAATTACCCTTTGGATTGTGTTAGGGTGACATAGAGACATGCCCGCTGGAGCTGAAAACGAGAATGGGTGAGACTGGTTATAATCATAATCTAGTTTGTATGATGATGATGATGGGAGGTGAACTTAAAGTACATTGTCGGGGAAGCACGTTGAGACCTTAGTGCATCTCAAAATAGCATTTAATAGTGCTAACTGAAAATAAGCGTACGAATCTCATGGTGAACATATTAATGTATACATGTAACTACATGTTATAGAAGTAGATGAAAAGCCATGATCGCCAATGTCTGGAACAAACGAGAAAACCTAGCAAGCAAAGCAACTTCACGTACACGATTACGCCAATGCAAATCTTCGTAATCCGTAGTTTGTTACCAAATTTCGAGTTTTCATGTATAATTGTGTATCATAACTCTCGCTCACTAGAAATTAACGATTCGCAACTGCACGCAAAGTGATGCCGCAAAACAGCACCCTTTTAATAGGATGCAAGTTTTAAACGAACACAAAAGTGCTAACTTGCACCCTTGATGAGGTGCAACAGTGAACCTCAATTAAGAAGTGCAAATCTTTAAGGATGTCGGGTGTAAGAGTTGAATCCAAGATGGTGAAAAATTCACACCCTTTTATGCACGCTTGTACTGTACAGGTTTATGATACAAATTGGAACCACGCCTTCTTTGTGTACCCCTGCCTTAATGGAGAGAATTGTACGTCGTGTTACTTGTTTTCTACCGAAATTCTGCTGGGCTGTCAGATGATTTTCTTCATTCCCGTGTTTTATTATTCTAATTTTTCCACTTTACTTAGAAAAATGTTACTTTAAAAAAATGTATGTCAATAAAATAATTTTAAAAGCCTATTATTATAAACCGATCAAAAAGAAAATCCCGTAAACAGGATTTCTCTCATACTTCAAAAGGAAGTATAAATATGTCACCTATTTCATATCGAGATTCGGGTTAATAGCAAAATGCATTCTGATCAGGCTTTTGACATTTTACTGGTGCATGACATTTACGTTTTTGTATAATTCCCGTACCGTTTTGTTTTTTCACCTTGGAATTTGATGATGCTTTTTGTGGACGTAGACAAGTAGATGACATTCTATTCTACTGCTATATTCCACTTCCTTTTCAGTAAGGAATGTTATAATGTCATATTCCCCCCGTTCTGTTTTACCGTAAGAGATCTGATATCATGGATTCATAAAAAAATGAATGGATGAATGTTACTTTAATGCTTGGCCGTTTGAATGGTTGTCGAGGCTTGAAAAATCACGGCCGGCTCTATTTAGAAAGAAAAATCATTCCCCAAGCTGATTAATGGATCAACGGATCAGAATAATCAGCTTATACTTTCGAGACCGTTTCACATGATCCTTAAGATTGTATCCCACCTATTGACTTTGCACTATCTTCTACATCTTAATACGTAGCAAAGGTTTAATCGAAATGGCAATGTTCACCCACGGTAAGGAATGAATGAAAGTGGAAACAGACCTACCTGTCTATATTCTTTATTGGTATTCTTCGTTAAATAGTGGATGAGGTATCGGGAGGTCGGGGACTGGGTTTCATCTCCCGGGAAATGTTGGGTATTTGCGTGGCGGCAATAACAAATTTATGATCAAGCTCTGTCGAACATGAAAAGGGGAAGGATCAAGGCACGCTAAGGGCGTATTGTGATTTCGTGATCTTTAAGTAAGTTTCACGGTCGATGCGGTGGCGTCCATGCTTGCTCCAAGTTCAAACATTTCATTTTCAGATTGCCTCCTTTTTTACAGATGCCTTCATATTCTAATAATCAATTAGTTGATTTGCCGTACAATGACATTTAGGAGACAACTGAAAAGGTCAGTTCGTTTGCAGTACTACATAACCGTTTTACTATAAGTATATAGAAATGACACGACATCCTTAAAGTAAAGGATTAAACAGATGAATGGACGGAGAAGTGGTTTTGCTCCAATCGGGTTTTAACTATCGTTAGAACACTTAAGCCATTTGAGTATGCCCTCTTATATGACTGTGCAAAATTTAATTTAGAATGGATCTAAATCTAATCTTCCTTGACTTTTCTTGGTAGATGAAATGCAAATCAATCAATTAAACGCTTTTTAGTTTCATCGTTATAAATGTTTGTTCGTAAAAAAAACGATTTAATTAAGATATTAAAGTGCTTTTTTATCTATTAAAAAAACAGAAAAATGTGGGCTATTGCTCCCAACCTCGAACGGCATTGTTGTGCTCTTCTCCATCAAAGTGCACTAGGCCGAAAAAGTCATAAATCTCCTAGTAGGACGGGCGCCTTTGTTATCATTTCTGTACTAAAGCAGGAAGATCCGGCGGGGAAAATGTGCGACAACAACCTTTATAATAGAAAGACGTGTAGCTCGCTCCCGCAAACGCTGCTCTGCGTCAACAACCGTTGGGTTTTCACCCATAGAACAGCTATTTGCGAAGATGGTAAACATTTCTTCGTATCATACTCTCATTCGTTCCGAAATGAAAATTTATTCACGTTCACCTTTACCCAGATATTATATTCTGTCCCTCAGGCAAGCGTCTTCGTTTCTGCCCGAGAAGAAAAAGTAAGCGGGGTGAGGTACAGCCGTCTAAAGACATGGTCTTAGGTTACACCCTTACTATCTGCACGCTATTGAGAGAGAGTCTTATTCTGGCTGTGGCGGTGTCCTTGGGGAGTGAGCCACATGTGTGCGATGCTGCTAGAATTACGTCTTCGCTTGGATGAGGATTTGAGAGTAGAGAGTACGGATTATGGCCATGATCGCGAGAAGAGAACGTATCGAGCATGGTCTAATAGGCTTGGTTCAGTCGCTTACGACGCATCTTGCGACTGTGCTCCGAGACATGCCAGTAGGTTTTAAGAATACGAGACTTGAGCAACCACTACATCGCTAGGCAAATACACGCTTCCCATGATACATCCGATAGGACAATTCTTAGAAATAAGAACACGCTTCATGTTCACGACCCTATCCTTTAATCATGAAGAGCATGAGGTCGTCAGCATGCTAGACATACTACCCGACAAAACACGACATAAATTGGTAGAAGAAGCTTAAGCCCCGCTAAATTCTTAAGAAGGTTTCATCCTGGGCTTTTGTAAGATCGATGATAGTAACCCATCTCAATCAGCTCCTCTTTCTCTCCGGCTGTTCAGGTGGTATAAATAGCCCTCGTTGAGCCAAGCCAGGTATCTATTGCTAAGTAGTTAGTTATCATTAAAAGCGCTTTATTTAGTTTAGAGGGACAAACTACATTAGCATGTACGTGGTCCACCCTTTCGTAGAACGAGAAAACGTGTTTCATATCCCGTATTGAAAACAAAATTTTACGAATGGTGTAGTGATTTTGGATGAATTCCATTGACCAATGTACCTATAGCTATCGGTTTCCAATGCAGACGCTCTTGTTCTACTCATATCAGCACTCATTATGACATTATCCATTGAACGTTCAATCTATCTATACAAAATACTGCGAATGCTAAAAGTCGCTTTCTTCAATGCTTCTTTGATATGGGACCATGCACATCTTCAGATCACGAATCCTGTTTCAATGATTTCATATTGAGACTTAGCTTACTTGTCAGGTCTAACAATCCAAAGCGAACCCTATGCTGGACTGTGACCATGTTTCACGTTTACAAGTCTATGCACGAAACGCCTAGCCTAGATTACTATTTTGTACCCGCGTCTTCCCGTGGCGCCTCTGTACATTTTGTCACGTGACCGGCATGGAGGAACCAATCATGCATGTATGTTTTGAAAAAAAATACTAGGATCGTTTCTCATGTCACTCGTCCTTTTATAAAGAAGAAATCGGTTACACAGTGATTATTTACGTGGTTTGTGATATCCAGTGAGATTCCTTCGGTAGTTGTTTTTGAATATTTTTGTTTATTTGTATGTTTTTGTTTTTGTTTATTTTACTAAACGTCATGAAAAAACAGCAAATAACAGAAGACATAAATTGTAGCTTAAATGCTTTTATCTTCAATTTCTTTCCTCTTCTGTGTCCTTCGGTCATAATATCGGCAAACCAATCTCAACATTTACAAGAAATGTAATTTCTCCCTCGTCATGTTTACTATTTAAACATGTTTAATCTAACACCTGATCTAACACCAGAGCGTAGGTTCTCACGAGCATATTCTGGTTTCAGAGGTGTGATAATTGGACTCATATAATCGATTTCTAAATACAAAGTGGTCTTTGCAGTATAACACCATATGTGCCGACATTCAAAGGTGAAGAAATGTTCCCTTAACCGGTGTGAACTTTTTTCAAGCTTGGGTTTGTACTGCTTGAACTTAAATCAAATCTCACGGCTGCGTAGGCCGGAGAGGGATTGGGCCCTGGCATTTGAATATGTCCTACGAGGTGGAATAGGTGACCAACTTCCCTCTGCAAAACGCAGGTAACGACGTGTATAATCTCATTAAAGAGAAAGGTCGCCTTTGCTTTGGAGACCGAACAAAAAAGAAGAGGGTGGAAACTGTCGAACCTGGAAAAAACACGAATAATGAAAGAATGTGACTTTTTTTACAACTGAATATACAATGGAGACGAAGGCAAACGTGGGAACTTCGCAGGAATTATCAAGCTTTGTCGATGTTTTGTTTGTGATGTAATTATTGTTCCAGTATGGCAATTAACCTTGTGAACATTGTAAGAGGTATGCTTTTGTTCGTATTATTCACGAAGTAGACGGATCAATCGGAAATGCTTTCCAATAAATATCAGCTTATCATAAATACGGATCATGGCATATTTATTTCATGTATTTGTTTGTTGGTTTTGAGGCAAAGAATTAAAACCCCCCAACATAGAAAAACAACCAAAATTAAAATCAAAACGGATTGTTCCCCAGGATAGCCAGGAGCAAATTAGGTCCTCTCTTATTTTTAATTCTTTCGTTTTATGTTTGGTCTTTGAGCAAGACATACTCATGAAAACAGCATTAAGAAAATATTCTTCAAGTGGAAAGCAATCCGGAAGAACACAGGTATATTTCATAAAATATAAATAATGAAAATGGCGTGATAACAAAGGGAAAATGCACAACATTGTGTATAGTAAAACGAAAAAGAAAAGATAGAAAAGCAAAAATTAAGAGAAGTTGAATAAGAAAATGAGGAGAAAAGCATAAAAGGAAAGACAAATAAATTCGAATAACATGAATGCGTTGGCGTTCGCAATTACATTCTGGTTTACGTGTGTATGGTTATACGTCCACAGATCATTATGTAAAAATGTGAAACGTAATAAAACTCGATGTTGATTTTTCAGAGGCCCATCAGCAAGGGTTTCTCATAACGATGAAATTAAATTTATTCTAGCAGTTCTGATTTATGTTTTTTAAGGATGTTGAGAGGGATTATTTTGAAGGGCTTAATTCCAAAAAGTTCTGAATCCACTGTTGACCAAACTGAATATTATGAAGAATATGTGCATCTAAAATGGGAATCAACATCATTGTATTGCATTTGCAAAATCAAAAAGTAAACATATTCGGAAAAAAGGCGCCAAATCTAAAATCGTTTCATTCCAAAATTGAATTAAATTCACTTTGTCATTTAGGAATTTGTTCTATAAACAATATTTCCTTAAGCATGTGCAGATAAGATTTAAGATTTGTGTAGATATGGTGCATTACCAATATACAATGTCAGTGCAAATTTTCAATAAATTCAGCAAATTTTAATATGTTCATAAGTAAAATTATAAATTTTCAAATATTTAATATTTTAAACCAATGTTTTTGAATTCAGCTTCTATTGGAATGAAACGCCCGAAATCGTTGTCTTTTAGATGAATAACATATTTTTCCAATAAACAATAAACAGTTGAAAAGATGATTTAAATATTGTTCTGCTGGCATTATTTATTTGTTTCGCATTTAATTTGAATTGTTAAAATTGTTTAAACGTGCAAAAGAGACGGTCGACAGGACTTTAATTCTGAAAGGCGCTAAATCCACACAAAATTAAAAATCATGACAAATTTATGAACAAATATAATTCATTGCTAGATTATATTTAAAAAGATGGTAACGCACTGTTTGTTAGTTCATACTCTGGATAGGAAATTCACGTGCTCATTTGAAAATTACAAAACGTAATAAAGCTCAACATTTATTTTTGTTCAGAGGCCTAGGTGTAAGTTGTTTTTGTATTACCGTGGAATGAAAACTACCTCAGCGGATCGAATCCATGTCTTTTTAGGCTTAAAGGTGTGATTGGGACTATACATTTCGTCTAGGTAACTGCAATTACAAATTACAAAATTGCGTCAGAAAAATATTATGTTGAAGTTCATTTCTAAGAGTATGTTGTTTGTTATAATAATAATAATAATAATAATAATAATCTTTTATAGTCCACTCCAGATTTTATTAAACCGAAAATGGAAATTCTTTGTGCCCAATTGATCGTGAGCCCGGCAGCCACTGAGCAGCGCCAGATCGACATTGCTCTATCCCCTTATTGTTGAACGCCAAACAAGGTAGCAGCGACTCCCATCTTTTAACGTCTTTTGGTATGACGCGACCGGGGTTCGAACCCACGACCTCCAGGTTGTGAGGCGGACGCTCTACTGACTGAGCCAACACACCGGTATCTAATACTCTACAGCAGAAATCCATGCTCCCATGGCTCCCAATCAAATTGATGCTGACTTTCCAATTTAAACGACAATGCCTCTTTTTTCCATCCGCAATAACTAACAAAAATGATTGTGTAAGCATCCATTTCTTGATCATATGAATTACACTTTCAAAAACCTACTTATGTATATATCTTACACGTGAAGTACAAATGTAAACAACAAATGCAAAGGCAAAAATTGAAGCATCCTTTAAAAGCCTTTCAGAGCTGTGTTTAAGCCTTACTGCTCCTTCTTATATAATATGTATTTACATTATTTAAAGTCCTGGAGGCTCATCTCGACTAACTTCGCTCACGCATTAAGCGTGAACTTTCCAACGAGATTAATTTCTTTATGGGAAGATAACACCAGTATTGATGGTGCTTTAAATACCATATTCATTTCACTGATGATTTATGCCATGCTGCCTCTATGTGACACAGTGCTCTATCAGATGCAAACCTATATGCCCCGCACACCCACTCAGTCCCTACCGCACACACACTCACTCACTGACAAACTCCGATGCGCGCTTCGAAAATACACTGGTTTTTATCACTTATTCATGGCTGTGTTTGTCTATAGTGAATTAAGAGTTGTGTAAGAAAAACAAATGTATTGGTAAAGCCTTTAGTGAAATGCAGAAAACTATTTCCATCATCTTACAAAAAAATGTTCATAGAAACAAAGCGTGACACCTTCCATGTCTAATCAAATCACGAATGTTAATGTGGGCGTGACTGATGTGACCGTCATATTTTCATGTTAGATGATGCATAATGTTAGTGGTATCAGCGGTCACAGATAATTCGTAACTCTTCACCTTTGTGTTCAGATGCATCAAGGACAGGTTCAGTAGGCGTCCTTTTGTAGCGGCAACTTCTGTTTGTGTTTTCATAACCTTTGAATGAACAATAATTGAAGTCCAATCTAAACCTGGAATGTTCCTGCACTCACCCTACCGTAAAGTTCGTGGATGGTGTCACAAACCCCAGTTTTCTTTTGGCTTTTGTACTTTGCAACTACCTTTAATATCGTGGGTCGACGACTTTTCATGTGAGGGGTGAACCTTTTGATGCCCTTCGCTTTCCAACACTGACTGACTTGTATCTTGATTTTTGTCGATACACCTTTTCACGGTTACAAAAGTGCGCATGCTCAGACATGGGCGCCATCTTAATTTAAGATAATAAACCATTGACCTCTAGAGGTCAGGGGTTTACGCGTAATTAAGATAGCGCCCATGCAAATATGATGTGAGCGCACAGCGCAGGCATCTGAAAACATTGATGACATCACTGCCTGCGCTGTTTTTTGCATGGTCGCTATCTTAATTACGCGTAAACCCCTGACCTCTAGAGGTCAATGGTTTGTTTATCTTAAATTAAGATGGCGCCCTTAACCGTGAAAAGGTGTATTGCAGAACGGGTGAGTGTAGTAAAATCGTTCTCGTTAACCGAGAGGAGAGGAACTAATTGTGACGCTGTATTTGACATACGTGAGGGAAAGTGCAGTCATATAATAACACATGTCCCATTCAATAAATAAAACGACTACACGCTAGAAGTTGATATCGAAAGCACCCAGCTGCCATTTGCTGTTCATCTATCTATAACAAATAAAATAAATAAAATAAAACAAGCAAACAAACTATTTAGGGGTTAGATATGGGTATTGATGTTTTTGACTTCATTGGGTGTCTAAAAGTAGCAACAATGAAACAGACTAAACATATCTCAGTGTATGTTATGCTCAATGGCACAAATAAAATATCATTTTATCTAGAAAAGGTACGGTATATATATATATATATAATATATATATATATATATATATATATACATGTATATATATATTAATACAACTCACTCCCAGATCCTAATCAAATGATTGGTCATGCGCGGTCATGTGTGATTCATTTACTGAGACTATCACACGTTTTTTCATGAAAAAGCGTGCAATAGTTTCCATACTATCACACGTTTTTTTTAGTGCATGTACATGATGCGCAGTAGTGCGCGTAGAGGTGAGAACGCTTATTACTGTGTGTGCATGGGCCTATTCTTGCGCAGCACTATGCGTAAATGGGTATACCGGTAGAGGTAAGTGCGCTTACTATAGCTATGTGTGCGCACTAAATTAGGCCTTATTAAACTTGAGATTTATTTGTCAGCCATACTGTCACGAAACAGATTGAATTCTTTTTACATCAAATAACAAGGATCTAGGAGTTTCGTTGTACAAAACAAATGATGCATGTTTTCATTCGTTCATTAATTATACGATCTATCCGCCCTCGTTGATGCTCTGTGTATCTATCGCACTCAGCCTAACGGCTTCGTGCAATAGATACACACAGCCTCAACTCGAGTGCGGATAGATCGTATAATGAACTCATGCGCATGCATCATTTGTACAATATATATTATGCAAGCTACAGTGTAGATGATTCGAAATATCAGGTTTAAATCCAAGGATGAAGAAGATTTATCTAGCTCAGACGTACACCTTGGAATATGATCCGTGATTGCGGTATTTGAGGGTTGTCTGGTTTATCTTTTTCCCCCTAATATTCCGATTGCCATGGTGACTCTGATGCGCTCAGCCAAGCCTTTCAACAAAATCGCCCCGCAGCTAGATATTTCATATTAGTAATATAGCTCTGAACCCAGTAAAAATGTATCTGGGTTAATACTAAAATACTTGAATGGCTGTGATTGTCGTGAGACAACGAGCACGGGATTGTATTCGTCAAGAATTATGCAGTTGAAGTATTAGTAGACAGTAGGCCTACGAACATTAAAGGCAGACTTTCTACTCATGCTTCTTAATTAGTACACTCCACCATCTGGTGTATCCTTGTACTGGTTTGGCAGGTCTGTTGTGGTGTATGAACAGTGCCATAATAAAAGATTACAATATAAACTATGTGCAGCTAAAAAACGGTATTTCCCTTCTACTGCAGTTGGATATTCTGTACCTCCTTCTAGAAGAAGTTAGTAGAGACAGTGAGTTCCATAGTCTTACAGAGTCAGTGAAAAAAATGCCTCTGGTAGAGTAGAGTCCTTGCGAAGGGTATCTGAAACTGTTGTGAATGTTCACGGTTTGATGTTGTTACCGGCAAGAGATGAATGTGCTGGTTGATAATACGGTACATCAGCACCATCTTGAGCCATACTCTACATTCTCGGAGGGATGGCCACTGGAGTTGGTTTAGCATCGACCTGAGCTCTGGTAATAACAAAGATGAGAATTTTCAGAGAATCAAACAAATACACACTGAGTTCATTGAAGAAAAAATGGAAATGAGGTTAAACAGATCCCCTGGAAGATGTATTGAACACGATCGCAAAGTCTTCCGAGAAATCAACTTAGAGAAATTTAATTCCCCTAATGTATTGCATCCCTATAGAAATCATGTATGTTGGACCTAATAATGTTAAAGTGATATCCGTACGTTACTTTATGTGATGAACAAAGCCATTGAAATTGCCTAATGTTATTTTCTATTAAGTCTTGGCAACGTCATCTAGTAGCAGAATGAATAGCTATGAAGACTAAAGAGTGTAGCTCATACTCCTGAACAATAATAATTGCATGAGGACATTTTGTTTATTTAGCATTTGTTAATCCAATCTACGTGTTGAATAAATGAGAAATAAGATTAACTTCTTTGCAAGCCTGTCAAAAAGGTGTCTGATGCTAGGGCTGAAGAAACTATCATCGAAAGGGCAATGTAGCTAGAGCTACGGGTACATTGAGTAATCCATTCTGTCCAATAAACCTATTAAAAATATTTTGGACGATTCGGAAGATTCGGATGTTCGATTCAAATGTCATGAAATAAATCAGGCGGGAACAGTATCGAACCGTTGAATATTTCAAAACGCATGGATGATATTCCAGGCGGGTTCCAGGGGCTTTCCATTTCCTTTGCCGAATGTAGGCCTCTTTGACGCGCCGTCGCGTTTGCACTATTATTCATAACCCAGTCTGTTGCGCAAATCGCCGTTTAATTGTGAATACATTTCCGTTGTGAATGTGTAATGAAATCAATGATGATCGATAATTCCGGGCAGTAAAAGTACGGCAAATATAATAAACACAAACTAACGTCGCATATTTAACCTATTGTTGCTACTATTGTTTACAAATTGTATAATAATGATAATAATAATAGGCATTTCTATAGCGCCGCCTATCTAGAAACTCTATTCCGAGGCGCATTTATTATTACCCCGGCTTTAGCCTTGCTGCCATTACAGCGCTATAGCATTTCAAGGAATTAATTTCTGCCAGTAGGTATGGTGGGAAAAGTGTGACCCTACAGTTTATACAAATCAGGAGCCCTAGCTTATGATCTCCAGGTTGGGCATCTGAAACATTAAGAAAACATGATAAATGATAATATGAGGAAAAGGTGGGATAGCTTTGCAATAAGTTTGCCCTCAGGAGAGACTTTAGTAGCGAACGATCCAAAATTGGATAAGAAAATGGTCCCCTTTTCCCCACATTCCCTCGACCCGAATTGACAAACTCGCAAACTTTATACATGTATATATTTGCTTAGCAACTACAGGGTATTTTCCCATAGAAATGTTGAGTAGGAACGTCACAAGTAAATATAGATGGTTTGTATTGTTATTTGACTTTGTACATTACGGATTTGAATTTGCACGGACTTACTTAAAAACATTCTTGTTGTCCTCTTTACACTGTATCGAAATAAATAAAATAAAACAATAACAAAGCACGCACGTCCCTCCCTATAATTAACGCCTTTCTTTGTGTGCGTGTGTTTACACCTATTATATACACTGTATATATGTAAAGAGAGAGAGAGAGAGAGAAATATATTTATACATATTATAGATATATAGTATTAATACCACCTGTTTATCACTCTTAATACTCTCTGTTTTCTATACGAATTTCATTTAAGCATCTATACAATTCGATATCATATCTCCATGATGATAGGATATGGTGCCAATATCCATTCTGTTTCTAAATGGATATAAAATACAAGGTTGCATCTATTAAATTGGAATCGCGATCGGGCTGGGGCAAACAGACGGACTGGAATTAAGTTATATTTCATCAGAATGTCTGCCATGATTAATGATTACTAAATGCAAAGATCATCGTATTACTACTGGGGGTGTTTCACAAAGACTAAGATCGACTTAAAGTTGGACTTAAGTATAACAGGCAGTTCATGCCATTGGTTGCTATCCCAATTGGTCTCTAAATTATAATCTTTAGATAATATTTTTTCCTTCAATAATGAATTATCAAAAAATGTAAGTTTTGTACATTTTTTACCATGATTTGTACATCCCTTGAGAGACCAATGCCATTATATAATGATAACAAACAATGGCATGAACCGCCTGTTATACTTAAGTCCAACTTAAAGTCGATCTTATTATTATTATTATTATTATTATAGTCTATGCATCTAACATAGATGAAGACAGGCATTTTTAATTTGCATTCAATTTGGATATCAGCAAAATGACATTAATCTTGTTTCTAAAATAAGGATATCGACGGTGAAAGTGCATTCTTCATCCATATTATCAACAACAAAAATCAATTCATCATCCAAATGGAAAGTTAATATTGAAAAGGATAAACTGTACACAATAAAATTAATATGTATAAATACTAGATACAGGTGATAGATATCGAAACAGTGTATGCAACGCTATCTAAGGCGGATGTGAAGTTATCAGTACCCTTTCGAATCAGTAAAGCAATCAGAGTTAGAATATCTGCACAAAATTAACGTCTTCTAGCAATAACTTTCCTCAGCTCTTATACGTATATCTCTAAAGAATGATTCAGATTTAAAGTCAGATGATTAATTGATCCATATTTAAAAAGCACATAACATTGACCTCCACCAGGGTAAAAAGATATAATGCACAGAATAATTGAAATAAATGATGAACACAATTCTGTCATAAGACTCCCACATCCAAACCAAGTTTGCAATATGGAGAGGTTAGAAAGGTAATATTACAGCATCAAATTACAGCGCTTTTATACCGTTTCGCTAGATCTGAACGCAATTTGCACTTGATGATGACTTATTGGCTGCGGCCGTAAGAACAATATACCTTTATACAAGGTACTGTTTGACCTGTCTGCGCTACTGAAAGGCCAGTGCACCTAGTGGAGTGCATGATAATGATCAATGAACCATTATTTTCTATTCTCGGCCGCTAACAAAAGAGCAAAAACACACAACATACACACACCACACACCCACACACGTAGAAAAGCACGCCCACACCATTCGCACCTAGGTTTTCGGGTCACGCCATTTCGTGCGCTTCAAAGCGTAGTACTTTGGCTTTTTAACGCATGTGAAGTAACAAGTTGCACCCATCACGTCCGTAGACAAATTGCATTATTTCCTGTCGCGTCTTCATGACATTGCCAGTGTTACAGTTTGAGCACGCTCGCATGGCTCAAAAGATCAAGGTTAAGAAAGGCAGAGAGAGAGAGAAAGATGGAAAAACTTGAATGGAAAAAACAGTTCAAGAGGTAACCAAAGGTTGAGAATAAGAGTAATTGGCAAGTGCACGGCTGAACAAGTACATGCAAAGTCATACGTCAAGAAAATAAAATCATTATCAGAGAGTTTTCCATGAATGCATTAGAGAGCAAGATAGAAAGAGAGAGAGAGAGAGAGAGAGAGAGAATAAAAAATGTCCCTTTACTCTTTTAAAGGGACTTGGTAACATTCTTTAGATGAGAGAAAATGGTGCTAAGGTAGTGACTTCAATGCTAGATGTGAAATTAAAGATAATCTGAAAGTTTAAGTGAAAACAGACCATTTTTTAATGACAAAAATTGGGCAAAACTGATCTGATCGATTCCTTAATTCTCCCAACTATATTATTACAATTTAATTGCATTTTAGGTGAATGTAAATCGTCACAATGCAATGAATTGGCTCTATATACCATTCCAGACACTTAAGTGTTGAGAGATTTTTAAAATCCTGTCTTATGTCTTATTTTCATGGAAAAACGGTTGGGAAAATTCAAAAATGGTTGGGAGAATTTACCGTTACAGGGTGTCGCACAGTAACGCCTTCAAATAAAACCATAAATATCTTTGTGGTTTGAGAATTTTTTCAGGATTTTTTGTATGTTAGAGGGTTAGTACAGTAGAAGGAATATAATAAGTAACATTTCATACAAAAATTGCGCAGTTTTTTCACCAACCTTCAACAATGTTACCGAGTCACTTTAAATTATCTAGGCAAATTTGTTTAAAGACATGCTTTATGGGGGCATTTTTATCATGTGTTATCGGAAGTTCGACTCCATTATTTGAATGATGCCTTTTACTTCATAACAATGAATAAAAACTCATCTCCATAATCCAATTGCGATTTCACTACTTGTTATCCTTCATGCAGTTAGAGAGACACAGTGGAGTTGATGAGTGAACCACTTTACATATTTTTCCTTTTTATGTAATCTAATGTAGTAATTTAGTGACGGATGTTTGAATTGATGTCTTCAAAAACACAACCCATCTCAAAATGACACTTTGATTCTACGTCACCATCTTTAATAGCATACTTCTCCGCCTTTTTGACGCACATTTGTAGAAACTAATCCACTCTGCCATCAGTCCTCCTCATCTCCTCCTCCATATGACGAAAATGTGACAATCAGCTATTATAGGGCTTCTAAATACACAATGGGTAACTGCCGCAGGTTGACACAACTCAATTTAAAACCATGAGAAGGCAACACATGGCAAATTCTACAAATGATCGCTATTAAACTTCAAACTACTTGACGGAGTCTTCGGTCATAAAACAAACCCGGACCTACGTATATGACAAAGCTAATAGGAAAAGCACCTTTGTTCATTTCACTACGCTTTTTACTGGTTGACGTTATGTTGTAGATCTCAATTACTATAGTGCGCAGTAATTGCCTTTTTAAACGTCATGGTGATATCTGCCCATAAGCAAATCCAACTTTTGCTTTTAAAATATGAACAGGTTGGTCTTTGTTAATTTTAGTTTTCAATGATAATTCATAAGATATCTTTATCAGAATGCTGTTGTTATGACAGACTGCACTGCCCCCCCCCCCATTTTTGTTTCTAAGGATCGTTTACAAATTTAATCCCTAGTACTTAAGCACATGTATGGTCATACAAGAAGTGATGTAACTTTAGCATAAACGTCTACTCCGACAAATGGTGTATCTGCTAAGATATTACATCAAAACAAAAACAAAAAAGGGTTTTAAGAATCCCAGAGCGGCCATAAAGATGTCCGCTAAAGAATGACTGATGTCCAGCAAATGACTCATTTATTCACCCATCCATATAATGAAGGAAATCTAAGAAAACCATTACAAATTCAAAAGAACTTGCAGTACAGTTGTGCCCCATTAGGCTTATACTAATTTACTCGTTTCCCTTGAAGGTTATATACATTTTTTACAAAACTATCTATATATATATATAATGTTTCTTTGAAATTTTTGGTTATTTTCGCAATTACGAAATATGATACACGCACACTAACACTAATTAGATGCATACACCCCTACATGATAGCATTTACATATACATGTACATAAGGTCTAATCAACATATTCTTAAATAAGCTACTCATCAATCAAGTGAAATGAAAATAATGAACTCATTGTTTGGATCAATACATCTTTGGGCTACTTATACATCAATCAAACCATCGCCATTGGTTCCACGATGTCTCGCTCGAGTTTCCTATCAGACTGCAAAATATCAAGAAAAAACGCAATCCTGTAGGAATAAATCAACACAGAGTCCGATGAATACCGAACATACTTATTTGAACAGGGAGGGGAGGGGAAATATTCTGTCATTTAAATCTGATTTGTAATCTTGAGTCGTCATAATGATTGATGAAATTAAAATCATCGAGTTGTGTTTTCCATCTTTACTTGTGAGTGAAATGTACATTTAACCTTTTGATATTAGGCCCATTATAAAGTACTCTTATTATCTAAAGACACACTTGCAAAGACTTTCAAAAAGTGACATAAGGCCATTTAAAAAGCCCTGGTGTGTGTCCTTTATTGAAATGTTCGAACATGAAACATATCGTAATTCAAACATTATTTCCAAAGGTAATATAATAGGGTATTGAAATGTCCCTCTGTTGATTTCTCGAGTTTATAATCATAACGTCGATTAGCATAATAATTTTTTGTTTAATTCTGAAACCGTTGAGACTGTATTTTAGTCTCGTAGTATGAAAAAGGTTTACAGCCCTCCCCTTTCCCATGGCTGCATAATATCATATGTATCAAGTTTTCTTCATAGGACTGTTAATGTCCATGTTTCAGATAATAATAATAATTATAAGTGCCATGTAGACGACTTCAAAGCTCATGTCGGTAAGGTTGTGAGTATAGGGGAAGAAATAATAGCGGTTGAACGGTTGAATATGGACCAAAGGCCCATGTGGGCCAGCCATCTGATTAGAACTATCACATGTTATTTCATAAATGGTTTACAATACTCTACCGCCAAGAAATTAATTTAAATTAAACCATAAAGTACAACATAACTCAGAGTGGTTTATTTAAAAAAAAATGTATAATGAATAACATCAACAAATCAAATCAAGTATGAATTAATTTTCGATGAGAAGCGTTTTCTTTATCTTTTTCTTTCTTCTTCTTCTGTTAGACATGTATTAACATGATCAATCAGATGTGTTCATGTGGACGGTGCTGATCTTCGTTATGAAACCTAATCCACATATATATGCAAACTGATTCCTCTTAGCTCTCAGCCCACCACCCCGAGTAATTGAATTGTAAATGGTTTACATTACTCTACCGCCAATAAATAAATTAAATTAAACCATTATAGTACAACATAACTCAAAGTGGTTTATTTTTTTAAATGTATATAATCAATAACATCAACAAATCAAATCAAGTATGAATTAATTTTCGACGGTGAGAAGCGTTTTCTTTTTCTTTTTCTTCTTCTTTCTTCTTCTTTTTTCTTCTTCTTCCTCTTCTTCTGTCAGACGTGTATCAACATATTCAATCAGATTTGTTTGTGTGGACGGTGCTGATCTTTGTTATGAACCTAATCCACATATATATGCAAACTGATTCCTCTTAGCTCTTCTAAGCCCACCATCCCGAGTTATTGAATTGTAAATTTTCAAGAAAATTAAGTCAAATTGGCATCACGGCTGCTCATATCACAGTTACACCGATTTAATCGACACCCGACCGACAATAGACCGAACTAAATTTGGACGAACGTAACCACGCAATGCTGAAATTCGGTTAGTTTGGAGTTTTTTTTTGGAGTCGACTTGGCAGGGTGCCAGTTAAATATCAGTCACAGAAACCGTTACCTAACCGACAATAGACCGAATAAAAATGCAATGCACACTGAACGTGCGATAGTTTATCGGTTATCGGTCATCTTCGCGGTGTGACTGGGGTACCGCGCGACATCCGACATCAATCGGTTGTTCCGATATCACCGACGAAATTGGTTTAATCAAAAGTAGAAGATTCAAAGGGTTACTCTCATTGCGGCCATAAATGAATATAATCGGTCATATGAAGTGATACCATCCTATAGACAGACTTCGTTGGTATTCATTTGTCTTCTCCGTTCCCCTGTAACGACTATAACGCACTAATGAGGCTATCCATCATGTTGGATCAGAGTGTAGACTTCAAGGCAACAGGGTTTAATGAGCAAGCTGACCGGTTAAGTGCTTCGTACAGACACCCGTAGTAGACTTAATGTCTGAACCTAACTATATTTCCCTTACAATATACTTCCTTGCTTCTATATTAATGAACGAATCGCAATGCTGTTGCATTTATGCTTCCTTTATTATTTTGTTTTTAAATTCAAAGGCATTCTCCATCCCCTTCCTATTTTCTAATTGTAGATTCAAAAATAGGTCAAAGTTTCTTTCAATTGATGACAAAACAAGAGAAGATTACAAAGTCTTGATAATTGAACTGCATAACCTGTGCTGAAATATGTGTATACATCTACCATTTAGACTATTCAATATTGCACTTATCGTGATACTTTTTCCCGGACTCTTTGTCTTTGTCTTTCCATTTTGGTTTATGTTCGTCACACCTTTCTCATGCGCAGTATCGAATCACCGAACAGACGAATGTCTAAATACACTACTGTCAATATATCTAAGTCTCCTTTCGAATATCATATTTCTTCCGCTACTCTTAAATCACATGGCACTTCAACGGTTTGGCAAATAGATCCCGAAGTTCTAGTTTTCATGGAGCCATAAATTATAACTGACCTTTCCTCTACATACTCTAGCAATTGCCTAGATTCTTGATATAATTATCCTGAATTCTTTTTGAAAAGAATGATTTTAGACTAGACAGAATGAGTGCTAATATATTGATTGTCTACATTTTTTCACCTTTATCTCAGGGGCATATTCAGGACTGTCGGAAAAAGAGGGAGGGGTGATATTCGTCCCCACATTGTGGAATATGAATAACGAATCCCCAAATTGTGTTCCAGTGGCGGGGAATCCCCCGGTCCTGTCCTTGATTCTTTTTGTTTACGCGATATTTTGTTCGTTGGTGGCGTTTCACCACTTCCCCCTCACAGGACGATGTATAGGCATATCTCTTAAGATGGTGAGAGCAGCTTCATATCTACTAGACATGACGTAATATAAATGTTAATAGACACCTTGTCGACTCTGATGAAAAATTTAAAAGGACAGGAAACCGGGCTTTACTATCTAAAACAATTGTGTAGGTTAGCGAGTTTGATATGGTTATATCGATGCCTTCCCTACAATATGACGTGCTTGATTTTACAAAGTTGCTTTCGCGAGTTTTTTCCCCTTCTTTTGTGTATGTGTCTATTTCTTAAAACAACGACATGAAATGAGAACAATATTTGATTTGATAATACTGACCGAGACAGCGGACCGCCCAGTTTAAATGTATCGACAACAAAAACAGGTCTACAACTAACTGCTCTTCTATAGAACCATCATTTCAATAATGCAAAGACATCCAAGCAAACACTGGACCATGCAGCCCTGGCGTTCTGCTTTCGATCTTTGTAACATGTTAAAACCAAAAATGCATTACCAGCGGGGAAGCACGGATGGCAAGGCTGATTGATTGAATCAACATCAAATCAAAAATGAAAATCAATCAATCAACATCAAACTTTTTTCTCAAGAAATTATCGATCACCGCCATTAGGCATATTCGTGATTTGCTTTGCGGGGAGGTATAGACTTCAGAGCTCTATAAAGTAGCGTTAGACATCGGAGAGGGAGAAACGCAAGCAAGCATGCAGACAACTGCATTTGATAGATAAAACATCCCCACATGGGTGAGCGCAGTATCGCCTTCGGGTGATCGATTGCATTCCGTATCGCCAAGAGAGACAGATCGTGCACACACTAACGACTTTCAATAACTTAACACGCACGGTGCATGAAAGCACTGACTGAAGCGCCCAAGATATTCCTAAGGCGCGAAAGATTTCATGAAATTCAAAACTGATTATTCCGTTACCGGCAATAGCCGGGAAAATTAGGATTTTATAAATTCTATCTTGTAAGGAGCGAAAATTATGGTTCTGGAAAGAAAAAAACAGTAACGCAAGGTCTTTAATCATCTTTATCCATTCGTCGTGAAACTGTCAGGCCATGTTTTGTAACTAATATTTCAAACTCGAACGTTTACTTTCGCTAATGGCTTAAAAAAACACCGATGTCAGTGATTTAAAAAAAATTCATCCATCAGGCCTGATGGAGTTGGCACCTTTTCCTCCTGGTCAATGCAAGATGAATCTCTAATGAGTTTTGCGAACTTTTAGTTCAAGTTTGACTTCTTCTTTGTTCTTCTTTGGAAAGTGTAGTATTAATCCAAACGTCCATAGTATGCGTATCAACAAATTTATCCGTTTAATGTTTGGTATTTCGGTGGAGTGTGCTCGATGAAGACAGCCTATCGGTTCAATCTGTTTTCCAGCATGGTCCCGATTAAGGAAATACAATAGAAAACAAGAAGAAGAAAAAAACATTTCAAATAGTGCAACAATAAATATATACAAAGGTATTTGCGAACCTTTAGAGTGAGGGAATGGAAGTAAAAGGAAAGAGGAAGAAATGTGAGGTAGATTAAGAGGCGATCCAAAAACCAAATCAACCTGCGTAGCTATCATGATTTCTTTTTCTTTTTCTATAACATCGCTTATTTTGACGAAATGGGTCAGGTGACAATGGAATGTCAATGGAATACGATGACACCTTTGTGTAACCCAGCAAAAGCTCGCATAACCAACGCAAATCAACATCCCATTGCGAATACCATTCGCTTTCAACTCATCTCCTCACATAAAAGAAAGAATACACACGTATGGGAATCATGAACAAGGTAGCCCAATGTGCACTTACGCAGTCTAATCCTGTAATGTATCAAAATGCTCGGAGCATTAGTGGACAAACGATTTGTTAACGCAGTTTAAAGGCAAAGTTGAGTACTGCTCGTGCGATAACATTGTGAAGGTAACGGTCTAGAAGCAAAGATTCATTGCGAATTACATCCGAGTTCACGTATACAGAGAGGTTTTAGAATCATCGAAATAGGAATATAGTGACTCAATCTTGCTGACAGTCACATGCAACGGACAAATAAATAGGTATATGGGACTACACATACAAAATTGACATGAAAGTAGGGTCCAAACTTTCATCTGTTTCTCATCATATATTTCGAATGTGAGGACATTCGAAGAGCAATCATTTGTAATGGACATTCCTACTGTGATATTCTTCAAAACGAACATAAAATGAACGAAAAAGCTTACAAATTATTTGCTCCCCTTTACCAGCCCCTCTACCTTGTATTTAACGTATCTCCCCTCAGACCTCTGCTCCGCACGGATGAGAAACGATACGCGTTGCCCATATGATAATTGAAGTTTTCTTGAATTCCCCTCGGTTTATCTATCTGAAGGAAAGACACATCCAATTACGATTATAGTTTATTCAGCTCGAGGCACCTATGTATAAAGAATTATATCGAATAAACAAGTTTGTCTGCCTAAACATCATCCCTCGTTCAATGAGGCATGCTCTTGTGTGAATTTGACAATTTTTGAGAGCTGTTACTTTCGACACAAGTCATGTAGAGGTGACGTGGACGAGTGGATATGGCATCGGACTGTGGATCACAAGGTCCGCGGTTCAAGTCCCACCGCGGCACTAATGTCCTTTGGCAAGACATTGATCTACATTTGCCACTCTCCACCCAGGTGTTAAATGGGTACCCGGTAGGATGCGAAAGCTAATGTGCTTAGATTAGCAAGTGTGCGCTTGTAAAAATGACGCCTGGCTGGAATGCTCCCCAGGGAGTGGAGAATGTGCATACATTGTGTGCGGGTAAGCCTGAATCCGATGACCGGGTTAATAATATATATATCTGTATAAAGCGCTTTGAGAGGGCCTTCGGTCCTGAAAAGCGCTATATAAGAACTAGCTATTATTATTATTATTATTTTAATTCATGTAATCATGCATAACTTCACATTTTTAATTTCCTTCACCCTCCGAACCCATAGTAATGATTATAATGTTACAAAGGGTTATCGATAATTAATGATGATTCATTAAATGATGTACTACACAACATAGAGTTATAATAAAGTATTGATTATAATGAATCCTATTACATCTGACATTAAAGTAAACCGGTAACATTGTTGAAGGTTGATGAAAAAACTGCGTAATTTTTGTATGAAATGTTACTTATCATATTCCTTTTACTGTACTAACCCTCTAACATGCAACAAACCACAAAGATATTTATGGTTTTCTTTGAAAGCGTCACTGTGCAACACCCTCTATAATCAGTCAATTCTCCCTAACAATTTTTGAATTTTTAAAATAAGAGATAAAACAGGCTTTTAAAAATCTGTCAACAATTAAATGTTTGGAATAGTTAGGGCCAATTCATTTATTGCTTTGTGGCGATTTACATTCACCTACAATTTAATTAAATTATAATAATGTAGTTGGGAGTATTAAGGAATCGATCAGATAAGTTTTTCCCAATTTTTATCATTAAAGGGATAGTTGAGTTCTTGTTTGAGACCGCAAATGCCATCAAAGTGCATGGTTATTGTTCTTATTCTTATTTATGACATGTCTAGTGCCCTTTTAGAATCTAAAATTGCTATGAAGGAAATTTTAGACCCCAAAATGTGGGAACTTAGATTAAATACGATCATACCAATTCAGCTCCACTTTAAAAAAATACGGTGACCGTTAATTAATTAATTAAGTAATAATAACAATACACAGACCGGCTGGTTGTGCGTATTACAACTAACACGAAAAAGCCAATATTGCGCTATCTCGTTTTTCAAAGGCTGGTTAAAAATGACCGAATATTTATGGCGCACCACAAATATTAGAAATGGTTATATTTATGGATACTTCAGCCTTCTCTGAACCGATTTTGATCAAACAAATATGATTTTGTCATTTAAATTGTATATTCTTTCAAATTTGAAACTTTATCTCACACAAATTTTTTTTGTTTGTGTGTGTAGCGCCCTCTGCAACAAAACTCAACTATCTCTTTAATAATGGTCTGTTTTCACTCAAAATATCAGATTATCTGTAATTGTACATTTAGCATTGAAGTCACTACCTTAGCACCATTTTGTCTCATCTGAAGAATGTTAAAAAGTTCCTTTAAAATTGGGGCTATATGACAGTACAACGGGCGGGCGACATTGTGTAGTTTTAAAATGAATCAATGTCCAATTAAGACTATATCTTTTCTTTTCTCTATTATACTTTCTCTATTTGTTTTTATTTTAATCACCCCGCCCCTCCCCTACCTCCACCACAGCAACTCCCGTACTGTGGCATCAAAATTAAACTGTGAATCACCCAGCATTTTTTATATATTACCTTCAGCTGCTCGCTTACGCAATGAAGTCAATATCGCTTTGTGATGTAACGTTTACAGGGTCATAATCAAACGTTAATTAGAAATGAGCTCACATATCTCATTTTCGAAAATGTAATACCTAATTTGGCCGGCTCAGTTTCAGATTTAAAACCTCCGAAGCTCATTTTGAATGGCCATGGCCATGCAATCAATGTATGTTTGCTTTGATTCTTTCCTTTCTTTTATCAAAGGCAATTTCGATAAATGAATGGGAATACGTGCGATTGAAATTTAATATTTTTCCCATCTCCGGAAATTGAACAAAAAGGTGCAAACCTTGGAATAAAAACCGTTTGGCGGCGTAACCAGATGAATTGGGTTTTGGAGTCGGTAATATCGTGGTTCTACCAGACGAAAATCTAATTGATACCAAAGCATGGAAAATTAATATCAATAGATGACTTTTATCATGAGAACGGGCACGTTGGTGTAGGTTCTATGACCACCCACCATCGCTACAAATTAGGAATGGTTAAAGAAAGAGTGCATTATTAGAAGCAAGGCATGCGTAAAGGGGGTAAACGGATGCATACCCCTCGATTCTACTTCGTCATTTTTCATCCACGAATATGTTTCTGAGCAATGTAAATTTAGGTTTATCGAGACGATGATATAAGGTTGAAATAATGAAAATGGGTCGATCTAGGGACCCATTTATCCCACTTAGATGTAACTTGTCTGGTATTTGACTTCATTAGAGAGTCAATGAATCGTTGTCTTGGTGATATGAACCACGTCGGTTTCTCCAGACAAAAAAGGATAGATTAATAAATATATACCATCAGTTACTCGTTCGTTTTCATTTTATTGAAATCATGGCGACCCAGTTATGCCCTGTGGTAGTACGGGATAAACATCTCTCATTGTTGTGCGTAGGGATATAAATATAATTGCAATAAAAAAGACATGTTTTGTTTGTTTGCTTCTTTGCTTTTTGTTGTCATCTAGTTTGTTTTAAGAGCTTGTTGACTTTTAAAATCTAAATCAACAAATTCTTTGCCCAGGTCAGCATAATAGAACGATGAATTGTACTCCAGTGGTTTAAAGGAAAAAAATACAATCATGATAAACAGGTAGATATTTGTAGTTATGTTATGGCGCTCATGAATGATGAAAGTATTATTACATCTGTTTATTTATTTAAATACTGAAGGATTTTCAACTTTCTCACAATGAGGGATAGAATAGTAAGGGTAGGCCTTCATTAAAGGAATCCCTCCTTTCTGCCTATCCCAAATGCTCTCATAAATTGCCATTGTTATTTGTTATCACTATCTTGTTTTTTTGTATCATTCCATTCTGTATTTGTATGTTTTAAATGTTTTTTATGAAGAGTGTTGAATAAACTGAATTGAATATTTTACAAATTAGAATAGTGTTTCGGTCCATGCGTCCTTTCATTTGTCAAAAAAGGTTGCTTTTGTTTTACTGTCTTACGGCATATTTTTGAAAGTTAAATCTATATCCCCCTAGTAAATGGTATTTGAAAGGAAAAAGAATGTTAACGTGCACACAGCTAAGTTAATTTCTTCTTTTTTCTTACGAGTAAATCATCCCATATAATTGCATGAAAGTGCCTTTATGAATAAATTGAAATATATGTTCCCCAATATAATAATAATAATAATAATATACCGCTTTTTTATAGCGCTCGATCAATACATCAACAATGCGTCTGAGCGCTTTACAGATATATTATTAACCCGGTCATCGGATTCAGGCTTACCCGCACACAATGTATGCACATTCTTCACTCCCTGGGGAGCATTCCCGCCAGGCGCTATTTTACAAGCGCACACCACATGGCAAGTTATATTATTGAGCTTAACAGCAGTGTTACAAAATGCAAATAATGATTATTCAACAGTTATATTTAATATGGTTTTGTCACTGTAAACTTTTTGAAAACAGTTGTAATACATTATAACAACAAATATGGATGGTAGCATGGAGGTATTTTTGATAACGAAGGGGAATCAAATTGTACATGAGATCTAACTTATTTTTAATGTTCAAGATTACATATGACTACTACTACTACTTCTTCTACTTATTATGATGATAATAATAATAATAATGATAATGATAATAACAATTATGATAATGATAATAATATTAATGATAATGATGATATCAATAATAATAATAATGATATTAATAATCATAAGATGTTCGTCAATTGGATGGACATTTTCCACGATCTGCGCAATGAACAACAAATTTATAAAAGGATTTTTTTAAACAATCAAGTTCGAGCAAGATGTCCCTGTCACGTGTCGTGCAGTACACTATGAGATCTGATTACATGCACGTCTGTGATGTGACTTTGTGATGAAAGTCGTTTGTGTCAATTCTCCACGTCCCTTTTACCCATTTAATTCATTTAAAATAATATAAGGAAATGTTTCATCTTCTTTTTAGATACGGTTCCATTACTTGCCAGAAGATAAGCTTTAATTTATCAAAGATTGTAAAAGAACTTTCCTCTGCCTTGCCCTTCGATTTTTAACCTGGTTCATATGATCTGGGTGACATCCTAATAAAACCGGCATTGATACTATCTAATCAATTCAAGTAAGATACACCTTTAGGCCTTAATGAGGTTCGAGTGTAACTTGTCCTTGTGGAATTATTTAGTCTGTATTAAAGAAGGGCACGTAGGCGTAGGCGTAGCCAGCAAAAGATTAAACCGGCATCCCCCAGCCTTTATGATTAAATTATTATATACAGGCTAGACAATAATTTTGTATTCGATAGCGGCTGTTTGCATCGCTCAGGGGATCATGACGCTTGCACATATCAGTTAAACCCTAGAAAATAAAAGCAAAATAGCGTCGAGCTGGTCTACGGCACATGGGACTAACACCCCTCAGCCCCACCCCCCTTCCCCTCTCATTTTCATCCTCGTCACAATGATCTTTGGGAATAGGTTACTTTTGTCGTATTGAAATCAATTTGGCTTTCACAAGGATTTGAGTATCGGGAGCAACGTCCGCCCATGCGTCAGTCTCGGTTCCCATCAAGGATTTAAACGATGAATTACATTTGAGAGCAAAACATTAGGAGATGCACAACTTTTTTTTCTTTCTTGAATTTGGGAATACCGAGGGGAAAACCAAGATACTGGGCAAGTCCAGTATTTTTTAAAGGGGGCACAATTTTCACAATTTGCATTAAATCAAGGGGGATTTGTATATTGTTTTTGCTGATGTTGTTGTCGATGTTGTTGTTGTTGTTTTTACGTGTACTTAAGGTATTCCAACTGAATTTTAAATAGAAGGGAAATTGACCTATTGTTCACCCCCCCCGTCGACTACTAAAGATAATTTGTCGTTGTTTTTCTTCAAACAACTGGAAATTATAAATGTTTTACGATCAAGCTAGAAAAGATCAAGAAAATGATCGTTAATCATGTTGTAGCTTGTAATAATGGTTGCTCAACGGCGGAGTACAAAGGTACCCCCAGCAACTTTACTACCTGTCAGAATATGAAACGGAGTTATAAATCGTCATGTACAGTACTTATGGTTTACCGGGACTGCCTATTTAGCAACTGTTCTCCCTCGGCGACGTATCATTAATTACACATGCATTGTTTAAGTAAACCTAGTCCTATGTCATGTATGTCATGTTCCTCTTAATCATGGTGATGGCTGCCGTTGGCCATGTAGTGAACTATGCTGTTGTAGAAGATCATAATCCCCATTATTACGGAAATGGAGGAGTTATAGATCTATCAACTTTTGTTTATACTTCATTTGCTTAAGCCTGTTAACCAAAGCAAGCCTGGGGGAAATCGTTCATGCTTCGTTAGAACTACATCACGACATGAGAATAGTAATAACAAGACTATGAGTACTTTATTAGTGTTTTTTTAATATAACAATTGCTACCAAGCTCCAATACTTTGTCCTAATTGAAAGTGCCGAATAAACTTGTCAAACATAAGACTTTATTTGCATATTAATTATCTGAGATGCTCTCACGGAACGAAATGAATGATGTTTGTCATGTGAGGATGCATAAAGTTGGGAAGATGGCGTAGGTGTGTCCCAGACGTCATTGCACCGTGGGTGAAAACCAATCAGTCACGCAAAGGAGGTAAAGAGATGATAAGTATTAAACACCTATACAAATTGGCGTTTCAAGCATGAATTTTAATCACAAGCAATTGCAGTACCAATCACGCCAACACAAAACAAAATGTTAACACAATAAGACAAGATAATTTAAAGAGATTATCAAGTTATACAGTGGGCGTAGACTATCCTGCCAAGCATGGTTTGCATCCTAAGTTGTAAAGATTATATCGCACGTGTGCTTATGAATGACAAGTATCCAGTATGAAAGTAACATTTTTACTTTATGCGCCATGACTAGGATTAAAACCATTTGATTTTGAGAAGAAAATGCGGACAGTTTCTTGATTACCTAATCAGCCCAAGATTTACTCTTACGAAACGGGATTATCTGATCCATACGATGGGAATTTGAATAATCCTAAAATCTCACTGTCTACATACATGTCATTGCTTTATAGTACTAACCAATTAAAATAGGTACAAACAGGCACAATCTACATTATTATTGTGCGTGTTGTGGTGCAAGCTTGATCAATAAAGGTTTGCAAACACGAGACTATGGTGTACTTGGCCTACAGATATTTCTTTATTCTCAAAATCCTTTTAGCGAATATACATGCATGAGTCTTAGTTACTTTAATATATCCCCCAGTGTCTGTCAGTTTCTGGGAATGAAGATCTATTCTTATACCCTGTCCCAAGAGTTGAAACCATACATCCACATAACCGTTGGCCGAACTGACTAGAGGACATTAAGTTCGTGTAAATGAAATCATGAGAACCATACATCCGCACACAGGCGGGTTAAAGGGAGCGCAACCGAGCCGTGCCTCGCCCCCTCCCTTTAAAAAAAAAAAATCAAAAAATAAATTTGGTATGCCTTATTTACAAAAATATCCCTACCCTAAGTTCAAGGTTTACATTCTAAAGGTACCCGAAAATGTAATAACTTTGTTTCCTACTTGCTTGACTGTCAAATAAATTTCTTCATATGAAAATGTCGATTCGACAACTAACGGTCTTTATTTTCCCACAAAAAGACATTTTCAAGCCCTTTTGTTTTGAGAGAAGTTCTAAATTAGTATTATCTTTCAAATGCCGTTGGAATTTAACCTTTTACATTATACCTTTAATGAGCCTGTAGTTTTTTGTTTTTGTTTTTTGTTTGTGTCGTGAAAAACACAAATGAAATTAAATATGTTATTTAATCAAATTCAATTAGGGAAGATGAAGCGTCTGTAATAAAAAAATCAATTTACAACAATAATTTGCTGCTGTAATTATAATATAATATACGAAAATATGATAAAAGCGGGGTTAGATGGATATCTCTACCGTGTTCAATAAAAAATCAGTTAGGCTGTATGTAATTACCATAATATTCAGTTTCCCGCTAGCTGTTTGTGCCTTTTTATAATACATTTTTGCCAGAAAGCCTCGTCATCACATGAAGCAGCGAAAACTTTAAAATCATTGTCCATTACTGTTTTCAGTGTTTGTTTTATTCTTACACATCCAGACTGCTTTAATCCGCGGTATGTGATTCAAATTAAAAGTTGCATGTATTACTTAAATCCGCGGTAGCCTTGACATTTGAGATGTTAAAAACATTTAAGCCACTCAATAATTTTTAACACGCTATGGGACAATCACTATTATAATCTCGCCGCCTGTGCCGCAAAGGCATGATAGGAACGTAATTTGCAAATTGAGATTAATTTTGATAAAGAGCTTCCCTAACCTAACGCATACGGTGATTGTGTAATACATGTTGCATATTCAATTCAATTCAATTCAATTATATTTTGCAATATACAAATCAAAGTATACAAAGTAACAGTAAATTTTAACTTTATTTACAAAGGTTATATGCGGGGCTTTCCATGAAGGTTGCGAAAACCTGTAAAGTTGGATCGCCCATGTGTGGCGTCATTTGTCTGAGGTAATACTGCGTCAACGACCAGCGCGGCCTTTAATGCGCCAAATATGAGAAATGTCGCATAACAAAAGTGATTGACAAAATCAAAAGGACACGACTTCGAATTTATAGCGTATGCACCAATGTCTTTCTCATGCTTGTTTAGCGCACGGAATAACGCATTGGAAATGTAGCCTCGTGTGCAACTGGAATAGCGTAAATATTCAAAGCAAATAAACTTATAATGTGGCAGCGTAAGGTGTAAGTAGCATTTGTTGAATATATAATGTGTACATTCACAATAGAACTGCTGTAAAATCGTGCTTAGCGGTTAGTTTTCGATGACGTATCTGTGTTCTACTTGTCACGTTCGATTCACACTTGCGCATGTGTTTATTTTATTGATTGTTCATCCATTTTAGAGACCTTACATCATACTAAAAAAACTTGTCCGTGCCAATTCCTTTGAGGAATTGATGAAATGCTTCAGTTCATTTGCACAAACTGACAAGAACATCAATGCACCTTTTTTTCTTCATGTTTTCGCCATTGGGGAATTGACATGCCAAGGGGTTGCAGCATCATCCGTGTTACTGTAGGAGCAGAAATCGTTTTGCCTCATTGTACCCAGATTTTCTTCTTTCTTTATTCTTTCTTGAGGAGGTGCGATTTCCTTCCAGTCTATTTTCTCACAGCGCACTGATTATTTGAAACGAGAAAATGAAAGATGGAAAACAAAAGGCACTTATGCGTGCCCATTTTTTTAAAGAGTAATGCCTGATTTCAAAGAAAAGGAAAAAAGAATTCGCTTTCATGCCAACCAACCCACAAATCCCTTTCCTACGCCTCTGGCATTTCTGTGACAGACCTACATTCTAACTTCCCCTGTTATCTTAAACGCAAATTTGAGGTGTGTTTAATGAAGGGTAATGTTCGCTATATTTCTTATTCTTAAATAGAATGCCTCGGCTCGCTTGATAGCACATCAACTGTGCATTTTAAAAACCAAGTAAATGTAAATCGTCTATTATCCGGCTAAGGAAAAGTATTTTACAGTCTCGGGATTTCCTCGAAGTACCCCGTATATGATGACATTTAGGTGTTTTTCCCTCTAGTTAAACTAAAAACCATTTCTGATGGGAAAACTGTCATTACTCAAAAAAAATACATACATGAAAAAAACTAAACTCTAATATCCTAGCCTGAAAGCATATTGTTTTGTTTTGTTCTTTTTGAAATGACACAAGCTATGAAGACAGTAATGAACCTGCTATACAGGTCCTTATTATTACAATGAAATTAACACTAACGGGGAAAAGTAGTATCCCGGTATTTAATGAAAATAACCAGAGGCATCCATTTCCATTTCGTCCCTGCAATGTCCTACTCCTTTATTACAATCGCTCAGGCAACCAACAATTAGTGCCGAAGAGGTCTTAATAAGACTTTTTAGCTGAAAATTCAGGAGATTCACTCCCGGTGTTTTGATTGAACACATTGGCAAGGGGTATCTTTGTTATGTTTCTATCTGTCGAGGTGTTATTGCTTGTAATGCGAAGTAAATGGTATGGGATATGACTGCGCTCCCCTGGCGAAGGTAGTTTTCAAAATCATGTCATTTCGTTTCGTTGGCCTCTTTAGACAAGGGCGTCTCTAGGATGTTTAGAATGGAGGTGGGGATGGAGTGTTGGTTTAAAGCTGACAAGGTTGTCACCAAGCAGGCAAAGCTAAATAACAAGTAATGTTTTAAAATCATAGTTTATTGAACTTGCCAAAAAGTGTCAAATAGTACTTAAATCTCGAGTGTTTGCAATTTGATAATAGAACTGTGAAGCACTCCAAAACAAAAAAATAAAATCAGCGGGTTATTTGATAGCTAAACATTCTTAATTTGATAGAATCGTGGGTTTGTCCCGGATAGTTTTCTTCCACGGCAAATACCATTAGTTCTGAATCATATCGGTCTGCCGAATCAGCGGAACGTCAGCGGCAAACCTGATAATGCTTGCAAAACTTATTGTATTAATAGGGGTGGGGATTTAGTTCGTTTACCCCCAAAAAAAAAAAAAAATATATATAATAATAATATATATATATATATATATATATATATATATATATAAAAGTGCGAGAATTCTCAACTCTGACATGACAACGGGTACAGCTACGTCTCACGTTCCTAGACCATTTTCTTCACGCCTATATATATATATATATATATATATATATATATATATATATATATATCATATTTTACAATGCCCAATTCCTTTAGATAAAAAACGCAATTTATTTGTTTTATGAACCGACGATTCACATTGACTCTTTTATAGAGGAATAAACAATACTGAATGTTGTGAAAACTGCACTAAATATCATGACTATCTATCAACGTAACTGGTTTGTAACTATTGGGTGAATTTCACTGCTGATGTTTTTACAAAGCAATCTCTTTTTCTTTCTCGAACATCGGATTGTCCACGATGACTGTTTATACTAAACTAAGATCCCACCATACTAACTTTCTTTTCAGAGAAGGGATAGGCCTATTTAGAAAAATTACAGGCACCTTTTAAAAGATTGGACGTGTAATTGCTAAAAGCATACGCCATCTTTTGTTGTTTGCAATAAAGATTTGGATAAAGATATAGATATGATTCTCCGACCTAAAAAAATACGACCAGATATGCCCATTACCAGTTACTTTAAGATGGGCAAAGGATAAAGCATCAATCTAACTCTAAGTCGGTGTAATGGAAAATACATATTTAACGATGCCGTTTTTGTCACTTTGCCATTTTATTTCCGATCGGCATTATTTCAATCTTCACCATTCACATACTGATTCTTGCTCCGTCAAGTTTCAAGTTTTGTTCCCTAAAAGCTAAAAGGAGAAAATATGGCTATACAAAAATAAATAAAAAATATACACATGAATGCCATCTAGATTGATTGTAAAGAACGAAATATCTCAAAAGGAAAGTGTTTTACCGTTTGTTTTGAGCAGATAGGATTAAAGAGAAGGTTGAGTTCTGGGAAGAGGTGAAAAATAATTTGTGAGCGTTATCGTTGTTATTATGCAAGTGTGGAAGAACATCAGATAAAAAATGTTTCCTGAAAAGCATGGCTCTTCAAATGCCTTAATATTCTAAATAGGGCATGTAACAGCATAAAAATCGGGACGGATTTTTATGCCACATGTTCGTGTAGTCCCATATACATCTTTCTGTGTACAGTGCTTGTAACTTTACCAAGACTGGGCCAAATTTCTTATCATTCTGATGATTCCAGAACCTTGCAGTACACACCAATACTTTTATGCTAGATGATCAACATTTTCTGATCGATTCCACACCGTTTCTTTCACAATGCAATCGCATGACCAGAACTCAACTTTTATCTTTAATGATAAAAATATGCTGAAGTTGGTCAGATATGTAGGCCTTAAAGGGGGACAAATATGAAGCTTCTACTTAAAGGTAAAGACCAGTTTTGGAAACGCCCCTCTCTCAAAAAATGAAATGGAAGCTCTCATTACCAATCGTGTGAAAGAATATGTTTTGACTAATACGTGATGATACAAATTTTGCCGTGAAACCGCCTACTAATTGATATATTTGGTAAATTATTATATCTATTGGGACCAAATAGATATCGCGCACGTGGTCGCGTAGTCCCATATACATCTTTCTGTGTACAGTGCTTGTAACTTTACCAAGACTGGGCCAAATTTCTTATCATTTTGATGATTCCAGAACCTTGCAGTACACACCAATACTTATATGCTAGATGATCAACCTTTTCTGATCGATTACACAACGTTTCTTTCACAATGCAATCGCATGACCAGAACTGGTCTTTATCTTTAACAAACAAGTTAAGCAGTTTAAATTGTTTTAGGAAAATTAGGCACTGTGTATTGTTCAGTTCGACTAATGCTATATGATATGATATTTGCTGGTAAATCAAAATACTATTGATAAATCACTTATTGTAATCCCGGGTGATAGTTACACCAGAGGCGTTTTTTCTTTGTCGAAATGCAAAATCAAATCAACGACACACTGCTTAGAAAATATAAGCATGTCTATATGTGTACATTTGTCTGTAAATGGCTGCATCGTGGTATTCATACCAACGACCATACGTGTGTAACGTATGTAGTACGACAAGTTTTAAGTAGAAAATCATTGATTTTGTGTCCCTTCTTGTTAGCCTTAACAAAACCGTTTTTGAGTACTTCTGCACGTACAAGCTATCAGGCACAGTAGTAACAAGGTAGTGTTTCTTTGGCGCATTTTTTTTTAAATCGAAATATCCGAGCGATTTTGGAGAAATATTGCAATCTTATTTACTCACTTCCTACTCGTATAATTAGAGGATTTCGATCAAAAAGCCGTTTGAACGTTTGAACTCGTTGCCTCGTTGGTCCGGGTGGACTCTGTTTTAAGCCTATATAAATGAAGAGATACCGATCATCAGTGATTGACGAAGGGATTGCATGTAGGTTTTATTCCTTTGACCAACTTAACTGCATTTCAAAACGTGTTTTTTGTTCACTCATTATTACGCAAAATGACCGTGGTGATGATGTAAGTTACGTTAACTAACACAATAACTGCCTCGTCAGCTAAAAATGCGAAAAAGAGGGTAGTACATCACTGTAGGTTCAATATACGTTTAAATATGGCATTAAATAAAAATCAAAAAATGATCGACGGCTTGATATTTTGGAAATTATTTTCAGAAAGACTTTAATATGACTTGCCTGTCTGAATTCACAAGAATCAGTTCAAGTTATAACACTGTCCATGTATGCTGTATACCACTAAACCGACTCCACACCGACTTCATACCGACCGACTTTCGGCTTATTCGTCGTAATGTCCATTCTTGATTGTTATGTTGTCGGTCTGGCGTCGGTCTCGATATTCCGACTGGTCCATAAAATTAATAACATAATTCTCTCCCAAAACACCCGAGGCCTTACGATACAATTCCTCTCCCATGATCTGACTCGGTCTTTATCCCGACAGTAAAAGTGAAGGAAAAAAAAACGGTAAAATTTTAGTACATTGAAAAGAAGAAAAAAATAAAGAGACAGAAAAACCTTGTAAGAAAAGAAAAGAGAAATGGCGAAATACAAAACGAGGGCAAAAGTGAATTTTACATAATGCGTCCTTGTGTTTAGAAAGAGACCAGCACGATGAATTAATAAGAAAAGGAAAATCGTGTCCTTACCACGCTTATTCGATGGTAATGCTCGAAAATGACCTTTTAATATAGACATTTGATATGTTTGGGCGAAAAGTCGAGACGCATTAGTTCGTGTCTTTGATTATTTTTTTATCCAAAACCTGCCATTTAATCTACCGATTTCGCTGAAATGAGGAAAAGAGAAACGGGGTACCGTGATTTTAGCGGGTTATTTTATATAATAACCATTTCATTAAAACCACATTAGGATAATGAGATATGCACAATCATATTTCCTAAAAATAATGTACTTGTAAATTGGGAAGCGAAGAAACCTATGATATTGCCCTACGTTTGATTAATATGTAAATGGAAATCCAACCGATGACAGCTGATTGATCTATAAAGGGAAAGATGTAAACAATAAATGAATAGATACATAGATAGATAAGAGAACAATAGTTAATTAATGAACTAATTAATTAATTATCATCTTTTTATCCTGGATTGAGAAATAGATCGGGCGAAATCGGAAGGACGTCAAATAAACTTTAAGAAACTTATATATCTTCTAACTGAGATCACTAATCATATGAGAATTAAAAAATGGCAAATTAGCAATTTAATTGTAATATTACATACCAGATGACTTCATCTATTGTTTTAAATTTTATTGCTAATGAGGATGTCTTTTTGATGGACAATACTAATTACGTTCGTATCTATATGAATGAATGGCAATTTTGCGTGATACATGATTATCCCAAAAAAATATTTTTAGAGGAAAAAGGATTTTACAGGATTTTACAATATCTATTTTAAAAGCAAAATTCAAAGCTAGATTGAATTTTATAACGATTAGCGAGGGTTCTTTGCGTTCCCATGCCTTTCGATATCCTTCAAAATATTTCCCAGATGTCCTCTTGACACCCGCCTAACCTTTCCGCTCATCAACTGTCACCATTTTCAACGAGATTTATATAAATAGATATATTAAAGAAATTATTTGATACCTCCGAGACAACAATGGCAAATCAACATAATTTGCTCTTCATGGTATTCTGATCTCTCATCCAAACTAATAATTTGTGTCTTTCCTTTAAAAAAGATGAAGGTTTTTCCTGAGTATTATCCCGAAGGAATGGTTTTGCTGTGCTCAATTTCCTCGCTCATCAATGTCACAGTGATGACATACCCGTAAGCTACGTTGACACATTACTAGTGCAAGAGGGACGTAACTGCCAGAAGGATATTTCTCATACGTCTCCATTGAACAAGAAAAGAATACACTGTGATAGAGATTTTTTAGTGAATTGTATGGAGATGCAAATATCACATTCCTGCTATATAACTCTTTAATGAAAATATTATACATAAATTATGGAATATTCCCCTGCTGAAGAGAATTTCTAAAGTTTCCTAGGGAAATATGAAATATTATATTAATTATTTTCTGTGACAAAAATGTGTCTGGCTTCCTTTCATTTTTTTTAAAAGTTTGCCAAGCACACGAGACAAGATGCTCATCAGACATTTTATCGTTGCTTAGGTTTGTTGTCGAGCAATATCTCACACTAGGTAAAGTTATTGTCATGTTTGTCCATAAACATTTTGATTGACTTTGTTCCATAAGCTATAAAACACCTTCTGTGTTATGCAGTAGCATTGAATGTTTTATAGCAGATATCATGGATGAATAGTCACGAGTTATATTTAAGTTTTATATGGGTTATGCATGAGTTATATCTGAGCTATATATAAGTTACACTTTAGTTATGATCGTCATGCCAAAAATCATAATGGAGTATCACTCAATGAAGTATTCCATCCGACACTTCTTGACCAAAAAAAAGCATTTAGAACCGTTTGCTATTTTCATGATTTTTTTGTTCTCGAAAACTAACGTTTCATATTTCTCGTTCAATAAAGTTTAGCCACGTCAGTTTTCGTTTGTATCTGCTTCCAACACCAATTCCATTAGCAGAACTTTGCATATTTATGGCATGGATGCTCATTTCAATTACGAAATATAACACTTTTGATAAGTGATATCGTTTTCTTTCATGGAAATCGTCAAAATTGTTAGATGTGTCAAAGACGGAAATTGCATCCAACAAGTTTCTCACCAAGGGAGTGTAGTCCTATTAACAAAATGCAGGATCTTGCTATACAATCAGTAAAACATTTTCTACTTCAATGATATGAAACACCTTTGATTAAAGTTGCGCTTTCCGTTCGAGGCCATCATTTCGATAAAAGCATTACTATAGGCCAGAGATGGAAATAGCGATAACAATTTTCTCTAGACAATTGCGTTCTCTATAAGGAGATGTATGCCGCGTTGAACTGGAGACAGCGTGGGCGAATGTAGCAATAAAGATTCAATATTATTTCTGTTCACTACTCTAAGACGAAATAAGGTAGCATTTCACTTGAATATGCGGCACAATGCTTTAATAGCAGAGTTTACCTTTAACACAGTTTTGTACAAAAGGACTATGTGTTGTTTGTGTACATTAGATAATGTGTACTTGTTAATCTGCGCTTGGACAGGGATGGCAAATTGAATCTCATCATTCATCTTTCATACTCAGGCTAGTATCTCTTTCGCAGGTGTTCTTAGCTCCATGTACAAGGGACGAATGTGGAGGCAGTGCTTCAATAACGCTGTTTGTCAATTAATCAAATGTTGCCCATGCTCACTTACTCAAACGACGTCTTACATCACTGCCATAAAGGCTATAACTTTTATTCTTTCATGTGAGATATTGAAAGAAAGAAAAAAAGCGATCAAGTGATTGTCCTTACCAGAAACGTAATACCGTGGAAAATAAATCGTCCATGGAAATTGGATTGGCCGTAGTCAAATTGCTTAAAAAGTTGCCGCCTTGTATTGATCGCTTATACAAGAATATTGTTAACGACGTAATCATCGCTGTTTGAGGATGGTGTCGGATAAGTGTTACAAAAATTATTGCTATCTTGTTCCCGCCTAAAAACACAAGCGACATGTACGTGGTGTACGGGCGGTCAGACGAAGTTTGGAGTTTATCTTGTCTTCAGAGAGAATTGAAATGGAGGAATGGGATAGATAAAGATGATGACAAGAGAGAGAGAGAGAGAGAGGAAGAGAGAGGAGTGAAAGAGACAAACAGAAATAGTAGTTGAGAAGATGGAGAAGTAGAAAGGAGATTGAAGAATGTCACGTGAAAGGTGCGTTTTGTTTTTTTAACGGAGGTTTAACATTCGTGCTTTCTCTCTTTGTCTGTTTCTCTATGTCTGTCTCTGTCTGTCTGTCTGTCTCTCTCTCTCTCTTTCTTTCTCTCTATCTCTCTCTCTCTCATTCTTTCTTATCTTTTCATCATCTGTTACTGTCATAGAAAGACGTAATATTGCATGGATGCCTGCATGATAGTAAAACGGAAGCTTGCCTCGTCCTCAGAGTGTTTTGAAATGATGCAGAAACTAAAGAAAAGAGTGGGAGAATCGGACTCTGCCTGTGGGGATGTTTGTGGGCGGGTATGTGTATTTGAGCGAGAAAGAGAGATAGAGAGAGGGGTGGGATGAGGGGGCAATAATTTAGACCGAGATGAACAAATGAAATGGAAGAGGAATTATTGAATATAATCTTTCTGAAAGGGTAAGAACAACTGCCTGCAGTTTCATACCGGGGTCTGTATCGTTCTCAGAGAAAGTTAGAGGCTATCAAGGTGGAAAGAGGTAGTGGGAAAAGGAGAGAAGGGGAGGGAGAGATAGAGGGAGAAGAGAAGAGAAGAGTGAAGGAGATATATACTATGGGGAGTGATTGAATACAAGGTCGAATCTCACATCTGCGGGGGTCCCATGCAGATAAGTATTAGTATCTTGCCAAATGTAGCTTTATTCCCTCTAGACACACACACACACACAAAGAATCAAACTTGATTGGATGTCTTATTAAATCATCAGATTGAGTGTTTCATGGTCGTTAGAGAGAGAGGGCGAGAGAGAGGAGAGAGAGAGAGAGGAAGGAGCAAAGAGATAGAGTGAGAAGATAGAGAGAGAGAGAGAGAGAGAGAGAGAGAGAGAGAGAAGGAGGGCATAGAGAGAGAGAGAGAGAGAGAGGGAGAAGGGGAGAAGATTAGAAGGTAAGAAAGTTAAAGGTGGTTGGCCAATGAGACCGCGGGAAGAGGTAAACAAACAAAAAAAAAGATGAAGAAAGACGACGCAAAGTGGTATAAAAAGGAATGCGGAGTTGGAATAAAAGAAAAGGGCAGGTTGATTTATAATTAAATAAAATTCTAAGATGCCCCGCTAACATAAAGGACTGATCACGAACTGTTTACTTTCTCCAAATCGGATATTTTCCGGTATTAAGATTAAAAGGAGAGGGGTTCGTATTGCTTTCCTTAAAAAAAATGAAGAATATACAAATTCTAGAAAGCCAATGGAACATTGATGAAAGAGGGGGAATGGAGGGACCGGGAAAGAGGCATGGGTGGAAATGATGGATTGATTTTAAAAACATATTGAGAAAGGGGAAGACTGGCTGCAATATCAATTTCTCAATTTATGCCAGAAGTAACGAGGAATGGGAGAGAGGGGAATGTGGGACAGGGGGAGCGAGGGGAATGGGGTGGGCTAAGGGGCAGAATGGAGGATGGGAAGGAATAGGGGCTGAAGGACAGTTGCGAGTTAACATTGGGTGTGAACAAGCAGGAGCATAATTAATTAATTTTGATTGTGGTTCATCAATGAAGAAGGTAGTGATTAGGATGAATAACGTCTTTGAGAGTTTGTGATCGTTTAAATCGTGTTGAATATTCACTGTTTTTGCTACGTCACAACTCAATACCGCGCATTATGCATATATCATATAGAAAAGCTTTTATTTGAAGAAGATCGCACACAATCATTATACTCAGTGATTACAATTTTGTTCATTTAGAAGATAGGATCGTAGATATTAAACAAACTAGTTCAAGGGGAAGGTTAAACCAGTTAATGGTTATGTAAAATAAATTTAGAAGCCGAATACTTTTAAGTTGAGCATATAAAAAACATAGTGGTACTTTAAAAAAGTATTACTCATACCAAAACGGGGGAGGAATTGAAATGTGTAGTATTACATTTACAGTCACATTATAATCGAAAACAAAATGACACTCTAAACTAGCGGGACATCAAACGAAAAAAACATTGATTTGAAACAAATTGAAGATGAAAAATACGACAGACGATCAAATCCCATGCCGACTAAGATAGATTCGACGACATTGATACACAGACATGTGCCTCGTTTCAAGATGATAACAGTCTATCTGAAACAACCATCGGGGAGTTTGGTGTGTTGATCTCAGTCAGTGTCAGGGACATGCCAGAGAGCTACTCCGCCATCTGTCTTCAGCAGCAATGATGAACTTTGCCGATTGAACGAGATAGCGCAGTCGTGTAAATACCAATGAGTTACATACTTCTCTATAGGCCCACACACTTGTGTCACGCCATAGGAGCACATTTAGCGTGCAACGTTGAGCCCTTTAGGTTGTTTCAAGTATTTGCACCCGTACTCCGTAGAGATTCGCCATTGATCCTTGCGCCATTGCGCATGAGGCGTCATTTTCCTGACGTAGCCTTGCGTCAGTAACTGATGCGGTCTTTGATGCGTCATGTAAGGGTGGCATGGTACCAAAATGATTGGGGAAAAAAGCGCATTGCATTGAATTATTATCTCCTTACTCTTCAGTTCTACTCTCGATATTTTCCACCACATACACTTGCTCCGTTTACCGTTTACTGCTTACTTCAGTCCTTTTTCTTTCTCATGATTTCAGTAGAACTATGTTACTTTATGCTAATTCTGATTTCTTTCTAATTTTCGTGTCCATATGTTGCAATAAGCTATATTTCTCGTATTTGTACTGATTTATTGTTCAGATTCAATACATCATGTTATGTTATGGTATATATTACATTATGTGTAATTAATTTTGTTTGTAAACTTTTGTAATTCGGCTAAACGCCGCGATGAAAGTTTTATTTGAAATATACCATTTTTAATAATCGAATGAATGAATGTCTTACACCCGATGCACACAATGCGTTATGCCAATACCGCCAATTACGCTGACTGATGGTTTTTAGATGCGTTCAATAGATTTTCATACCGCAGTCAGCATTGGAAAATCAGCACAAATTCATAGTGACGGCTCAATTTACTTTGAAATTCTTGCAAGATTTACGCTGTATCTAAATGTACAAAAATGGTGGCTCATGAAACAATTCTATGAAGAGAAAGAAAGAGGGACGAAAAGGTTTTTGACTCTTCGATGAAAAAGAGATTTCCAGTAAATGTCAAAATAGCTCGGGGGGAGGGGGTCTTTCGACTCGTCTTTAAGCATTAGAGCCATCCGGAGCTTTACCAGGATAACCATCAGTTGTTGCAGAAGAGAACAGAATTACTTTTTTCCCTTAAGAAAACAAAAATACCTGGTTCCTGAGAGACTTAGCGCTGAATTATGTAGGATGCACGAGACAGTGATGTATCATAATGATGTAGTATCTAATCGCCCGCCAGGTGAAATTCACGAAGAAATACAACAAGTTGTGCCCCTAAAGGAAAGACAAAATTCAGATTTGAGGAGTTTTTTTAAAGACAGTCTGTGACTGGTAATCCATTTTTCCCTTCCCTACACATACAAGTAACACACTGAGAAAACAATTCTTAAAGTGCGGGTTCAAAGAAAATCACAAATATGGCAAATAACGTATTACTAGAAACTGGTAAGCTAACAGATGGCCATCGTACAAGTTTTAGGTCAACTGCATATCGGGTGATTTATAAACATACAAATAAAGCCACCTCCATAGCATCTGGGATATGCGAGAGATTCGCCAGAAAAATAACGATGTTTTAATGCCGTCACAATATGAACCAATCCTGCCCAAGCAGACGACATCCCATAAAGAATGAACATAATTGCAATGCTATTATTTCTCAAATTATAATGAGTTTAGTGTATATAAATGTGATGGAATTTTACACCATTCAAAAGGGATATGAAACCGATTCTGATAACTAAATTCTTTTGTTTGTAAATACACAGGATAGGGGTTAATGAACAATCAAAGAAACCACACTTTCAAATTTAAAACCCCCCGGAATGATAGCATGGACGCATTTGTTCCCTCCTCTTGAAACGCCGAGCATACCGCGGTGTATGCAGCTGAAAATACAATGGCGTCGTATTTTGTTTACAAGCGACAGACTCCTTTATTTTTTTATCGCTGCATTTTGCCTAATAATTTTTTTTATTTTGCAAATAATGCCATGCGCGAAGTTAAGAGTGAGGCAATAGATTAAGAATTTAGCCTGACGGTAGTGAAGTAAGAGAAATAACTGAAGAGAAGAAAACGAACCAAGCACTGAAAATGTGTGAGATGTCATGGGACATCGTCTGCTTGTGCAAATCATGTTCAACATGTGACGTCACACATCTCAGCAGCGATCGGAGAGCATTTCAGGTGCTATGCCGGGGCTGTATTTAAGCGTTTTGTAATTCATAATAATCATTACTTCGAATGTTTCCAAGCATTGAATTGTGACAACCTTGTCAAATCAAAGTGTCACCTTTGCAATGATGACAATAAAGTTAGTTTTTAAAATCAATAAACCTTCTCTTTAAAGATTTAAGTGATGTTATGTTTTTTTTCTATGTCTGCCCCCCCCCCGCCCCTCTCTCTCTCTCTCTCTCTCTCACTTTTTTATGTCTCTCTCTCTCTCTCTCTCTTTTTCTCACTTTTTTTTATGTCTCTCTCTCTCTCTCTTGCGATGTGTACTCATATTTGCTTTTAGCTGTTACGCGTGCGTGTTATATTCACTGAGGTAAGATATCTCAGATCTATACTTTGCTTTCATTTCCCATATACAAACATTTAGATCCTACCCACCAACTGTAATCAAATATTGAATTCAGAAAGAATTACTCACGCTCTTTACACATTGCTGAAGAGAAAGAGAGAGACAAAAAGTACACTAATCTCATCCCTTCCGTTCTTCACCAATCTTCCTGTGGACTTCACGGTAAATAGACTGGGTTACTTTTGTTCAGATCCATGAGTATTCAATAATACGTGACTGTTTAAGTGTACCTCATGGCTGAGATCTAACGAAGATGTGAACTTGCACCAGTCTGGAGACATCCGTTATTGGGATACAATAGGGACTTTTAGATTTGCACGTCGACGTAGTGGACTGCAACGTGTGCCATTCTTTCAAGGCACTGGCCCGTGCCCGGCAATGCCTTAAAAGGACGTCACATTACCTTAAAAGGATGTCACCGTGGCAGTCCACGTTCTCGTCGTGTAAAATATAAAAGTCCCTAATTAGTGTCCTCCGTTAACGGTACAAGTTCTGCGTCAATGAACACGCACAACCTTTGAACCCTGCTAGGCTTTGCGGTGATTCATGTAAACGGCATGACTGTGATGTTTATTATGGGAAAATATCATATAAAACTAACTATGACATGTGACCTTGAAGGAAACCTCACCCCAAATAATGATTGTAGGTATTCTGAAAAAATGAGATGTATTTCTGCCCTTTGATGTACAACATTCCTTACGGACGCGTACAAGAGATATATAAATGAAGATATTATTGGTATGATATAGGCCCTAATTCCTGTTAGCATGACATGGGCGTATCAATTTTGTTGACAATGTGACGTACCAGGCGAACTTGTACATGTATAACTCACCAAGCTTTAGTAGTAAATCAATAACAAAACCTTTACTTTTCAATGAGGGAAAATCATAGTGGAGAAGGTAAAATTATATTGGGTGAAAAATATACAACAGGAGAATAATTGTAACTCATTTATTTCAAAAAAATAAAATATAGCAGTTTCATTTATGCGAATCCATCACCCCAGAAGAGCCGCAACTTGGTCGTGCAATTTGCTTTCTGGCAATTGTAGTACAAAGGATAATAGCAGGTGAATGAAATACTTCATCAGGACACACGTGTGGGAAGGAAGCATGCCTATAAAAATAATTTGAATACATTTACTTGATAAACGACTTCGCATAGCACGTCACGTTTATTATCAAGACAATGGGCGATACCCATATCGTGATGAGAAATTGTTCATTATGCTAAGAATATTTTGCTATATACTTCTCTCATACACTTTAGTGTGGAGTCTTGTATATTGATTGGCAAGAATGCCATAAATCTCTCAGAATAACTGAAGTTGTTTCTTGGGGTGAGGTTTCCTTTAATTTAGTAGCCTGCGAAAACTACAGGTATATCAGATCTCGGTCATATATTTATCACACGTTGTCCTCGAAAAACGTCTGTTTCGCTGACTGTATACAATTAGTAACTTTTTAGCTATAGTAACCCATCTACCAATTCGGCTATGTTCACTGGCCGCGACAGGGGAATAGGACCTCAACTGTCTCACTGTTGTTTTCAAATTGTATTCTAAATTTCCTTTTAGCATTCGATAAGTTGTACAATTCTTAGTGTATGAGAAGGATTCACTGATCTATGTCTGTATTCTTTTACTTTCTGACCTATAGTAATGCGCATCATTCCGTTCTGAGACAATTATATGCAAAAGAAAAATACAAAATAACTTCACTGGTGGGAGAGGTGCGAAATGAAAGTTTATCATCCTTTAATAGCATGGCATTCATGAATCGTAATTCCAAGGCGTTAAATGGAAGCGTTTTATCCCAATTGGGTAATAAATATTACATCGCCATTCCCCATCCAGGCGCTGGAGATAAAGCAAAGCTTCAATTTCATGCAAAATTGCCGTAGTGGCAGCAGGCCGCATTATCTTTAAAACGATGATGGCATCAATATTGCAGGGTATCAGAAAATGTCAAGGAAAATGTGTGTCATGGGTGTAATATCTGCGCTATTTTACGCGCTAAAGCAAGACTTTGTGAATGGGTGCAGGGGGCAAAGCTATGAATGAATTAGATTTAGAGCCACGTTTATGTATGGAAGTGGGTGTTTGCTACGTCTGATTCCACTCGCAACCGCAAATAAACATGTCTTTATTTTGTAATCAATCAGACGCACGTCGTTTCATTTCCCATCAAGTCAATCAACCAGTTCGCCAAATGTTGTCATGGGCTAACAGTCTGTTAAACACAGTTCACTCATTCCAGTACAATTGCAAAATTGACGTTGTATTATACAAAACTTATTAACAAAAAAGTATGAGGCTTTTAATAAACAAGATCGTTAAAAGAAGTTTAAGTCCTATTAATAATGAAACGCAATTTATGAGCCGTTTTATTCTTGTTAATGCTAGTTGGGAAGACTATCACAGTAAAATGGCTGATTTGGACCAAACGTCTGTGCTCATTTCAGTTCAGTTGGGTATCATTTATTTCCATCAAATATTAGTCATATATTCACAATTTTATATGTGCACTGTATTGACTCAAACTTCAGCAAGATCGTTTCTGTTTATGTCTTTCATTCCAAAAACGTCTCAGTATATATATCAATTCTTATGTTCTACATTTTCAACTTTTCCCAACTGATTCCAGTTCTTTTCACAGTATTGATGCATTACCAATACTCAGTTTTATCATTTTAAAGATCGAAGTGTAAAAAACAGAATGGGTCAAACTATATCAATTGCTCTTCTTCTTCTTCTTCTTGTTCTTAGACTTCTTCTTTTTCTTCCACTTCTTCTCTTTCTTCCACTTCTTCATCTTCTACGTCTTCTTCGTCGTCTAATTCTTTTTCTTCTTCCTCTTCTCCTTCGTGTTCTTCTTCTTCTTCTTCTTCTTTCTTCGTCTTCGTTTACTTCTTCTCCTTCTTTCGTATTCGTCCCTTTTTCTTCTTCCTCTTCTTCTTAGTGTTCTTTTTATTCTTCTTATTCTTTTTTCTTCGTCTTCGTTTACTTCTTCTCCTTCTTTCTTATTCGTCCTCTTTTCTTCTTCCTCTTCTTCTTCGTGTTCTTTTTATTCTTCTTATTCTTTTTTCTTCGCCTTCGTTTACTTCTTCTCCTTTTTTTCCTATTCGTCCTTTTTTCTTCTTTAGCGTCTTCTTCTTCTCAACACACTAAGAAAAACAAGCAGTATTTGCCTGCCAGTTTCATATGACCTTCTTAACATGTTATAAGACATTTGTCTTGAGAGCTGATGCCATGAGGTCGCAGTGATAAGGGTGGCGTGTATACACAGTCTACGTAATGAGACAGGTGTGCATGATGTTCTGAATAATCTACGCTTGTCTCACTCTAGCCTTCTACGCCAGACTGCTGTCCCTTTACCACCGAAAGAAACACAGAAACAGTGTCTTTCCAATATTCCCCGGATCCTGCTAGCTGTTTTGCTTAATCTCTTTGTTCCCTTGGATTCACTCGTTGTCCTGTACTTGGGCCATAAATAGAAAGTTGCCTGTTGCTTTTCCCGCTCCCCGTCTCTCCTAATCTGTCCGTTTTGACATGCTTGTCTGATAATGTTTATTTCATGTCGATCTGCTGGGAAATTAGCCGTAGTGAAGGGTGTTCTGAGAGAACGCGACCCCAGCTTCGCGTCATACAGGTTGGGCGGCGTTTCCACTGTACTGCGCACATGTGGAAATCTGTAGTAGATGTGGAATAATTAATTTATAAATAAGATTGTGACGTCATTAAGTATTAGGCCGCTTTAGTTTTACGATGAAAAATCACCCGCCACTGGTAATACAATACACACTAGGAGAAATCTACTAATGCCATCCAGTAAATCAGCATGACAACGTGCTAAGCCTTATCGCGCTTAATTGATACATGTATCTGTTGTATATTGTCGAATCGCGTGGGTTTTCTCTACGAGCGATAGAATGACATGATTAGTCTCTCGGCTTTTACCTCTTCGTATCAGGCCGAGATTCCTGCGCAATCATTTACCCCCATGGATCCGTATCTAAACAAACTATGCATTACGACTTCCAATTCAGTTTACTGACGTTTTAAAGCTAGAATGTACATTATCAGCTTTGGGGAAGGAAATGATGAAATTCTATAATTATTGTACTTTCACCCTTTAAGCTCAATTGTGGAGCTTTTCCTCCTGTTGAATTTGCAATTTAGAAACATTAAGTTGGCGTAAGTTTGCCAACAGGGAATGCTTGTGAAACTCTTGGCTTGAAGATCAGTGCACGTCCTTGAAGTCCCATTTGTGTCTAGGGAAGGATAAAGCGCATAATCCTTATAAAGGATTCAGCTACCAAGTGGGTAACAAGACGCTCCGGGATTCGCCGGAAATAGCTCTAACGTCGCCTTCCGACGGAAGGCTGCGATTCATTATGTGGAGCGAGCAAAACCATGGGGTTTAACGAGAACAGAATAATGATTCTCTTGATGGAACATTACGGTGAAATGTTTCCCCTCCAACAATGTTTATTTTATGAGATAAGGGGAGGGTGACGAAGAGAGATTTTGAAACGAGCTGGCATCGGCTAATGGTGATCCATTGGATAGGTCGGGTTGCATTGAGTGCTCCCGGCAACTCTTCACTGGAGGAGTCGGTAAGACGATGACGGCAGGAGGAGAGGTTGACAGCGGAACGAAAGAGATGGATGGAGAGATGCAACAGAGGATATGAAGAGAGGAACAATGAGACAGCTAAAGGCGAAGAAGTTAACCAGAGGAGAATAAAGGGATGAAAAAGGTATCTCTGGTGCGCGACTCTCACCTGGAAAAAAAGAACAAAGCACCTGGCATGCTGTGAAAGAAGAATGATCAATATCGAATATGAAAGAAAACGCAAACGGGTTTACATATTGCAGATGGCCATTGAAACTAAAAGGACAGTTTTAGGCGAATACTCAAACGAAGTTCCAACGATGTTAATGTCAAAAAAATGTGCTTCCTTCATCCATATAAGGATTAACGGAGAATGACAAAAGAGATATAGGCAAGATGTAATTAGTATGTTAGATTGAGAAGAGCATGAGGGAATATACGTTGATGTACAATTTCATTATAAAAAAACATAAATCCAGTACATGAGAGAAAAGGGGCGTTGATCCTTCGTTACAATCGGGAATATAAGAAAATCAGCCTAGTGAGAATAATTACCATTAATCAAAGAATAAACATGATGCTTTCTAAATTGAACTCATCGGAGAGTAAATCAAATCGTCACGAGAAAAAGAATAATGAGAGAGAGAGAGAGAGAGAGATGGAGAGAGAGAGAGAGATGGAGAGAGAGAGAGAGAGAGAGAGGGAGAGAGAGAGAGAGAGAGAGAACAGGTGGGAAAATGACGCGAAATTTGGACTTGGTATAAAGAGCAAAACGGTAAGATGAACGTAAATAGCAAACAAATTGGAAAGAAACAAATTACAACGCGATGAAAGAAAGGATTTAGACATGGGGGAACTAGAAATCAACACAAATGTAAGATTTGTACAAAAAGTGAGAGGGGAAACACAAGAAAATAATTCCTGCCACTGGTGTGGAAATAGACATACAGTTGAAATGCATCTGTGATATGTTTACGCTGTCATGTCCCCTATCTCCTTACAAACCAACACAAATTTGGTTCATAATTTCGTTAATATTCGTCAATGCATTTTAGGAGAACACGATATATCTGAAAGTGAGATGGCTTAACGCGCGTCAAAGCCAGTTTGTACAAAAGACAGTGTCGAGTTTCCTTTTGCTTCGACACCTTTTAATGTATGAAAGTAGCATGTTTTTCACTTGTTCCCCTATGCTTCATCTTTTCCATTGAAAGGCTCTCTCCTGGCTTGGTTGTTAGTCTCAGATTTCGGCGGTAAAGCTTGCATTTACATAATTGGATACCGTAGGAGTGGACTGATGACGGAACATGTCAGTTACAACATTTTGTTTTAAGAATCAGTTTGCGTATAAAGGTCTTTTCACCATCTTGAAGAAATGCCCCCCCCAAAAAAAAAAAAAAAAAAAAAACGGGGAAAAAAATCAGGTATTTAAATTTAGACATCCTTGAAAACTAAAACCTTTGCACTGTTTGTTACAACATTAAAACATTGGACTGCCATGTCATTTTGTTGAACTGTTTAATTTTTTTGTATCGAAGGAAATGTTTTGATTCACTAGAAACAAAATTAAAAATTAATCTCTCTTTTCTTTAAATTTTCCATATGAAATCGATAGGATGTCTGAGTACATGTACGTTTACATAGCCTTCTTCTTCTTTTATTCGCCACAAGACGGCACATCTAAAAAATACAAGAATATACAAATATTATGCGTATACAAAATAATACAATGCATACCTTGTGTTGTATTATCTTGAATAGGTTATGGGAAAAGACCAATCAAAACGTCATGACCATGTGAAGACTAGTGCAATCATACTTCAAGACTTTTTTGTCAGATCTGTATTTACGATTATTTTTTCGAATATAACCCTACATTGTTCACGAGTTAAGAGTACGAAAAATCGCGTTCCGTGAAAGCATCGTGCTCGCCTGGTGTGAACACCCATTCGACCACTGATTTCGATGACTTTTTGTATTGTTAACAATATAAATCCTATGATCTGCAGCTTGCAAATATTTGCCCCGAGTGATCCGCCCGTTACTGACAGCATGAACCGAATTGAAAAAGCGGCCTGCTTCGACCCAGCTTCCCCGGGAGAACATTATTTATTTTGACAAGCAGCCCGGGCTGTAGCCGTTCCCCTGCGACGTCTTTCACGCAAAGTGGGTAGCGTACTTTTCTTTTATTTAGCATCTCCCTCACTCCCGCTCTCCTTCTCCCACTCTCTTTCTCTCTCACTTACTCACTCCCTCTTTCACTCACTCCCTCTCTCCCTCTCCCCCTCTCTCTCTCTCTCTTTCTCTCCCTCTCTCTCTCTCTCTCTCTCTCTTTCTCTCCCTCATCCCTGTAATCCTTTCGAAGAAGCCCTCCATCGATAATACGTAGAATGGAGCAAAAGGCGGGAAAAAAAGTACATGCCCCCTCTCGCTTTCTCTATGTCATGGCGTTCAAGGCGAAACGTAAGCGGCAAGCTGTATTCTTAAGAACCAATGATCTGCTAGGATGATTGTCTGCCGATCGCAAATCAAATTTTGCCATAGAGCATTACCAGACAGCTAGAGAAGCAGACTTTATTAAAGAGAAGGTAGAGTTCTGGGAAAGGTGAAAAAAATATGGGTGAGCTTTTTCATTCTCTTTTTGCTAATGTGAAAGAGTATCATAGCCCACAAAAAAGATGGCTCTTCAAATACCCTCATATTCGAAGTATGACATATTATATGAAGGTTGTGGATGACGCTTTCGTGTAACATGTTCGTGCAGTCCCATATACACATTTTTGTGTAAAGTGCATGTAACTTTTTTAGCAGAACAGGGCCAATTTATTATCATTTGATAATTCCATACCTCACATAATATATAATATAGAATAACCTCATAGTATACACTAATATATTGTCATCCTTTTTTTTCCAATCGCTTCCCCATAGTTTCTTTAAAGTGCGGGTTCAAAGAAAATCACAAATATGGCAAATAACGTATTACTAGAAACTGGTAAGCTAACAGATGGCCATCGTACACGTTTTAGGTCAACTACATATCGGGTGATTTATAAAAATACAAATAAAACCACCTCTATAGCATCTGGGATATGCGAGAGATTCGCCAGAAAAATAACGATGTTTTAATGCCGTCACAATATGAACTAATCCTGCCCAAGCAGACGACATCCCATATAGAATGAACATAATTGCAATGCTAATATTTCTCAAATTATAATGAGTGTAGTGTATATAAATGTGATGGAATTTTACACCATTCAAAAAGGGATATAAAACCGATTCTGATAACTAAATTCCTTTGTTTGTAAATACACAGGATAGGGGTTAATGAACAATCAAAGAAACCACACTTTCAAATTTAAAACCCCGGAATGATAGCATGGACGCATTTGTTCCTCTTGAAACGCCGAACATACCGCGGTGTATGCAGCTGAAAATACAATGGCGTCTTATTTTGTTTACAAGCGAAAGATTTCTTTATTTTGTTTTTTCGCTGCATTTTTCATCAAAATAATACCATGCGTGGGGTTTAGAGTGAGGCAATAGATTAAACATTTAGCCTGACGGTAGTGAAGTAAGAGAAATAACTGAAGAGAAGATGACGAAACAGGCACTGAAAATGTGTAAGATGTCATGGGATATCGTCTGCTTGTGCAAACCATGTTCAACATGTGACGTCACACATCTCAGCAGCGATCAGAGAGCATTTCAGGTGCTATGCCGGGGCTGTATTTAAGCGTTTTGTAATTCATAATAATCTTTTCTTCGAATGTTTCCAAGCATTGAATTTTGATAACCTTGTCAAATCAAAGTGTCAACTTTGCAATAATGACAATAAAGTTAGTTTTTAAAATCAATGAACCTTCTCTTTAACAATGCTATCAGACGACCGGAACTCAGCTTTACTTGTTTATAAATAAAATAAGAGCTGAGATAATTGATTTCATATCAATTTGTAGAACTTAAATAAGGGAAAGTGCATTGGTACCATAATAATGTACGAAACCTCTCTCTCTCTCTCTATATATATATATATATATATATTGATATTAATGTCGAATGTCATTTTTTTCGATATAAAGAGATAAGCCGTTTGATGCAGAAGGGGCAATACTTAAATGGACATCACACCAAATACCATCATCCTGTATTTACATTACTTGCAGCCATTATATACTTTGCATCATTAAAAAGACACTGCACTTCACCAAATTTTATAACTCAAGAAGATTTTTTTTTAAAGAGAAATAGAGGATGAAAATGGGCTCTCTTAATAACGAAACCACTTATCGCCTAACCGCCTAATTTTTCTCCAGAGCAGGAGCTTCCTCTCTCTCTCTCTCTCTCTCTCTCTCTCTCTCCTAAAGAAGGCTGAATTAGTATTTTGAGGAATTATTTGATGTTTGGAGACGACGAACACCGTCATGGAGTTCGAAAAGTCGAAATCCTCTGGCAAAGTAGCGATGGAAATTGCTTCAAACGTGGCCGGGATTGTTTTGGTCATTAGAAAAACGTTATGGATTTTTCACATGACTGCACTTCTTGGAGCTGTCAGAGTAACGCCTCTTATTCTCAAAAAATGCGTGCATTTTGACAACGCTATCTATGATTATAACTGTGGAAAGGCAGGGATAACTTGTCAAGGAATGATTTTTTTTCACCTTCGCCTCGACAACTTTTTCATATTGATGTCCATTTTCATGAATTTCGACATTCTTTATTACTTGCCCTTTTCTTGATTGAGACACTGAAGTGTTTGTCAGATTCGTTTTCATATAGAAATATAATCCCTAAAGAGGTCGTTGATATATCAGCAGATTTCAGAATTTCTTCGACATTCATGCATCATCTGCGGTACATGGTGGCGTTCTCTTGAAACATATCAGACTTCTTTTAGGTTGCTTAAACCTGCCTTTATCCAGTGGGTAGCTTGAAAGGTTTTTTGAACATTTAGAAAATCGAAGTGAATTATTAGGATATTGATGATGAAGGAAAAAAATCCATATGTCCAAATGTAATTCAGTAATTCTATTTTCGTCAGAAATCAATAGCGACGTTTAATTTCTTTTGCTTTGAAGTTCAGTTGCGGTAAAAAAATTAATATCTACGTTTATGACTTGAATCTTTCTGCTGATACCAATCCAAATGAATTGCGTGCCATTGGGACACATGTACTCGTATAATGTATTCATAATGGTCAGGATTTCACATTTTAATGGAATCCGAGCTTGACTCCTCGTATCTTCGGGGATGCTTGTCCATTTCAAATCCCTTTTTATCTTGCCACTGTGACCTTTGATTTTTTTTCTTCTTCTGTTTCTTTTCAATAAGCCTTCAAATAAACACTTTTACAAGTTCCATGCGAGGATTTTCTTACCTTTCATCAGCGTCGAGTGAGGAGTTGCGGAAACGTAAGAGGTCAATTTAATGAGGCGGACATTCGAGTAGCAAATGCTCGGTGAAGAAGCAGTGGAAGGCGGATGCCTGTCAAGAGCTTGATTCTTACTAGACAGCCACTCCGACTTAACCAAGAGCACGTCCTCTTTTCGTCACCTCATTAGCTGCGTCCTCATCGATTCCCTTTGTTTATTATCCAGACGACCGACGCCCAAATAAAGCGCGGGAAACCGACCCATCACTAAATCCATCCCTTGTATACCAAGAGATAAACAGGGCAAGATATATCGTTTCCTCGTGGTTTCCCCCCAAAAGAGATTTGTTTATTCAAAGATCTCGGGATGGGTTAGTTATTAGGAAACCGCGAAGATGTAAGTCAATGACGCAAAGGTCCTCACTGCGTTAACTGTATCTACATGATCACGTGATCAGTATAAGAGATGCCTTTCGCATCTCGAGACCGCATCACGAATCAAGACACTTGTTTGCGGATGCCGGATATAGTCCAAGATACCTAATCAAGTGAGTGATCGGAGGATGGTTGTAACTTGAGTCTTTTTTCCAACCAAAAGATCTAACTTGTTATTTATTCGAATGCTAGTCATCCCACCCTCTGCAGATGTTGTGTGTGGTAGATGTTACTATGAGATTAATGTATGTACTCATGGTGTTACACGTTACGTATATGGATTGTCAATTGCGATTTGAAGGGACATCGTTCGTTTCCAATATAAATATTCAACCAACTGCTATTCCAGAGGTTTTTAATTCTGTACGTATCGCAAGTTGTGGTGCTTATTCTATAGTGTTGAAGAGAGTCTATTATTGAAGGCCTCATTCACATAATAAAAAGATAAAGAATTAAAAACTAACGAAAGTAAAGAAAACAACCGAGGAAAATTAATGACGTGAGACGTCACAATCTGCATATCATAACACAGAGATAATTTTTTTTTTTTTACAGTAGTAGTTGTTCTTACTGACTCATAGGTCAGTGGAGGCGGATCATTCTAGCTATTTTTTTTTATGAAGGAAGTGTAACCGTCCATAAAAAGCTACATGTCAGTGGCCCTCCCTGACAGTATTCGCTTCGCCAATGCCACGGATAGTGGATAATGTCTATCACGTTTTTGCAAGGATCTACACTTGCACACATGATTAGTACGGACTGGAACGCTAAATGAATAACATGATTAAAAAGAGGTAAAGCATGTTATATGATAACTGGATTAAAAGCTTTTGCGTGTTATTGTAATTGAAAACTTAGATTAAGCCTATCAAGGTAAAAGGCTAATAGCGAAATCGGTGTTTTCCATATCCTGTATGACCTTGCAGAAAAGCACTCGCATGTTTAATACCGGAAATACCTCAGTCAAACCGACCGATTTGTATCCATTCGGCGTAATGCAATATTGCGTCCGGGGTGTTGTCGGTCAGATGTCGGTCCAACCGGTGCGACTGAGGTATCATCATGCATGTTCCTAAACGAGATGTTGCATTGATTGTCATTCGTTTCAACCAAAGAACCCCCAAGTAAATTGCACAATGATGTTCTGGCTTTATGGACGTTTATAGACATTGACAGGGGTTACGTCATAAAAGGCATGCATCGGGATTCGGGTTGGATATTAATTGGGCTGGCGTGTTGAGTCATTTCAAATCACTCCATTTAAGCACTCTTCTTAATTAAGCAGAGGTCGCATCGAAATTGTATCTGTACACGCATGACATGTCTATCTGGCTGAAAAAGTTAAAAGCCAATGGAACACTTCCTCGGTTGCCGCATTCGTGTATTGCATTAGATGGAGTGATAAAGGGTATGTATGATGTATAGGGATTCTTTTGATAGATTCACGTTCAAATTTTTCCAAATTCTGCAGGAGAAAATCAATATATGACATTTGATACATCTTCAATTATTTTTATAATGATTTTGTGTCTTTCACGTTGTTCATTTTGATCATGGTCCGAAAAATTGAGTTTCATATTTGTTGATCTCACAAATGAATGAAACATGATACAATATGTAGTTTATATTTCAGCCCGGTTAAATGGAAACTGTTCCGTTTGGACATCAGATGGCGACAATACCACGTCGTGAAAACTTGTTATTTTGTTCAGAGAGCAAAATCATGGATTGTAGGTCCTCCTGAAGCACCTTTGGCAAGGCAATATCAATCTCAGGCGTATGTAATCATTTTATTCAGATTGTGCCTGCGCTCTTCTTCTTTCCCCCGAGTTCTTCAGGTTTTACCATTTTCTCCCTCTCGTCACTTGGTTTTAATATACATCGACTTCATCTCTGTAGTTCTATGCTGTGCGTGTATTCAAGTAGATTTAGTAGGAAATTTTGAATTCGATTATATTACCAAAACAGTTAAGATTGCGTTGCATTGCTGCCGCAGGAGAAGGAGATCGTAGAAACACTGATCGAGGCCTAGAAATTCTAACTTGTGAAACCCAAAATGTTTAGTTTTGAATACAGAATCTTTTCAAATGTTCGTAGATTACTTTTCCAGTGAATCCAGTGTCAAGAAGTTATATCTTAGTCTATGTGTTGCTTTCTATTCTTGAAATATAGTAGATACCTTGTAGGCACCTCTGACATTTTGAGGGCTATTTTATTCAAAGAAAATATGTCGGGGTCATGACAACCGATAGTACTGGCCAAGATTCCGTTTGCTCAAGCAGAAACCTTGCCTTGAACCGTCCACCGGGATACGGGGCCTTGAGATTGACTTCAACACCGCACTCAATCGCCCGGCATTTCCGTTGGAAAACTCGACGGAATAATTTGAGACGCTGGGAGAGATAGAACAAATATTAGCCGAGATCTTTCTACTCGACAAAAAGTCCATTTGCATGAACGTTGCACAATATTTGCGTAAATTGGAGAGCGAGACTAAGAAACGAGGAGAGAGCGTAATTATGTTGTACTTGCAAAACGAAAGGTATCCGCGCTTTATCAAGTGAGCTCGCGCTTGCGGTAGAGCAATTTGTCAGGATAAATGTGTAACAAAAGCTAAAAGAAATGTTTCAGCGCTGGTTGCATTTCATCAATAAAATCTGAATGTCATATGTTGAAGGAAATTCAATAAACATATTCATTTATAGATTCAACCTGTATGAGTCAGCCACAGCAGGTAGTTGCAGCGTAGGAATTCATTATAAAAAGACATGAACATCAGAATAGGTGAAGCAAAATATCAAACAAGTCTATTTATATAAAAACGAATAATGAAATACCAAGGTAACATCGCCAAACGGTTGAAAATGAATATTCAAGAAGCTGATTCAAAAGATAGCTAACTTTTAGGTCTAATTATGAGACGGATTGTAATTAAAGCCGGGTAAGCTGTCACCAAGCAGCAAGGAAAGAATCTGTACAGAGGAATGGAAAGAACTGTGGAAACCGAGATGGATGACGGAACAAGCCAAGCACTCAAGAGCGGAAACGAAAATAGGAGAAGATATTGGTAAGTTCAGATATTTTGACAACAGAGTAATAAGCAGGATGTCTTGTTCTTGATGAGTTTGAAGACGAAGACATCCCTTGAATTTGTCCTCCTCTCCGGACGGTATTACGGCGGAACATCGGGAGAGCTAGGATGCAGTGAACCTAGTGCGTCTGAAGTCGCCACTTGGGGCGGGTCTGTGAAACGCGAGACCGCTCGCCTTCGAGGACCCTTCTGTAGAGGAAACCAATTCACGCAACCTGTTCAAACCCGTGCTTGGTTTCATCCAACCCCTCCACGAGGGGTGGGGACCAGGTAAGGCGTGACGGCAAAGAGCCCTTACCCTCGACAAGTCATCCCTATTGACCCACTTAGATGCTACGTCACGGGGTGTGACGTTCGCCACCGATAACAAAGAATGGAAAGATAGGAAAAGAGAGAGAGGGGGAGAGAGAGGGAGAGAGAGAAATGGGGTGAAGGGATGGGAGTGGGGGGTAAATAGTGGAAAGATGATTATACTCGCAGATATTAAGCAAATGTTTCTTTAATATCTGCGTGCGTTCGTTCATAAAGTGTTACCTACTTTCAAATAATGCCTTGCGTACACCTTTTCCTCTTTTCCTACTCCTCTTCCTCCTAAATATGATCTTACTTTGTATGGGCATAGAAATTGTCTTGGTTCAGTTGACCGTTCGTTAAAAAAAGGCGACTTGGAAAGAAAATGCATGATTAAGTATGCATTGAAATCACACGTTACCAAGATCTCGTTAGTTTGTATCACGGTAAATTATTTTAACACAAGCATAAATGTCCCATTTCCTCACACCACTTTGTTAAATCATCCTTTTCACTCGGGTAATTTTTCAATTTAGATTTAATTGTTTATTATTTCTCTATTTCTCCATCTTGTATCATTCTTTTTTCTCCCTTTGTTGTTGTTTGGTTTTCGTTATTGTTGTTTCGATTTTTTCTCTGTTCAGGCCGGACATCAATATATTTGATTCAGACCTGTAGAATTAATTATAATGATTAATTGACATTTATAATAATTGGCATCGTCCAGCGTAATCTGTTCAAAACAAAACTGAGCAAATTCCAATAAAATTTAGACGATTTGAACGAGTCGTAAATTCAAAACAAGCCTAAAGTATATATTATAGTGTTTATGTTTAAAAACAAGATAATTACTAGACATATATAAGTACATGTACGAGCTTAAATAGAAAAGGGGGGAGGTAAATCCGACTTCATTATGGTAATATCAGTCAAATGGATTTATCAAGTCCTCTTCAATTAAATAAATTTTCTCTCTAAATGTTAACTCACTCGTTCACCCTCCATTTGGGCATCAAATTTCAGTGTGGCCTATTAAAAAAATATGGTTGAGCAATACTGTGCATTAAGTATACACGAGACTAAATCCTCCTTCCAATCAGGTAATAAGCAAATTGCATTAAAGTAATCTGTTAACAAGCAGACTACCAGCACATTTGATGCGACAAGTTGGCGCCACCGTCGATGACAGAGGAGACAATAAAGGACTAAAGACTCCCCTGCGTAGCTCATAAAATAAGTGTTATTTTCCTGCTTTTTGGAGGAGATTAGGTTGGCTTGCTATTATATTTCTATATTGTTTAGAGATAGTCCCTTGTCTACTTAAGTGCCCCGACAATAACGCTGCTATAATTATGTATTACCATTAACGGACCCTTCTCCACAACAACGTAGATGAGCTCCGTCAATACTTTAAATTACAAAGTATACTCTGCACTTGGTTAAAGGTGGCGTAACCCCCCACACACACACACACACACACACACTCACATATATACACACATATACACGTTACCATTCCATTATCCATTCATTTGAATATATTTGTGGACAGTTATCAATTTCCAAATTTTAAACTTCTTTATAGCTTCTTGGTAGCTATTTAAAAAGGCTTCGCTACCTTGTCCACACAAAAAAGCGTATCCGAGAGCGCCCCCGCTCCCTACCGTTCCTTCCCACCCCATCAAATAGTCTCGTGGATCCCCTGTGATTGATGCTTAATAGATGGTCGGCTCCTCTATACATATTATTTTGAATAAAAGATAAAGATCACGTTATTAGGCAGAGGCAAGTACATTAGCAGAATAACCCTTTTCTCGAGGCGAATGGTGATTGCTCCCCATCTGCCAACGTCCCAAATGTGCCATTTATTTTCCTTAAACAATATGAATCCATCCATTTCTATATACATGTAGGCTACTCTTTCTTATTAGAAACAGGCAGTTTTACCGTCGTGTTTGCAATTTTTTTCTGTGTATTTTGTTGTTGTTGCCAACCTTCCCACCTATGTTTCTGCTGCTTACAAATTAATATCGATTTTTTTTTTTTTTTTTAAATATTTTAGGGCTAATCATTTGTTTAGATGTTTCTTCTCTCTCTCTCTCGCTTTCCCTCCTTATCTCTCTCTCTCTCTTTCTCACCATGTTCCCTTCTCCCTCCTTCACACTCTCTATCTCTTTTTCTCAATTCCTTTCAATATGATGTCCCTATCCCCTCTTGCTTCCCCTTTCTCTTTCTCTATCTCTCTCTCTCTCTCTCTCTTTATCTCTCTATATATCTCTCTGTCTATCCCAATCTACCTATCTATCTGTATGCACTTGTTTTCATTCTTTTTTCCCGTCTCTCTAGAGAACCTGCACTGCATCTCACTCCGTCTGCGGTAATTCATTTACCCCAACTCGTTTTCTAATTTAAAACAGAGTTCTATTCAATTACAATTACCCAAACGTAGTCCCATCCATCCGATCTCCTGTCTGTTTGTTATTCCGAACATTAATTCCCCGAAACAACTCTATACACGACAACATCACTCTTCCTCAACATGTGCCTATTAGTCTTCATCCACTTCAAATCAAAGCTTTGTCTCTTATTAGATTTATGATCTCCTATTCGCCTCGCCCGCTCCATCTCGTTCTGCGCCGCATCTTTTGTTTCCGTAACCCTCCCTCATTCTCGCATCAATCAAGGAGAAAAAGACACAACGTCAACAATTTGTTTGCGAACATTATCGGAGAGACATGATGTCGGGGTCATCAGTGTTTGCTTTGAATTCCTTGACATTGTGTTGGAGTATAGATAACCACAGGAGAGCTAAAAATCGATCCGGTGGGTGGGTGGGTGCAATTGAAGCGTTATTTCGGCTGCGTTAATACATGTACCTACGCTAATCAAGGTGGTTGCATGCGATGCGTCATTTTGATAGCGTTAATATATTTAATAATCAAGTCAGGTGTACAAAACGTGTAATTTTGATTGCAAAAACACCGACGCTAATCAAGTAGGATGCATACGAAGCGTCATTCGATCTTGTTCCAACCTACACTCCTCAAGAAATGTAAGTTCATTAAGACAGTAGTTCTGCGCAATGTTTGTAATGCCGAGCATTCTTTTTTTGTACAATATCATTCTCATACGATACGCTACAGATTGCGCCACTGACGCACCCCTGCGTCAGGCATTAGGGACTTTTAGATTTTACACGACGAGAATGTGGACTGCCACGGTGACATCCTTTTAAGGTAATGTGACGTCCTTTTAAGGCACTGCCGGGCACGGGCCAGTGCCTTGAAAGAATGGCACACGTTGCAGTCCACTACGTCGACGTGCAAATCTAAAAGTCCCTATTGACGCCTGGTGTGCAACGGACATTGGTACAACGAGACGTCCCATCCCATGATGGACAATAAATCGGCATGATGTTTTTTTCCGAGTGCTTGAGTTGGCTAAGCGCGTTGGAGAGCAACGGAACAATTTATGATAACACGTGGACCGCTAAACATGAATTTTGCATGACAAGACAAATCATTACGTACACATGGCCCTTGCCATCTTGACATTAAAACAGAGTAACCGCTCAAAGGAAAAGGTGAGCTAATAGTAGTAGGATTTTTTTTTTGACATACACTGTCTATAGGAGACATTCTGACAGACTGGCCATGTGTCAAATGCTTACAACATTGTCGTGTATTTTATGATAATAAGGAACCACCCAAATCATAACTAAATTAATTATTTTATTGTGGGATAATTTACAGAATCTGTAAAGCATATTTAGTCAAATTTAACGAGGCCATTCTAAGAGTGTGCGCTTCCAAAGAGCGTTCGAAAATTATTATCCCGGCTTTAGCTCCTGCAGCCGTTACCGGTGCAGAGTGCATTTCAAGGAATAATCCTACCAGGTACCGATTTACCTCGCCTAATGTGGGAAGTGTAGATTAACGTCTTCCTAAAGTAATAGCCCATATCACATTATGATATAACATCCTTATGCGCTTCCAAAGAGCTTTCGAAAATTATTACCCCGGCTTTAGCTCCTGCAGCCGTTACTGGTGCAGAGTGCTATTCAAGGAATAATCCTACCAGGTACCGATTTACCTCACCTAATGTGGCAAGTGTAGATTAACGTCTCCCTAAAGTAATAGCCCATATCACATTATGATAATTACGCCCTTATGCGCTTCCAAGATCTTTGGAAAATTATTACCTCGGTTTTAGCTCCTGCAGCCGATACCGGTGCACAGTGCATTTCAAGGAATAATCCTACCAGGTACCGATTTACCTCACCTGGGTGGAATGCGGCAAATGTAGATTAGCGACTTCCCAAAGTACGTTAGTGCTGTGGCAGGGATTCGAACCTCGTAACCTTGTGGTTCACAGTCCGGAGACTTATCCACTGGACCACGTACGCCTCTAAGTAAACATGTTTGTATTTCGGGAATGCGAGGGATTGCTGGGAAATCGAATCAGCGTTATCAACTACCCCCCATCCCCCCTCCACCCTCTTCCCTCTTTCCCTTACAATCGTGGTTACACCCCTGGGTTGGGTAATAATAGTCATGCAATGGTCCATCAGCTCACCGCCCACTTGTCATCAAAATGCGATTTTGTCCATCGTTTGACTAAGCCCCTAGAACCGGGTTTAAGACTTCATTACCGGGTTTGCACAAGAATACCTTCCCCTCTTTTCATCGATTACAAGGACAAACAGTCACGATTTGACGCGCTCCGTATGAGACTCAAACCATGGACCAGTAGGTCCATGCTCAAACACACCATGAAATCGTCCCATCTAAGCGTATGATTGCTTTTCAGACGCCCATCAATGTTTAACCTTTTCACAATCTGGATTAGCCCACTCTTAATTTCAGTCAAGTCTTTTTTTTAATTTCTGTCATTGACCCTCTTTCTATCTCTCTGATTGTCTCAGGTATTTTCGTGTCTTTTTTAATATTTTTTTCTAAGTCTGTTATTATCATTATGTTTATTAACTGTTTGAAAATGACTCCTTTCTTTTACAAATTGTCTATACATGATCCAATTCGCTCTTTGCTCAATTGCACTAAACCCTTCTTGAAACCACATTTTCACCTATACAAAGCAGGGTCCAAAACGAGCCTACATCATTCTCCAAAAGGTGATATACCTCTCTCTCTCTCTCTCTCTCTCTCTCTCTCTCTCTTTTCTTGAATAATCTCATCCTTTATCCAAAAGAAGCAAGTAATTTTCATTAGTTCGGTTTCTTTATCACAGTGAGTGATATATTGAAGAAGACAAAATTTATTTGTTGTCTCTCGCTCTAATTGTGTTTGCGTGTGCGCGGGCGCGTGATTGTGCGAGGGTATGTGAGAATGTGTGGGTGAGTGTGTGTGTGTATGTGTGTGTGAGTGTGAAATACATGCATGCACGCCCACCTTGTCCTTGCCATCCTCCCTCATGTTTTATTTAGTTCAAAGCAGGGTCCAAAACGAGCCTACATCATTCTCCAAAAGGTGATATACCTCTCTCTCTCTCTCTCTCTCTCTCTCTTTCTCTCTTTCTCCCTTTTCTTGAATAATCTCATCCTTTATCCAAAAGAAGCAAGTAATTTTCATTAGTTCGGTTTCTTTATCACAGTGAGTGATATATTGAAGAAGACAAAATTTATTTGTTGTCTCTCGCTCTAATTGTGTTTGCGTGTGCGCGGGCGCGTGATTGTGCGGTATGTGAGAATGTGTGGGTGAGTGTGTGTGTGTGTGTATGTGTGTGTGAGTGTGAAATACATGCATGCACGCCCACCTTGTCCTTGCCATCCTCCCTCATGTTTTATTTAGTTCACCCAGCCTTTACATACCGTTGTTGTTTTTTCGACTTTAATCAAATGTAGGAACTTGAACATCCCTCGTTCTTGAAAAGAACACTTCAGCAGTCCGATTAGGTTGTCCTCATTGAATGTGTTTTGATAGAGGCGAGAAGAAAACGAACAGGCTCTGGAGTAGTGGGGCGAAATAGGGAGAGGAATCGTGAAGAGGTGTCCCTACGATATTTATAGCGCACCTTAATGCAATGTCGGATGTAATGGGATAGTCAGACGAGAAGACATTCAAAGGGAAATATAGGTGGAAGACAGAGAGGTATTTAAGAGAAAACGAATCATGCATGGGTTATATATTATATGAAGCTCTTTAGTTTGACACCAAACTCCGATTCTGTCATACGGCCCGGACATATTATACCACCGCTACATTATAAGCCTCTTCCCATGGATTGAATCTCGTGCGGCCATCTATGATAAGAAACGCATGGTGGTATAATTTGTGCGACAACGATCGTCTCTTGGGCGAGGCATTAAAAGCACGAATATCGCCTTGCCGGTGTTTGCAAGAGCTATGGAAAAAGGCCGTGTTGGAAATGATGTGATCGGAAAGGTTATGAGGGAAACGCGATATAAACGGGTCAGATTCGCGCTTTTAATGCGCCAACAACAGTTGTACCATATCTCACCTGTCGTATCTCGCACGCCATCCGCCATTAGCTCTGTTATTTCAAGGACGAAAACAGGAACAACTTTCGATTGCTATCTCGGGCTAGATTTCATTTTCAACCCATGCTTGGATGTTCGGTCTTTGCTTTGCGAATCTCTACATCGAGCAGTTAAAAACACTCATAACTTCAGATGTATATTCACTGCCGCTCACACATTTTTTTCCTCTCCGTGACACAGATATATTTCGGATGGGAAGAAAAACACCTGCATTAACAAAAATTATATGTCTTCTTCTCTTACGTAAATGGAATCTCATTTGTGAGATGGTGGATGTAGTCGATCAGTAATGAATTACATGGACTGTTACCCTATTCCCGATGTATCTTAACTTAAAAATACACATCTTTATGTTTTAGCTTGTTTTGCATGTATATATGGGGTATATGGGGGGGGGTATTATTCCTTAACATACTCTTCTCCATAACCTCAATCAAAGCTGACCAGTCAGGCGCGTTTATTCCTCTAACAACTCAATAGTCCTAAAACCCCGACATATCCTTGCTGATACTGAATGAGTTCACATCTACCCTAGACGAAAAGGCTAATGACTTGTTCATCCTGATTTGGAAGCACCACTCCCATCAAAAACCATTCTACGTATACCCACCCGGTCATGCGGTTAATTATAATGGCACCACATTAGTAATTGATGGACCAATTATATAGTTCGTTCAATGAAAAACCTTCGGTGATGTTCGCTTTTTACAACGGACAAATCGCGATAGGTCAAAGTATATGGAAGTTGATAAACATGTTTACAATTTGTTAAAAACAACTGTGTAAAGATCATTTAACTTTCAAAGTGCCTCTTGCGAAAGATGTTCTGTATTGTCGCCAAATTGATAAGAAGAGTACGTCACTTGAACGTACGTTACATTAAGGTGGCGAAACAACAGGATTTAAAGGCCGACATTCTGAAGTTAAGTTTAACTAATATCCAACGAGAATTATATTTGATTATTATGAACGTTCGCTTATTTTACCGAAATATAAAGGAAGCAAGTATGATTCTTGACATTTTTGTTCCGATGAGTTGCGATTTAAAGTCCTCATGCCGTTACAGTGAGTGATGACGATATAATGACCAGTGATATAAGAATATGAAGAAAAAAAGAATCTGGCAGTTTCAAAGAACACCGAAGCAGCCAGTTTTAGGACATGCTCTTTAATACAATCATAAGATCCCTAACATTTCCATGTAAGTACATCGTAAAGAGGTGTCGGGGATGATCCAAGCTTAATGGCTGACACGAGAGCATTTTGCTTGCTCCGATAGCAACACCTGGATGGCGAGATCAAAGATACCGCGAGTCGATCGTCTTTGTCGGCTGCGGTTCGGCGAAACCTAATTTGTCAACATATTTTCACGGTCGTTTTAACGAGGTTAATGCAGAGATGAGTACATTGGGAAGTTTGATCGTGAATGGATGATGGGTGCTTTGTTTTTCTATTAGTTTTCCTTGTGTGCGTGTGTGCTTTCTTCATTCATGTCGTGTTTTTGCTCCCACAACCCGCGATTCAGATTTTTTCAAACACACTTTCAATCAGTCTCAACATGAAAATAAGATTAACATGAGGTCATTGTAATGCTGACAGAATATAATGATATAATAATAATAATAATAATAATAATAATAATAATAATAATAATAATAATAGTAATAAAAATACTGGTATATTATACATTGCTTTCCCATTACCTGACCAAAGCGTTAGAGTATCATTATTATCCCAGTCACTGGATTCAATTACTATTCTGCGCATTACAGTGCACCATCTCCACTCCCTGGGGAGCATTCCAGCTGGTCGGCTTTTTACAGGCGCGCACTTGCTAATCCAACAACAACCACGTTCTCATCCTACCGGGAACCCATTTAACACCTGGGTGGAGAGGATCAACGAAGATGCTCAAGGACATTGGTATGAAAATCCATTCCGCAAATAGATGCTCTCTCTTTAACCTTCACTAGTAAGGGGCAACCATTTCCCCAAAGAGTGTGTCAAGAATAATTACTTGTGGCCGAAACAAACCCCAAAATAAAATAATTAGAAAAATAAGCATCGTTGCCATGGTGACATCCTTCCTCACAAGTGGATGAGCTCATTGAAGTGCACTTTTGGGAACAAATTATTCTTCGCCACTTAGTGCACACTTAAAGGTACTATGTCCCATTTGCAGGCCTAAAAAATGAAAATGTTAAGTTCCAACGGCATTTGAAAGACAATACTAATTTAGAACTTCCTTAAAAAAGGGGGCTTGAAAATGTCTTTAAGTGGGAAAATAACGACTATTAGTTGTCGAATCGACTTAGGAGCTATAGAGCCAGTAAGTAATAGTCTGATTTTTCAGACCATTGTACCGAATGGTCGTACGTTTTATGCTGCGCAAAGATTCAATCAGTTTAATTTTGGCCATTACAAGAAGTGGGTTATTGATGTAGACAAATGCTCATGTACCCTTTACAGCTCATTTTATGTATGTTATTACCAAAGATGAAAAAGCCAGTCAGTCACTCAATAGTGTCTGACAGTGAAGTCTAGCAAGTAAACGGGTTTCCTTGCATAATTTGAATATTAGGACACTGCTAACGTTTAAATTTCACAGATAGGACATACATGACATATTCATAATTCCTGCAAAGTTCTACAGAATTTGATGTTGGCTGCAAAAGGGACATAGTATCTTTAAAGCAGCCTTGAATTCCCTAAGCCGTCATTGATTTGACTTTTAAAAACAAATCTACCGTGCGCGAATACCCTATTATGTTTTAAACGTAACAAGACCCAAGAACCGCGTAAGATAATATGCAATTATCTCACCCAGACACGTAGTCATTTTATCCGTATGATAGCCATAGCTTGGTCATTTCATTTGGAATGAATATAAAATCGCTCTTGGGCATAATTTGATTCTTTGTACTCCAGCAGACTTCTAAGTCTTTTTAGCGTCTAATACAACCACATGTGGACATTCAATACCATCCCTCAAGGAGAGTAGGCTGAGAGAAAAGAGAAGAGCTGAAGATAAGACAATCAGATGAGACCATTAGGCAAGTAACAAGATTTGACTTACAGCCTCTAGCTCTTTGACTTTGAGCCCCTCGTACAAACCAACCACATTCGAAATCGCTAACCCACCATTCTCTCTCCGCAAATTATTCCTGCAAACGGTGTTAGCCGATAGAATATCAATTTACATCCGATACAGACTCATCCCCTCACCTTGTCCGCTTCCAAATTAATTTGGCGAGCCTACGGTGCAGCCACAACGCACCTAAACGCAATGCACCATAGAATTGGCGAGCACAGCTCCCTTTCTCGTAGAACAGACTATGACCGGAGTGGGAACCACAAGTGGAAAAAAAGCAACGCGCCATTTAAAATAAAAGAGCGTGAATCGTCTGCTAGTGGCTGATACCTCAGTTACACCCCAAAAAAGCGACTCCAAATCGACCGATTCTCGGCCATTTGAAGTCATGTAATTGCGTGTTTGGTCTCGTTTCGGTCTCGATAGTGTGACTGAGATATGAACAAAGAAATGAAGAGGAAAATGTGACGCACGATCAGAATATGAAAGGGGGTTAATCGTCTCGTTTCCCGTTTCGTGAAACGATTTGAAGTCTAATTTGATTAATAGGAAAATGCGATGTCACGCTGAGGTATTGATCACAGGCGTTTCGGACAACTAATTTGATTTCCATTGAATGGGGATTATTGATTGGGGATGCTGAATCGGCCACTTTCATTTGAGGAATGACACATAGGAATACATACAACTACCTATTGCACACTATTAGTCTTATTATTTCTCTCCCTCTCCCTCTCTCTCCCTCTCCCCCCCTCTCTCTCTCTCTCTCTCTCTATCTCTCTCTCTCTATTTCATACTAATCTTTTAAGGTTTTTTTTTCTCTCTCTCTCCGTCTCTCTCTCTCTCTCTATCTCTCTCTCTATTTCATACTAATCTTTTAAGTTTTTTCTCTCCCTCTGTCTCTTCCTCTCTCTCTCCCCCTCTTTTCATCTCTCTTTCATTCTCTCTCTCTCTCTCTCTCTCTTCTCTCTTCTTAACGAACCGTTTTAATGCCATTTACAACGATGAACTTAACTGCGTGTGAAAAATAGAGTAATTGGAATAAGGCGCGATACCTCGATGGCCTGTATAATTATTCATAACCATTGTGAATGTTGATCGTATTCATCGTATCTTTCATGCCACTCTCATGGAGCAAGTAATGAAATTGAAAGCCCCTTGACATAAAGCATGGATGCGATGCTATGGCAACAGATGACAGTTGAGAAGAACAATTATTCCATGAAGGCAAAGGTTTATAGAGAATCATATCTGTCTCCGTAGCTTCCGGACAACACATACAAACTATACGTGTATTACCTTGAGAGTATCACACGGTGTCTTGTTGTGTGCGAATATTCATATTTGTCCAGTTATATGATTTCATCATTTGCAAATGATGCAGATAGGCGCGTAGCCGGTTCTTGTGAATGACTGTTAAAGGCGGGTAGCAGTGAATACCCTTGTATGAATTTGTGTCATCGTTTATAAAGTTAGGTTTGATGGTTGTTTTAAGAGCTGCGTACACCGCTTGCCATCAGTATATAAGACGGTTGAATGCATGTCCTAAAGGCCTATAACTATAAACCTCCGACTGATTGCACCCGTATTGCTACGGGTTTGTTATAAAAAAAGACCCAAAACGCTTAACATAATATGGCATGTCAGGACAACACCTTCTAGTACTCACTACAAAGGTGATGACTGAAAATAAAGGAGAACCATCCTACAAACAATGCCTAATTATGTGGATAACCCCTCGTTTTAAGCGTAAATTTTATTTCCACATCTCCCCCCTCTCTCTCTCTCTCTCTTTATGGAGCCATATGGGCCTACCTATATCCGTATAATTGATATTCCCTATCTCTGTTGCTATACCTTTCTTCACCCCACCCGTTAAGCCATTTTGAATTGAATATAACGCCAAAATGTCAAGCGCCTTTCTGCTCTGACGGCTGAATTAATCATACGTAAAATGGAGGGTGACTGCCACACCTCGGGGCGGCCGGGGCCCCGATGGAAGGAGGGGAAGGAACGGTGATGCATTCCGATGCCTTCCGGCAAGACGTCCACAGTCCCTACCAATCAGGGCGACGCTTCGTAGCATTATAATGTATGCCACAATGACCTAATGGAAAACACCCGGGGCATGCTTATTCTCCAACTTCCGTTTTCATCACCGTCCATTCTTCTTCTTGTCTTTTGACTTCTTCTTCATCCTCTCCGTATTTTCTTTGTTCTTTCTTATTATCTCTTTCTCTATTTTGTTCTCCTTGAAGATTTCTAAATTTCGAAAAAAAAGATTTGTGGTCGCAAATGACAAGATTGAATATTAGGTATAGGCCTAGTTTTGCTGCATTGCTCTAGATTTTTGTTTGACTTTAATTCGTTTATCTCATTCATCTTCCATTCAGAAACCATTCTGTATTTTCATTTCCTCGATTTCTTTAGTCTTATGTTTGTCTCCTGCCCCCCAACATTTCTCTCTATCCCTCCCTCACCTTCTCTATTTCTCTCTTTCTCTCTCTCTCTCTCTCTCCCTCTCTTCCATACTTCCCCTCTTCCTCCTAAATGAGGAATGAGAATTGCCCGGGGGTGTTGAGTTCTTGAGAGGAGTCGAGTATAGCAGGACGAAAACAACTATCGAAGCCCGACCATTCCAGAACAGTCAATAATTATTTCATTACTGGAGTATGGAGCTCGCAAACCACCGATACAACATAGACCACTCATTCAATTTGCTAGACGGGTACATGAATGATACAATATTACAATGCAATACATAGCCGGTGTTCAATCCAGACGATATAATTTTCCATGCGTTCACAATTACGCAAAATGAATCAGATTGAAATCGAGAAACAAGAGTGCATGGATAATACATGGATAATATTGACGTATTATGTAATGTCTATTTACTATACTACCGCAGCAAATTGGTTATTCGTGATGAGGCTAGAACAAAAAGTTTTGATGAACGAAATCTCCCGAGAGTCAACGGTTCATCGAAGGAAAAACAATAAAACAAAAATGATTTTGATGAACGAAGAAAATGTATTAAAGGCATAGAATAATTATAATAGCAGGTTTGCTTCATGCTTATTACGTCATTCCCTTGATGCAATTTCCAGAAATACAAATAGGGAATACTTAAGATGCATAATTATCTCAGCAGACAGGTGGATGCGGAGATGATTGGAAGGGTTGCCATGGCAACCGTAACGGATCATGATAATGGACCATGATTCCTGTATTGACCAGGGAGTTAGTGATGAATTACCCCGTGCCAGAGTCGGCGATACACAAACGAGATCAATTTTTCCCAAGACTATACGATGTATGTATAGTGTATAGTCCGTCTTCATTTTGATATTTGTTATTCAAATTACATTGAAACTGTGTTAGGTGTCCGAACAGAGATTGTATGTTTCTTACACATGCAATCACATACAGCACGACTCGTTCTATTGTGGTGTTTATTCGTGTCTGCTTAAAACTTACAAATTTAGATTCAGATTAAAAACAGGTAATTTATTTCTTGTATATCAACGATAAAGAATCAATGTTTACATTGAAATAAAAATGTTGGAGGCGAGATTCCATTTTTTTTAAATCGTGTCGTGTGACGGTGGCGTTATTTTACATTGAATTCTTCCAGCAAAATTAACCTATAATCTCACATCAAAGCCTTTCCAAAATAGTTGAGATAATTCATTATGATGTTAAATGACTGATAATATTTCGATTTTGAAGAGTCTTTTTTCTAATAGGTCATTTTGTATATTTTACGAGATGACAAAGATAAAATGAGATTGAAGGAGTAATTATTTACTTTATTCTACTTATAATTTGGAATGTTGAAAATGTCCATGACGTTATAAACTATACTGTGCAAAAGCAGTGGTCATGACATAATTTCAAGTAAACGAGAATAAATTGCAATCAATAAAAGGTCAAATTCAGTCCATATATTGCAATTACTGGTCTTAAGTAATTTTTGTTTTTGTCACGTTTTATCACAAATTCATTTTTTCATTTTTATTTTGTATGCTGACCCATCGTTAATGCAGCGCTACTTTATTCTAATTGAAGTCTATTGTTATGGTTGAGACAAACTTGCGTCATTTTCTCCCCTAACCCATCAGGAAATAAAGGACCACTTTAATTCACTGACCCGACAAAGCACTTTCGGCTAACGTTCTCATGAATACCACTAATTATTCATCATTTTGATCAATTTGTTGCATGGCGGGAGGAGGACAGGGTGAATTTGTGTTCAATTATCCGCGATTTACTCAAGCAAAGTTCCTAATAATAATGGGAATTATGTTTCTCCCGTGGTACGTCAACTTGTCAGTTCTATTTATCTGTGCTTGTTAGTGTGTACATGTAGATCATTGCATCGAGGGCAGCTCGGTGGTCCGGCTCAAGATCAAAGGCCCTCGCCGATTCTACGTTGATTCTGATTGAGCGAAGACGTGATCATTAAGGGGTGGGAAGTGAAAGGGGTGTAGCAGACAAAGCATTTAAATTACATTCATCAACAGGTTGTCGATCAAACGAGCCATTCCCATTCATGTTTGCCACACTTAATAATGTACTCGACGAGTGTATTCACACCAGAAACTTAATCAATCTGATATACAAAAATAATTATGATGTGAGAGCAACCGCATAGGAGCATCATCTCCCGTTACCGAACGGAGCTCCATCTACATCACTTTGTAATCCAGACTACTAATTGTGGACCCATGCGGCTAAGGTGAACCTGGCAATGTATATATATACCATTTTAGGAAATTAGTACTGGTCATTTCAGATTCTAATCATCAAATTCACGGACCAGCACTTACATCCGTATTATGTACCACCATCTGTTAACTGGCCAGTGCACGACGTAAAATAAGACTTTATTGAAAATGAGGGGCCACATTTGACACCATATGCCTGTCTTTCATAATTCAGGCCTTTCCGGAAAGGAAATATACCACACGGTGTGTTGGCTCAGTCAGTAGCGCGTCCGCCTCACAACCGGGAGGTCGTGGGTTCGAACCCCGGCCGCGTCATACCAAAAGACGTTAAAAGATGGGAGTCGCTGCTACCTTGTTTGGCGTTCAACAATAAGGGGATAGAGCAATGTCGATCTGGCGCTGCTCAGTGGCTGCCGGGCTCACGATCAATTGGGCACAAAGAATTTCCATTTTCGGTTTAATGAAATTTGGAGTGGACTATAAAAAAAAATATTAAAAAAAAAGATTATTATTAAAGAGTTGAATGATACTGCAAAATCGAAGAAAACTGATGATCATAGACATTCTGACGCTTTCAAGTTTCACTCTTATATCTGTGCATACGTAGTATACCATTTAGGCTGTAAAATACGCACCAAGCACAACAGAGTGTCTGTTTACTAATTATAATATAATCTGGAGATTATATTGGTTTGTCTTTTGCCCATAATCCCAACCCAAATATAACCAAACTGATGCAGGCTGTTTCATCAATCGTAATTGCTTATTTCTTCGAATTTGAAAGTGATCAGAGTTATTAATTTAAAAGGGTTATACTGCTCTCTGCAAAAGAAGACAGATATACAAAGAAATCGGTGCCTCATTCTAGAATTACCAGGCAAAGATTACACTCCGATGATTCGAGCGAAGGCTAAGTTCTACTAAATGAAAACAATGACAACTTCGTCTATTTTTTCAAACATATGCTTGCTCTAAATATATTATCACCACCCGAGAATATGACGCCTTTCAGCTTGCCATTAAACCCAATTAAAATGGAATTGCTCTATAAATGGGCCGGAGGGGAAAGAGCTTCTAAATGTATATATCCGCGATAAAACTCTGGCCGATGGAGAAAACTGACCGCATGTTTTTGCCGTGACTGACTTTCGTCTATAGAGGAGGGGATAAAACAAGAACGAGAAAAGAAGAGATTGAGTTCTGGTAAACTGAGATGACCATGATAATTTGTCAGCCTTCTTAGTATGTCAGTTTGGAAGAATATCATACAAGGCTTTTGAAAAGAGATTGCTAAAATGCTATATTATTTGAAATATGACAATTAATAGCTTTAAAGTTTGGACGAAACATTTGTGCGTCGTCCCCAATACCCATTTCTGTGTGTACTGCATGTGATCTTCAGAAAGACTGAGCCATTTGCATTTTTGTTCTTTTTGATTTGATAATTCCTACAGCTTCACAGTCCACATAAGTTCTCATGTACTACTTACATGACCAACTTTATCTTTAAATTTTAATATATATATATATATATATATATATATATATATCTCCTTGTATCTCTCTTTTAAAGAAACGTCAAGGTAAGGATGTTGAGCTCATTAATAAAGATCCACTTCACAGTGGTCGCACGCAAAGCCCTTACCCGCGTCTTACCTGGAAACTCTGGCATTTAGAAACTCCCTGCGCGCTTACCAAAGACATTTGCAATAGCAATCCAGTCAGGAAGTGGCAGAAAACCTTCAACAAATTGGGTGAAGGAGAACCAAAAGGACCAAAATAATATACAGCATATCAGAATCAAGTGGCTAGAGAGGCCTAGTTTCGGGAAAGGAAACTAGAGCTCCCCTCATTCTAGCTGCATCGATCAATCAGGGGTCGGGAATCATCTAGGAATAGATTTAAAAATAGAATTTAGTTTCAAGCTATTGGCTTTTTCCCCGTAAATTGTCATAATGAATTGCGCTCCCTGGTCTTACTATATAGGTACACAAAACGAGCCAAAACTTTCGTTTAAGCAGAAACAATTATGTACATATTTTTACTCTGCATGCTTGGAGGATTTCGGAACGAACTTGAAAATACGTAGCCTATTTCTTTTCACTCGAAAAGTTGATTTCTCAAAATGTATTTATTAAGATGTCACTACCTTTTCTCTATTGCGGTCAGCGGTTAAAACGGTGAAAATCTGGACAAAAAAATAAATATAAAGAGACCGAAAAGAAGTAATCAGACCCCTCTCTACGTGGAAATTTGAACATTCATGTGTGCACATTTTGAGGTAACACCCCAGGATCAATAATTCATAACCGTTACCAATTAAGAGGGGTTAGTCAGCGGTAGTGATGGATATTGTCCACTATAAATGTACGTATAAAGTCAAGACAATTTTGGAAAACGACTTAAGAACAATCTTTGGAGTGTGATATTCGAGTATTTTGTATTCAACGTGTGAATTTCATGTGCATTAAGCCAAAGTGAAGATGCCCCCTATTGCTCATGAACGTCAGACTTGATCTCCGATTCGGTTATGGTTCGCACGATTCAAGTCGTCGCATATTCCATTAAAAGATAATCACATTTTATATTGGAATGGAAAGCAACCCTCCTGACACAATTTGCATGATCAATGAGCATGACACCTTTTCGTCTGAATTGTTTTTTTCGTGCTTTCATCATCCGGAGGTGTGGCAGGATCGATCAAGTTCTTGCGAATGTTGCATCTTTCTACGCTTCCTGTCACCATTCAGGACTTGAAGATCCAATCTCATGCATAAAGATTCAAAATGTATCGAGAAACTCTACACTTAATTTTTTTTATGGCCTTTCCTATGTTTTTTCTTGTCTACGCGATCCAACTTTCAGAACTGTTCTTTTCGTGCTCTTATCAAACTGAGGTGTGGCCGCATAGATCAGGTTCTTGCGAATGTAGCATCCTCCAACTCCTCCTAACATCACTCATGACTTGAAATCCTATCCCATGCATATAGAATCAACACAGTCAAATCGAAAAACTTTACACTTAATTTGTTGTTTATGGCCTTTCCTATGTTCTTTCTTGTATACGCAATCCAACTTTCAGATTGGTTCTTTTTCGTGCTCGTATCTTATCACCCGGAGGTGTGACAGGATCGATCAGGTTCTGCGTACGTTGTATCTTCCAACGCATCCTCTCATCATTCATGTAAAGCGCATTGAAAATCTCAATAGACACGTAATGCACTATAAAAGAACAAGTATTATTATTATTATTATTATTCATGACATGAAAATCCAATCTCATGCATATAGGATCAACACAAATTCGAGGAACTTTACACTAAATTTTGTATGGACTATCCTATGTTTTTTCTTGCCTACGAGATCCTACTTTATGCATGACATCGTTCACCCGTATCGCAAATGCCCCCGCAATCTCCTTTCTTTTATTTTGTCTGGTTCCCTGCGACGTGTGACGACCATGGAATCGGTCTCACGAATGATGCATTTGAAACTTTGAAGATAAAGTTGAGTTCTTGACATGAGATTAGGTTGTGAAAGAATCTGTGTGGAAGCAATGGGAAAATGATGATAATGTAGCAGGTAAGTATTGGTGTACACTGCAAAGTTTTGGAATCATCGAAACGATAAGAAATTGGCACGGTTTTGTTAAAAGTCACATGCACTGTACACAGAAGTTTGTATATGGGACTACACAAACATGTGGCATGAAAGTTGTATAGTCTTCAACCTATAGCTGTTACTTGTCATCATTTTTTTTTTCTCAAACATGAGGGCATTTAAAGAACCATCCATTTCATGGGTACATTTTTAAAAAGAATGTCAAGGTTCACATTTTTTTTTGCTTACCTTTCACATAATTCCACCTTCTCGTTTAATAAGCTCATCCTCTCACCATTCGCGACGTGAAAGTTCAATTACATGCATAGAATCAACACCAATCGAAAAGCTTTACAGTTAAAGTGCGGGTTCAAAGAAAATCACAAAAATGGCAAATAACGTATTACTATAAACTGGTAGGCTAACAGATGGCAATCGTACAAGTTTTAGGTCAACTACATGTCGGGTGATTTATAAAAATACAAATGAAACCACCTCCATAGCATCTGAGACATGCGAGAGATTCGCCAGAAAAATAACGATTTTTTATTTTTATTTTTTTTTTTTTTTAATGCCGTCACAATATCAACCAACCCTGCCCAAGCAGACGACATCCCATAAGGAATGAACACAATTGCAATGCTGTTATTTCTCAAATTATAATGAGTTTAGTGTATATAAATGTGATGGAATTTTACACCATTCAAAAAGGGATATGAAACCGATTCTGATAACTAAATTCTTTTGTTTGTAAATACACAGGATAGGGGTTAATGAACAATCAAAGAAACCACACTTTCAAATTAAAAACCCCCCGGAATGATAGCATGGACGGCATTTGTTCCCTCTTGAAACGCCGAACATACCGCGGTGTATGCAGCTGAAAATGCAATGGCGTCTTATTTTGTTTACAAGCGACGGATTCCTTAATTTTTTATCGCTGCATTTTTCATCATAATAATACCATGCGCGGGGTTAAGAGTGAGGCAATAGATTAAACAATTAACCTGACGGTAGTGAAGTACGAGAAATAACTGAAGAAAAGATGACAAATCAGGCACTGAAAGTGTGTAAGATGTCATGGGACATCGTCTGCTTGTGCAAATCATGTTCAACATGTGACGTCACACATCTCAGCAGCGATCGGAGAGCTTTTCAGGTGCTATGCCGGGGCTGTATTTAAGCGTTTTGTAATTGATAATAATCATTACTTCGAATATTTCTAAGCATTGAATTTTGATAACCTTGTCCAATCAAAGTTTCACCTTTGCAATAATGACAATACAGTTAGTTTTTTAGATCAATGAACCTTCTCTTTAATTGTAATGGGCTATCCTATGTTCTTTCTTGCATACGAAATGCGACTTTATGCATGAAAATGTTTTTAGCCGTATCGCAAATTCTACCGCAATCTTTTTTCTTTTATTGTTGCCTCTACGTGTGACACATGTGGTCTCAGATATATTGCATCTGAAATTTTAATTATTCACGATTATCCCAGTCTGGACATGTATCGAATGAACACCATACGTCAAACGTTGCTGTTAATTTCGTAATGCTTCTGGGTCGGCTCTGCCATGCATACGTGATGCGACTCGGGGGGGGGGGTGTAATTATGGCAAATTCTAGATTCTAGACCATGAGCTTTGGAGAACTATCTGCAAGCTGAGTGCACTGTAAAAATTGTAGCGTTTGTTAATTAACATGTTTTTGTCCCAAAAATCCAAACACATACATGTTTAAGTGTTAGTATTCAAACACTTAAAACGCAGGTAAATTAGCTCTTATTGTTAAACAATCAGTTTATCCACCTGTTAGCAAACAGTTTTGTCTCTTGAATGGTTTATCCGTTGTGAAATTGGTCAAGATAAGTAAACGTTTGTAGACACGCTGCCGCTAACAGTTCACAAGCACTATTTTCAGAAATAATTGGTTGAATCGTTTGAACACAAGCACATACAAATGGGTCAACCGTTGTAAAATTTAGAGTGTGGGCTCCCTGCATGTTGTACGAACATGACTAGATAACATAATCAATCGTATTTGTTTTTGTTTTTTTGTCTGTCTGTCTGTCTGCTTTCCTGGTCCGAGATAACCGTGTAACCAAACTTGCTGTCCAAATTTTGGGAGTCAAATATTACGGCATGTATGGGGCGTCGTTACTTCTTCTTAGTACATGTATATCGCGAAATCGTTTTAAGTTTATTTCGATTGTGTTCGGTCGGGTTCGGTCGATTTCGGCTCATTCCGGTTAATCACGGTTGAAAGCAAACTGTCTACTGGGATAAAGCATTGCCTTGGGAGTAATAATTCGTTACCATGGTGTTCAAGTATTTCTCAATTCCTTGTCGATTGAACAATAAACTTTAATGGTATTGTCAATATCCAGAATCTATTGCTATCCCATCTACACACAACTTTAAGGAGATATATTTATATATATAAATTATATTAGATGGAAATAGAATGTGCTAACATCAATATATTGCACACTGAATTAGTGTAATTTATCGTCTCTATTCTGTCAGAGCACGACCATAAAAAGCATTACGGGCTTAATGTGTCTGATGGTTCATAGCATCTTAAATTCAAGTAACCCGTGTACCAATACGGTAGCCATATAACATTTAATGACTTGGCCCTACTTTGTTTATAGCTTAATTCTAAACAACCAGCCACCATCGGATTCTGAAGAGGGTCATAAATGGGACACTATGCACATCTTGACACTATCGAACGAGCTCAAGTCCTTGTTTAATTGCTGTGCTTAGACAGTTTTATAACACGAGATGGCAGTAAGGTATGTTTGATAAGACAGGATGAGACAAGCGTAAACCGACATGAGTTTTACAGCTTTGGATGGGATAATGGTGGCTGTTTCACACGTTTTTGTATAATGGTACGTATTTCCACTCTCCCAACTCCCCATCTTTCTTTGGTTATTCGTCCAGCCTCCGGTTCGCTCTGTGGCCCAATCCCCCCTCCCATCTCTTCCTCTCTCTCTTTCTCAACCTCTATTTCTATCTTTTTATTCTTAATATTCCTCTCTACTCTCTTTTACCTATCTGTCTCTCCCCTCTCACTCCCCCTCTCTCTCTCTCTCTCTCTCTCTCTCTCTCTCTCTCTCTCTCTCTCTCTCGCTCTCTCCCTCTCTCTCTCTATGTTCTTCATCTTCATCTTTATCCCCCACTCTCTCTCTCTCTCTCTCTCTCTACCCATTTTCCAAAGTTTCTAAAGTTTTCGCGATATTGCTGGTTGGGACTATCGGCGGCTTCAAAATATATAACGAAGGAAAATTACTTATTATGACATGCTCTAAACCTTCTTTTCTCTCGTCATGTTCGTAGACGAAAAGCAACATGATGACATTTGATATATTTCTGCTCCAATTGCAATTTCGTATGTTTACCATGGAGACGATTACGAATGAATAGCTTCATGTATTTTATAAATTTATTCATTACATGCATTTCAACATTTCAAGTGATTTAGCGGGTAGAGCTAGCATTAGTGCTCGGGGCGTTATATTTCAAATCTCTTTCTTCGATGAGTTATATGAATGCACATATTTTTGAAGTACTGTGGGAGACTCATCTCCGGAAGAATGAAGCCTGTGAAAGATGGGTTAAGGGGCAGATGGTATCCATTTGTTTTTAATGGGGAATTGCTTTTAGTTTGTTTCTCTTACCATAATGTAGGCCATTCCACTCTATATGCAAATGTAAAGGTATATTTATATTTTAAAAAGTAAATTAACCAGGGGCCTGTTTCATAAAACTTGTTATCTATACATATAACAACTGCTAAATTTCTATGACAAATTTGCTCTCAGCCAATCAGACGCCATGATTTCAGTAGCTTATAACAGGATCTTATAACTTGTTATTTACATTTTTTGATAGTTCATTATTGAAGGAAAACATATTATCTAAAGATCATAATGAAGATGAAAGTATATTTATATTAAAAAAAGTAAATTAACCAGGGGCCTGTTTCATAAAACTTGTTATCTATATATATAACAACTGCTAAATATCTATGACAAAATTTGCTCTCAGCCAATCAGACGCCATGATTTCAGTAGCTTATAACAGTAGCTTGTAACTTGTTATTGATTACAAGTTTTATGAAACAGGGTCCTGGTTTTGTTTTCTTTCTTGAGACTGGTAATACAATATGATAGCAACATAATTGGGTCTGGAATATCACCTTCACGCAGGTAATCTATGTGCCTCAGCATCCTTTGGTTCCTTGATAAAATAGGCCTATTTATAAATGGATTACCACCAACAAAAGATTCCTGCACATCATACTGCGTTTTAACGCTAAAATTTGTGAATTCTGTGTAAGATCTGGCGCTGTGTTTCTTAACACATTGAGGTATGTCACACCGTATGGGTAGCGAAATGTGATGATATGCTGTTTAGAGTTCAGTGTATAAAATACATCTGGGGAGTGTTTCACAAAGACTAAGATCGACTTTAAGTTGGACTTAACTATGGCAGGCCGTTCATGCCACTGTTGCTCTCACCATTTACTGGCATTGGTCTCTCAAGGGACGTATAAATCGTGGTCACAAAGCTACCGAATTTACATTTTTGATGGTTCATTATTGAAGGAAAAAATGTTATTTAAATATCATAATGGTGAGAGCAAACAATGGCATGAATGGCCTGCCATAGTTAAGTCCAACTTAAAGTCGATCTTAGTCTCTGCGAAACACCCCCTGATCATATTAAGATACGCAGCACGCGAATATCACTGCGCTTGTGTAAGCGAATGCTATCCAGATTAAGCCAGTAATATTGCAACGTGAGGACAAAAACCCATGTCGAGTTATGTTAGTCCAGTTATTATTCGCAATCTGAAACACTCTTCCGTGATATCATTCAGGAGCCTCTGGAAATGTTAAGCGTTTCACTTCTAGGGCGCTGAACGATTTGTTTTGCCTGATGCAATCAAAGGCTTGGGCGGATCAAGGATGTTTTTTTAAACGAGCGGGGGGACAATTTTCCGAAAATTTTGTGACAGATAAAACGAAACAAAAAAGGTGGTCACCTCAAATGGATGGGGACACAATCGTGGAGATGTGTGTATTTAAGGTATCCCTCTTGGGTTTTGTATTAGTTTAAGGGGCACGGTCCGGATATGACCCACCCCTCCCTCTAGCCGCCAGTGATCACGGGCGTATTGCTGGTCGTGTTCGGTGTAATGACTGGAGCAAACACCAAGTCGTTAGTGTTTGTTAGCTACTGCTTCGGATGATGAGGGGTTGTCGCCTCGGTGAAAATCAGATCACCGAGGGGGACTGTTCACATTGGGATGAATTATGAAATACTGAATTTGTTTATTTTTGTCACAGTATGAAATATGGGACCCTTGATTTTGTATAGCAATATCGAGGTTGCGAATACGTTGAAAACATGAATTTTCCACTTGTAAACTCCCCTACCCCTGCCCTACCTTCTCTCCCCCTTTATCTCTCCCCCTCTCTCTCTCTCCCCTCTCTCTCTCTCTCTCTCTCTCTCTCTCTCTTTCTCTCTCTTTGTGGATCTGTGTATTTCTGTCTGTCTATCTGTCTCTCACTCACACTCTGTCTTTCTCTCTCTGTCTCTCTGTCTCTCTGTCTCTCTCTGTCTCTCTCTCTCTCTTTCAAAATTTAGATTATCGGCATCACACTCGTCGTTCCGTCAAATGCAATCTGCAGGATGTTCGTATTCATAATGTAAATTAAACATATGAATGTTTAAATGTATCACTGTATACCTGGATAATAAACATGCATACTGGTTGGTAAGACTGTAACACTAACAGTACGTGTATGCATGGAACTACATATTAACAAATGCCCACATAATGGGGAACATGCCATATAAGATGCTGCATTTGATAATGTAGACCTAACCAGTAACCACCCAAATCTAACGAAACGACGAGGTTTGACAGCACCTTAATGCGCGCTGTCGTCGAGCGTTATTCGGCCTAACGTTGAGGGGTAAGCCCCAGAGGCATCAAGCTTTCGTCGACTTAACCCCTTTGAGGAAACCATTCTGCATTTTGCGGTTTGGCTCAGCAACGTTTTATTCGAAAGCCTAACAAATATACCAAATGCATGCAACGAATAGTAAGAATTGCTGCATATATTGTCTTCATTCTTTCTTTCGTGTATACATGACCACAATGCGTTTACCACCTGCACATCTAAACATGTAAATAAGCTTTAAATCCTTAAATTGGCAACAGGTTTAACAGGCAAGAAATCATTGTTTTTTTCAAATAAATTGGCAGTTTTTAAGCTTTTAAACATAGCTGATATACATGAATAGTGTTTACAGGGACATATCATTTTATTAGAGAAATGCAGCAAACAAACATAAAAATACAATTGTTGCCAACTTGAAGGAGTAAAGATTATCAACTTTCCCTTTTCATAAATCTTTTTGACGAATCTTGTTCTGAAAGGGTTGAGAAGCGTGGGCTTTAACCTGGCTTAAAACCCTTCTCCTAAAATCGTACAGCATGAGCAAAGCCGCCCTGCTCTGCAAATGATACATCCCTTTATCACCTTCATATTATAACTTGAGTCAGCAGCGGATTGATCTTCCAAGATCAAGGTCAGGATGCGGTGTTGTTTCGATCCTACCAGGAGATGAATATAAAACCAGGGTAGTAACATCAGTATCGGCTCTAGAAGGGGGCTTGGGGCTCAAGCCCCCCCACAAAAAATGATTATAACTGATTTTGAGCAAGGCGAAATTACATTCTTCTAGACAAACGCCTGTGCAATTTGTATGAATTAAAAAAGAAAAATGGAAAGAGAGATGGGGAAGAGGGACTAAAATGGGAGGGAGGGAGTGAGAGGGGCAAAGAGGGTAGTTTTCTTTTGCACACAATATTCGTGAGTTAAGTCAATAAGTTGAAAAACAATTTAACATGAATACTTGAACAGCTAATGGTGATATTTGAAAAAGGAAATGCTGATTTCTGACAAGAAATAACAAACGCACTTCAAAATATAAAAATACAAGTCCTTATCACAGTAAATGCAAAATGATATGGCTTGCAAAGGATGACAAAAATCATCCGGAACTAGAAAAGAAAAACATGTTCTTCTCAAATCCCAGCAATCGGGGGAAAAAAATCAGAAGCTCTTGCAGATGGGATGTCAAGACCCATGACGGTATATTCATGCTCATCGTCTGCGTCATCTAAGCTATAGTCACTGATGCCATCCCTCTTTGTATTCACAATCCACATCCTTCACATTTTCTTCTCAAACCCTAGCTATCAGGGTGGGGAAAATCAGAAGCTCTTGCAGATGGGACGTCAAATCATGACGGTATGTTCATGCTCATCGTCTGCGTCATCTAAGCTAGTCACTGGTCCCATTCTTTGTGTTTTTTTATGCACATTCCTCATCCTTAAAAAAAACATTTCATCTTGATAGCGACGATATCAGTCATTTTGTCTCACTGGTGTGATGTATATGAAGAGAATTGGGGAACTGCCCACCAAACAAAACCTTGTATGTTATCAACCTTAAGGTGGTTATCGATGCTGTTAGTATATAAGAGGAAGAGGATAAATTAGTATGCAATTGTCCTATTGGTGTTTCAATGTCTTTTGGCATTTGGAAACAAACTCCTGACCCTTCATGGAGCTCCCTCCATCCCTTTCGCTCTGAGAAAGAGATAGAGGTATACATACAGAGATACGGAGAGAGAGGAAGGAGAAAAGAGAGAGAGAGAGAGAGAGAGAGAGAGAGAGAGGGAGAGAGAGAGAGAGAGAGAGAGAGAGAGAGGGGAGAGAGAGAGAGAAAGAGAGAGAGGGAAATGGGGGAGAGAGAGAGAGATCGAGAGGGGGAGAGAGATAGAGAGAGAGGGGGAGAGGAGGAGGAATAGAGAAAGAGAACACCGACCCACATAACTTCAAAATAAACATAGAAAATTAGACAAGGATGTCATTGGCAACCTTTACCACCATAAAGAAATAAATACAACAACAACAACAACTGAAGTAGAGGAAAAAAATGCAATTCCCAGTGACATTTCATTCTAAACGCACTTCACAGTTAGGCTTTCACTAAGTCAGAACTTTGAGAAGGTGGGTGGCTACATCTTTTGCACTTACTACAATAACATGAGTAATCCGACGAATTCTCAACGCGATTGAGCTTCTGCTACCTAAGGTGATAAAAATAACACATTTACTGCAGATAAAACAGTCTTGACTTATTTTTCGCTTGCCCGTCTGTATCTACCCCCTTGCGTCTATAGTCCCGTGTCAACAACCTTTACTGGAATACAAGGGGCGTCGCGGTAGGGGGGTGCCGGGGAGTGATGCGACAACCCCATTTAAATTGCAAGCAGCAAAATAGTAACATCGTCAAGTAAGAAATCTAATAATCCTTCGTAAACTCTTCAGAACACCTGTCATGATACTTTCTATTCAGAGATATGTTTGTTTTTGTTATTGTTTTGTTTTGCTTGTGATTATTTAACGTCTACCCTGCAAGCGACCCTTCCCCCTCCCCCTCCCCCCTTTCTCCCCTCCTCCTCATCGAAAATACTTTACCAGGGGTGCTACTGTAAACTGACTACGATAACAGTGGAACATGACTCCTCTCGAGCTTGAAACCCTGATGGTATGTTAGACGTCACATTCAACGCCTCGATAACTGAGTTAAAGACGTCACATGTTCGCAATAACAGTCTAACCTAACACCTCCTCGCGTCGGTCATTCTGCAGAATGTGCTCTCGCGGTGGCGAGTGTTCGTAATTGGAACATTCTGCTGTCAAATCAACCGTCTGGTGCTTAACTCTCGCTTCTTCGTGACTAGAAGTTAAAGGACGGATGGAATATTGGTTACGATAAATGACCATGACCATTGTTTTGGAAAACAGAGTAGTGATGTAATAATAAGGATTCGACATAGAAATGACAGCCTTAAAACGGTATAGAAATTTGAAACTGTTCATTACTTTTCAGTGCCAGTGATAATAAACACAATGTGCAACATTGATAGAAAACTATTCCTACATAACGAATCATTTTTCAGAATAACTTCTGAAGAGTGTCCTTCCCAAAATTACTTGCAACACGGGTGTATCTCACTACAACCAACCTTTAAAGACCTATGAAGAACGGGATCTTGTTCGTCACCAACAAAACACTCATCGGGTAAGTAATAACAGAGTAATTCTATCCACCTGACACGCTAGACGCCTTTTTTTCCCTTGTACACAGGTCACGTGACTGCATAATCCAAATGCAGAAGGAATTGATTAAGGATGCAGTTATAAGTTCAAGACACTTAACCATCGATTGAAACTTAAGACTCTCTGTTCGGACATTTCCCCATGCCTTGCGTATGGACGCATGGATATTCTGCGCAAGTGTATACCATAATCACGATCGCCAAGCATGTGCCTTCCCCGTGGTTAAGACGCTACAATTAGATACTTGATGGAGAAGTTAAAACATGAGGAAAACTCAATTAAGTACAACTTTTCTGTCGCTTACCCATCCGGTTGAAATCAAAGTAAGCCAAACTATACACATCTATGGTTAACATGGATAGAGAGAATTAACTGTGCGTACCCGATAAAGTAGGGGGCTATAGCCTAATAATATCAATATCTGTGAGGCTTAGATTTATGGTGCATTTCCGTCATTGTTCCTGCCAGCTATCAGTGTAAGATGTGAAACAACTACAAGGAGGCGCGATGGCTCAATGGTAGAGCAGAGGTCTCGTAACCGGGAGGTCCCGGATTCGAGCCCAAGTTGATGAGCTAGTGCCCTTTGGTATATAAGGCATTAATCCTCATTACCGATTCCCTCGGAAAGGATTTAAAGCCGTGTGTCCCCTGGTTGCTTACTTACAAGCATACACATGCTTTCTTAACAGGTAAAACAAATAAACCAAGCGAAGAAAACAAGAAGAACAACAACATACTGTTCCATCTTTCCATCACTACAGGAGTGACTGTGAGTGTGTAAACAGCTCTTGACATGAGAATGATGAGATGATGCGTGTGAACTGCCTTAATGTTACATTTAATTACAATAATCATTTGCTTCATTTGATTTACAAGTTTAACGCTTCCGTTATCCCCATCCCCATATAGTAAGCCGAATTTTCTCTCCTTAGTTCCGGCTGTGATTGAATTATCTCTGCAGAGGAGACAAGTGTCTTGTGCTATCTTATCACGCCAACGAACGCATGGGCGTCTGCTAATGGGGAATTTGTATTCACAGTGCCACTGTTTCGGTAGTCACATGAAAGTGAGATGGGAATCATTCGTCGACATGGAGAGATGCATGCCTAGTGAGATGTGCAACTGTTATGGTGCAGTGACACCACGCAGGAGTGATCGTGAGAATCGGTGATCGCCGGGGAGGGGGTACATTTTAAAAAGGGGGAAATAATTGCATTAGGGAAAGGAAGCTAAGAAATTAAAAGATTGGAATGAATAACCAATGAGAGTCAGATCGTAGTAATGTGAGATTCTGGCTTGGTGAGAATCAGCGAATAGGGCGATGTGCAAAGCGAAGACTTACAACAACAACAACATCAAAACATCAATAAAACAAAATGAATTGAAACAAATAAAACAAACCAACGAATAAAAAAGTAATAACTAATAAAGTAGGGGATTTAATGAATCATCTAAGAAAGACATATAATAATTGTAATACATTAATGCACTCCAACACCCCCTCCCGCCGTCCAAAAAAAGAGATTTAAAGAATCTTACAAATTTACTACGTTTGATCATGAGCTTTATAATCGATTATTAAACCTGCGCTTTGATATTTCATGTGTATGCACAAATCGACCAGGGAAGCAAAGGAAAAATGATGAGAGGGAATTGTTATGATTTATTTTTTTTCCATTTTCCATTCTCTTTCATCGAATTGGTTGAAGATGTATTGAAAGTGATTGAGTTTTGATTGATTAAAATCGGTTTAAAATGTAGGATATGAGGGCACGTGTATATCTGATTACATCGCGGGTACGCTCTTTTAAAAAAAAGTGTGTCCAAAATATGAAGTGCTTTTTTTCGCGGTGTCTGAAGTATGGTGATTTATCTAATAGGCACATGACCTCACGTTCTAGATAGTGTCGAGTTTCCTATGTACGACCATAAATACAGAATATGCAATAACTGTTTTCAAGAAAATATCAAATATGGTCAGAAGAACAACTGTTCAGAGATTCAGAGAGTCTGTACACTTGTGACAAATTGTTGTCTATAATTAGTTTTAAAATGTAACGAGGTTGCAAAGTGATGATGTATAACGTTTACTGACGCTTCATGTAGTGTGCACAACCGAAACAGGGGCCCAGGGCCCTGTTTCATTAAACTTGTTATCAATAACAAGTGCCACAGATCTATGACAAATCTGTTCTCAGCCAATCAAATCCAAGAATTTCAGTAGCTTATAACAATTATCGTATATTGTTATTCTTAACAAGTTTCCATGAAACAGGGCCCACGTTACAGGATGTTCAGCTGGTGATCCCTTAATAAAACATAATTCTTCCCTCAATAACATAGTTTAATTTACCTATTTTATGAGTCTATGTACATGCTATATGTTTCTCTTCATCTTCTTTTACTTGTAAGTGCTTTAGTACTTTTTTTGTTTTTTAGCGCTCCTAAATTATCGATATTATTATCATCAAAACCGATTTTAAGGTTTAAAGAGATTAAAACGCAGATTGTGCAAAGAATACGCAAGCCTATAATTTGTATAAAATGTTCTTTTTGTTTTTTATGAGAATTTTAAAGTGTCCATAATTCAGTCTGTACTGATAAATATATTTTATTTTAACTGGAACTGACAATAAGTTGGTCAAATAGTATTAGTGAATGTCCCATATTACACAAATCTGGCTGTAGGTAAAACAAAAACGATGAAATATCATTTGAGAAAAATGTGTGGGCAGTGTGTGAGGCATGGGGAAATAAGATCAATACGTGCCCATGCCTGTACGTGCCTCGTTAAAAGAAGATTAAGACGACAAAAGAACTTGTATAATCATGTTATTAAATGATGTCATAGTTGGGGAAAATGGGGGTTTTCCTTAAACCCTTCATCATAGCTTGGGGAACGGATTATCTTTGACAATGAGTAGGCGGGCATAATATGAACATAAATGTCATTTTTTGCTTTATTTAGAATATGCTTTATTGGAAATTTCAGTGGATATATATATATAGCAATAACGACGTAGAATGACGAAAGTATGAGTTAAAACTTTAGCTTTGGCGGGTTACACAAAGACAAAGTAAGACGAATTAAGATAAGGGTTTGGTAAAACATGGCTTTGATCATGTGGGAGGTTTGGCCTTTTAGAAAGTTCAACGAAGAAAGATCATAAGTTCATGTAATTTAAATTATGAGAGATAAAAGTCCAATAAAAGTTTGGTTGACATAATATTATGACTGAATATTACATGAGACCACTCCCAAATATATAAAAAAAATTGAAACTAATAAATATATAAATTAATAAATCAATCAATCAATCAATAGATCAATCAATCAATTACTCTCTCAATCAATCAATAACAAATAACTAATCAATAAATTAATTAATAAATATATACATTTAGATTAAGAAATAATATACAACTAAAAATTTGATTAGACGGGATAGGAAATATCATGGTTTTCGACGAAATAAAACAATGAAAAGAAGTATAATGTCACAGACAAGTTTCTATACATGCTACAGATATTAGCAAAGCTATTTGAAAAAGTCTAGGAGGAAGAGAAGAAGCATGATTAACCTACATAAAGACAGCTGATTTGATCAAGTGCCTAGAAATGGTTATAATTCCAAGTAATTTTGTCTTTGCACAATATATAAATAGGTGCGCAAGAAAGTATAATAAGGAGGGGGTGGGTATTCAGTGGCCTTCTACCGAAACAGTTCACATGAATTACCACCATTCTAATCACTTCGCCCTAAATGCCTTCTCGTTCTGAACAGAGATAGACTTGGGGTTATTTTCGCTGATACTATTTCTTCATCCTTGAAAGAGGATGGTTTGAGATTCGGCCTTTAGGGCGTGATTAACCTGTCAGCATTTCAACGGGAAATAGGACAAACAATATGGAAATTCATATCATCTGCCTCGCTTTGGGTTTCCCTGCCTTTCACCCACGAGGATCCCGCCAATGTGTGGATCTCAAGTATACTCGAGAAAAATCAATAGAAATATGTTGGATTTACACGGTGCATCCATCGAGAGTAGAATTTAAGTAGGTTTCGGTAGGGGTGCTAGCGAGGAACTTATACATACTACATGTTGGACCAAAAATTATCAAAAACTCGGTGTTTGGATCGGTAAATCAACAATGATTTTAAAAAAGATATGTTGTCGTCTGCGAACGATTCAATGCAAAATAAATTAGTCAATATTTTATGGTTATTTTTTATTAAAAAATCGAAATATTGAAAACATTGTTTTTGCTGGTATAACGCTAGATTGTCTCATCCTGTCCACGAAAACCCAGCGTCCCGCCAAATCTACTCAGCTTGTCATCTTATTTTCACCTAATAATACCTTTTGCTATCACCTTAGATTTCTTTTTTTCAGATTTTCTTTAGATCCTCTGTTTCCTGAGCTAAACAGACATTAATGGAGAATGAAACATTACTGTTCAAAATTAATTCCCCGTAATTGGATGATATATTTTTTAGGAAATGTGATAGGACCGTTACGACTGTTTTTTAATTATCGTGGCATAGTCTATTCTTAATAGGACAATCTAAGCCTCGGTCACAAATGCCATTACGAACTGCTACGAACGCCGTACGATTGATTTTCAGACAATGGAAATTCGGGAAGACAATGGAAAAACAGGGAGATTCGTACGAAATTATCGTTCGTACGGACCTTTGTGACCGTAGCATTTATTAGTCTAACTGGATTTTTTTCAGTAACGTAAAGATGTGTTCAATGGTAAAACATTATTTCATTACATTTCATTTCGTTTATTTATTTTACCACAGTAAAACTAAGTCAGGCTGGTTGGAAGGCTGTTCTTTAGTAGGTCGTTCATGTCATGGTCGGAAAAAAACATAATAACCTGCATTACACCTTTGGCATTTTAAGTCATTTGATTTTCCTTCCTTCTCCATAATACTTTATAAATAAAAAATTATCTCTATCTGCGCGAGAGAAGATGACCAATAAATGCAAATTTCATGAATTAGAAAGTAAGCCTTTGTCGGCATGGATCGCAATAAGCTTGATTGACCCCAGTAATAGCAGTTTTTTTTTTTACCCCCACAAAGTAGAAAATTTCTTTCCTTCCGAACAAAACCTGGAGAAATTATGCAGCAGCTACTAATGAGATGAATTTTACTTTGGTGCAAGGGTGGTTGAAGTATGAGGTCAACAAGGAATTATTAATCTCATTCTCATGCCATCAGGGGACGTCTCCGAACTTCGTCTCTTTATTTTGCAATTTGCTTGTAATATTTAGTTTTCCTTACCTAACCCCCTGCACCCTGTTACTATTAGTTGTTATTTTCAAGGTTTGCGGCTCCAAACCCTAATAATTAAAAAAACTGAGAGTTCTCCACACCCAAGGGACAGTTCAAAGCAAATTGTCAGAAGGCCGGGATACATGTCTCATTCTCATTTTTCTCTCTTTCTTTAATTCTCTTTTCAACCTCTGTCTCTTTCTGTCTGCCCCCTGTCTCCTCTCTATCTCTCTCTCCCTCTCTCACTTTTTCTCTCCATCTATCTTTGTCCGTCCCTGTTTGTCTCTCTCCCTCTCTCTCCTCCTCCCCCCGATTTATATCTCTCTTTCTTTCTCTCTCCCTCTCTTTCTCTTTCTTGTTTTCTCTTTAACTAACTCTCTTTATCTGTCTCCCAAAACCCACACGACACACAACCTTATACACACATATTTATATAATGGAACACGGCCGTTGGCCCCCAGTACTTTGATATTAATTAGTTCGAGACTGGCTAACAGGTGTCCTGAGCTTTCGCCTCATTTCTTATTTATGAGACAACTGTTCCACATCCACATCCACACAAACACCTGCTGTCTCCATAGGAAAGTAAATCAGATCGGGTTTCAAATAAAGTGATTGCAAATCAATTTGCGCTTAGTGCAGAGGTTACGATACAGGGGGTTGCTAGAGGGCGTGCCACGGTCCCACAAAGACCCCTCCCCTTAAATACCAAATCAAATCATTTTTCCGGCAAAAATCACTAACTGTGTCCACAAAATTTAACATTTGAGAGCTTTTGGTCCGCTTGCTTTTCCACCTTTTTTTCTTTATGAATATTTGAGGCTAACTTGTGGGCAATACTATCCGCCCCCTCGGCGCACTTTTCAAAAGTCTCCAGCGACGTCGCTAGTAAGATATCCTTTCATCAGAATGACAGAATGATTTACATTGAATATGTGACACAATATATAATGAACTTCACGTATGTAGACTACGGCAATATATACCAAGGCAGAACATTCATTTGCGTTAATAAACTATCGCATGATGGGTACAAATGAAATTGGTCCTGCCTTCCCGACTTTCAAGATATTCTAAGTGTGCACTCCAATTTGGCGGAATCTAGTCAAGAATTGGCTAAGAGCATGTTTTTTTCGTGAAGGAAACATTCGCCTCTTTACATTACCTCGCCCCAAGGTGTAACTTCAGATCTGGACTTGCCTCTTACACGAGGACCATCCAGAGTCGAGGAGGTGCAATCGAGAGCGAAAGGGTGCACAAAAGTACCTCGCGTGTAACTCCGGGCTACAAACGTTACCGATTCGAGTAGAAGGTTAAATAGCGAGTATAATTTTTGCTCGGTGGCGTAACCGTTGTAGCTGATCATGTCAGTTAGGAAATAAGAGAGGAAATGTTTATAGACCAAGAAGACAATCAATGAATAGAAATTGCAAGAAATAATGAAAAAATTGATATTAGGGAAATGCCAAAAGCATAGGTAAAGACAAAATTACATACATATATTGAAGTTCATACTTCGCAACTTGGAAATTTGTAAGTGACTGTTTAGGTCAATAACATATTTATCAAATTATATCTGTATTCACTCTCTTCGCTCATTAGGTATCACCCGCAATTTCGATAACTCTCATTCCAAAATTACTTTGAGTTATTAGGGTTTTCAGCGCCAATGCTACGTAAAATTAGATATTAGATTTTCTCCCGGCTTATTTCCTAGAAACTTTCGTTTCAATCTTATCATGAAAGCTTCTTACTTTTGAGTTTCTAATCAACAACATTCTCAAAACGTTGACAATGTCTTATTCAAACTCGAGGAAAAAAATAAAAAGAGAGGTTTTGCTCGTTTCATTTTCTAATCGGCAATTTCTCCTCGGGAGTGTTCAATCCGTCGGCTCTTTAATTATATATCTCCGTCTTTCTTCGTAATTCACCAGCATCAGCTGCGGGCATCATGGTGTCCATGTTCTCCTACTGATGATGATTCCAGAGACGGAGGGTGTAGTTTTTTTACTTTCTCTCACTTTTCTTCGGCTACGAGGGTGGACTTCAGATTCGTCTCAGACATAGCGGCGATATAGGCACGAAAAATGATCTACTTGCTACGTCTCATTTCTTCCTTAATGTTTGTCTTTCTGAATTCTTAGCAAAGGCTTTCTCTCTTCTGCCGCCTCGACCTATATGCTAATGGCGGCTGGAACTTTTTTTAACTCTCCTGCTTCAAGCACTCGCATCACTCTCTTCCCCTTCTTCCTCATTCCTCCTTCCTATTTCTCTTCTTATTTTGTCTTTAATCTCATATCATCGGCTGCCTGCAAGAAAGACGTAAGAGTAATGTTTTATCAATGGCAGTTACGGCCTTCTTACCGGTAGCCGATGATTCATTCCCTTGCGCTGTCCACTCCCCCGTTCCATACAAGATTATGTTATGTTATTGTATTCATGTCTTTAACTGTATATCGGTCTAGTATCTACAGATGCGACAATCTTCGTCTCCTTCCAACTGTAATCCGCCTTCACCATCAGTGACAACAAAAAAATACAGCCTTATTTCCGGCTCTTGAAATACAGTGGCACAAAATTTGATTTGCTCTTTGTAGAGGAAGCCAACTATATTTTTAAACGCGGATTTTAACCTTGGTTTGACAAAATTTTCTTAGAAGAGGTATGTGCGGGGAGGAATTTAGAATTTAACCGTGGCGTAATACTTCAATAGCTTATGGAGCCATGCATGAAAGCGCTTTTGTTCGAAGTGTATCTCCTGCATATCCTGTCTCCAGGTTCTGTCTGTCTCTTCAGATTTTCCCGTGGTTTTCTGGCTTATTGGTTTATTTGATACGATTCATCAGCATTCCCATTTTCCACTTCGGTTTGCAAACTCTTCATTTATGACCAATATCTCTTTCCAGGGAAGTAATTAAAATGTTATGAGTCCAGAGTCTTTGACGGTTTTATGTAGCATTTACGGCACACGATAACCAGTAATCTTTAATTGTATTGGTCATTTTAATCACGATACTTGGACACTGGTCTCATACCCATCAGCATCCTGTAAGGCACATATTCGTTACATTATAAATCATGTATATATTATATGACCTTTTACAATCTCAAAACTTATTCAACTGTCTTAATTTCATCGACAATATATTGGGAGTATTATATCTCTTGTGCACCATACATGACCCAATTTATTTATTGCATTAATGAATGGATGAGTTGCAATTCCATTTGCATTTAAAGGTCATTAAAACTCCTCTGAGAAATAATTGTCTATCGCATATCGTAGTTGCTATAATCCTGAGACAGATTCTCTATTAGATCGGATATTTTTGTTTCCTTTCTTTGTCAAGTCTCATCAAAGTATATTTCTATCAACATCATTGGTCTAGTTTCGTAATCTTTTTCTCGTGTTATTCCTTTTTATTTTCACTTTGCCCGATGGCAATTAAGACGATTAAACATATTGGCCTATACAACATCCCTTTCAGTAGCTGCGATCTATTTGGAAAATTGCATTTGGACATCTCGATGTATTTTTGCAATTTCATAAATTGATCGGCGCGTATCAAGGGGGAAATTAAATGTCAAATAATCCCTACTTGAACGTCTTACGTGCACGATGGCAAGTTGGCAACGCGCGGTAGTTAGGTTTAGGTTTTCGTTTTCTTTTAATTCTAATTGTCCTATTCCGTTCGCTTTTCTCATTAATATACTTTCATATTGAAGTTCTTTGTTGTCTGCTTGTTTAATGACGAAATCCCATTATGCCAGATCAAAAGCAACTTTGCCGAATGAAGCCATAAGATATTTTTAAAAAGTCGGATATTATAAAGAGAATTTCGAGAAGAGGCGAAGATGCTTAAAATCACAATGGAATAATATGGTTAATTCATCAATCACAACTTTTGTTTTTGATACCTATACCTTGTATTTCTTAATGAATAACTTTATTTGAAAGTTTTGGAAAAGCAAAGCTTGAGGCGAGCCAAGAACAAATGAGAGAAGATCTGCATCTAATTGCAAAGCCAATGAAATGAGGTGTCACTAAAACTAAAAAAGCAATTAGTCACAGGAAGCGCATACGTGGATGGGGAGGAACCTATTATTGTGAACTGCACCCCCCCCCTTTTTTTTTTGCTCGTCAATATTTGTTTAAAGAATTTTTCCCTCTCTTTATATCTTCAAAACCCTGGACAAACCCCTAGCAAGGGCTTGTAAAGTATCGCAAATACTATTGCAGTAGTAGCACGCACTTTCTATACAATTCTACATGAGTTTGATCACGTATATTCGGTGAGCTCAGTTCTCACTTAATATTACTTTTTTATGGTGCGATGAGCCTGTTATCAAAATATGACCACAAAATATCAGTAATCGATTAAATCAGAGGCGTACAAACTTCTAAACAACGCTCTAATGTCGAACTTCTTCAGTTAATGCTATTTTCTATAATATATGTTTTAAAAATGGTATTCTTGTAGAGGAATAATTAAACTTTAAAACAAAGCATGCAGTTGTAGAAATTTCACCTGAACTAAATAAAAAACTGTTTTTTGTTATTTTTCTTCTTCATATGAGGAGGTGCCTAGGGAGAAATATCTATTTAAAGAGAAGGTTGAGTTCTGGGAAGAGGTGAACAAATATTTGTGAGCGTTATCATTGTATTATGCAAGTGTGGAAGAACATCAGAGAAAAAATCTCCCCTGAAAAGCATGGCTCTTCAAATGCCTTAATATTCTAAATATGGCATGTAACATCATAAAAATCGGGACGGATTTTTATGACACATGTTCGTGTAGTCCCATGTACATCTTTCTGTTTACAGTGCTTGTAACTTTAACAAGACTGGGCCAAATTTCTTATCATGTTGATGATTCCAGAACCTTGCAGTACACACTAATACTTATGTGCTACATGATCAACCTTTTCTAATCGATTCCACACCGTTTCTTTCACAATGCAATCGCATGACCAGAACTCAACTTTATCTTTAAGTCTTGATATCACTGATAAGATGCAGGGGCTGTTCTTTCAAGGAAAAATATCATGGATCAGGAAATCATATCTTGTACAGATTCTGTCAAACTGGAAATGCTTTAAGCAGAATAGTCATCTCAAGGTTATGGTCTTGGAGAGCTAGGCTTCCTTCTCGCACCTACCGCAAGCTCACAACTCGACAACGCCTCAGAACTCACTAAAACAGCGATTTAGAAATCCTTGCGTCCCCGAACGTACCGTTCTTCATATTTAAACATGTTAAAGCCCCACTGCAATACTTGTAGCTACTTACTCCCTCTAGAAAACAATATCTAAGCGGTGCCCGTTGGTTTCCCCAAGATCCTCTTTTTCTTATGTTAATTGAGAGCTGAGTTGATGAGATAACCACCCGTCGGTGACCACGCTGGGAGGTCTAATCCCTCCTGGCCAAACTAGTGCAGACAGGCTTTAAAAGGTCTCTGCCAAACGTGCATGCAGTCCCATATACCCATTTCTCCGTGCAGTGCATGTGGTTTACAGCCAGATTGAGTTACTTTCTGAACATTACGCTCATTCCGAATCCTTTAATACAGTATACGCCAATTCCTATGTACTGCATACATCGACCTTTTCCCAGGCAGGTTCTTTCGAAATGCAACCGCATGACCGCTACTCAACTTTATATAAACCCTTACGCTTCCGCGGCCACCCAACCCGACCACTGTGCTTACAGTGCTGTCGATGACTCTCAAGAACATCGGACAGCTTCCCCCATTTGTTCTCAAGTAGCGTAAAGATGGCGGTTGCGATGGCCTATTTCCTGCATACCAGTGGGTTTCCTTGTCAAGGACTCGGCGTGCTAACGTGCTTAGGTGGTTTCTCCGCAAGCCATCCATCGGGGGCGTCCACTCTAGCGTTGTATTGATCTACATCGTCACAGCTCCCTAAATTTCGCGTACCAAGAAAGAAAGAAAGAACGAAAGGAGAAGAAAACCTTTACGCATGCTATTCCAGACTTCTTCGATTTCTTGCCGTCAAGAAACCTGATTAATCAGTTTACGCACACTTCTTTAAATAGATCTAGGGCATTTTCTTCTCCTAGCAATCTAAATACAGATGAAGAAAATATATGCCGAGGATTTTGTAATAAGAATTATTGCAAGCCGCAGAAAAAACCGCGAATGTTAAATCAACTTAAACCTGCTTTAAACGCCAATAACTTTGTGTAAGTAGGTCATTTTTTAAGTATCTATACCAGCGGTATGACGTGGCGTTACGTATACTCCTTTGAAATCAATCTAGGTCATTTTTCCATCAATCTGAACTTATTGATGCAGATTTTGTAATCAGAATGATTGAAAACCGCAGGAAATCCCAATTATAACTCAAACTAACGGGCTCTTCAGACGGGAGGAAGTTTATACGTAACTCGTATAAAGAAACGTCCTATTCAGAATCATAGTAACTAGTTGTTTAAAAAAGAAATAAACTAGTGAGGAAAAAAATAATGAAAGAAAGCTATTGACGTTTGAAAGTTGATATTCATAAATATCTGAGAATTTCAAATCTTCCCCGTTTCGTTTCGATCATTTTTTTTTCTTTCTCTTTCGATGATCTTCTTCTCTCATTTAAAGCTTGAGTTTCGGTTATGAATGTTCACTTTGAAACAAAATTTTCCAGGAAGTATTCTAAACTGGTAAACCTACAATAGGTGATTCTTTTGGACAAGTGAAATGCATTAAACAGCATAACGAAAACAGTTCCGTAGACCACATTTCCTGAAAAACCAACTCAATTTTCCATCGGCAAAGGCCTTTACACATTCTGTCAAAAGCGTTGATAGATCATACATTTTTATCTAAAACGTATGTATGGATCATCTGATCATCTGCCCGTCTGCACTAGTTTGGCCAGGAGAGATTAGACCACCCTGCTGGTCACTGACAGGTGGTTATCTGATCAATTCAGCTCTCAATTAACATAAGAAAAAGAGGATCATAGGGACCAACGGGCACCACTTACCCATTGTTTTCTATATAGAAGGAGCAAGTAGCTACAAGTAGTGCAGTGGGGCTTTAAAGCAATTTGCATTACGGTTAAGTTGCCTATTCTCCCTATCAATAATTCTTACCTTTTTTACATTAATCCATTGCCCTCATAATTTTGCTTGCTCTATTTCTCCACCCTTGATATCCCCTCTCTATTTCAATGTGTCTCCCCTCCCCCTTCTCTCCTCTCTCTCTCTATCTCTAATATTTTAATATCTTACCTGTTGCTAGTCGCTTTTCCTAATCAAAATCCCCCCATTACCCATATAAAAATATCGACAAAACGCTACAACTAGGCGAGCAGCATCGATTTAAATCCCACATCTGAGGCACCCCATGTACCCATATGCCACGGACCCACATTGCCCGTCTGTGTAACGGTGGCACTCTATCGATTACCAACTCTGAAATATCATCCGGCTAAAAACAGGTAAATTGCTGGAAAGACAGATGTGCGCAGAGGAAAAAGGGTACTTTTTAAATCGGTCTAGTTCTTACTCGAGGAGGATCCCAGGGGAAAAGTGCCTTGAGTAAACACATCAGAAGTGCTGATTGCCAACTGGCTAGGGTAGGATTCTTGCTAAAATGCAACATGTTTAAAAACGGCGTGCTTGCGGAAAATCTCGTCTGCTAAGTTTCAGAAATAAGTCGAGTCGTGCGATTACATTGTGAAAGAAAATATCTGGAAGCTATTGGGAAATGGTGGTTATGTAGGTCATGCGAATTTATGTCTACTGTGAAGTTTTAGATTAATACCAAAATAAATGAAGAAAAAAGTAGTTGATCACCTGCACTGCACATAGAATTGGGTATTTGGGACTACTAAAACAAAATTGGACCAAACTTTTCAGATGTCTTTTGCCCTATTTGGAATACGAGGGCATTTTAAGGGCAATACATTTTCAGGTGCATTACTACTTCCAAACTGACATAGAATGAGAAACCTCACCTTAAAAGAAGAACTAAAAAATCTTTACCAGAACTCACCATTCTCTTTTAATAAAAGGCGGATATTTTCAGACAATATCTAGCGATGGCAGACAGAAGGGCATTAACACTGAATAAAGGTACATAGATACTTGCCCGTCTAGCCCGAAGCGGAAGAAAATAATGTTCTCCTTTCAAAGCAAAAGGATACAAATGGCACATTCTGAATGTAACAATCATGGCAGCAATAACGAGCCACACGACTTCTGCGAGAAATGAATTCAATGAAATTGTATTCATTAAACTTGCCTTTCTTAAATGTGGGATAAGCATTTGTATTCCTAAATAGACATGGTGGATGTAAGGCATTCCAGGCGATGGACTTAGAAAGTAGAACTGTGGACTACTTTATTTCAACGTACTAGGGTTTTACAGTAAAGTGGTTACACCAATGGCATGAATGAGGAATCATCAAGGTTGATTGAATGGCTGAATAAAATATGGCCGAACAGATGACTGGCACAGATTGCGACGAAAGTGTTCTCTTTTTATACAAACACAAACTAGTGCCAGAAGGAATTTAAAAGCACAGGATGTTGATTTTTTTTTTTCGTCATTGTAATACCCCAGTCGAACCGAGGGAACCGAAACCAGACCGAACAAGAAAAATTCCATTATCCACGATGGCTAAGAATTGGTCCGTTTGGAGTCGGTATGGAGTGGGTTTTGAACTGTGACTGGTGTAGTAAAAAGGTACAGCTTACACCTTAACACGAACTTATTGTATAAGAACTTATTGTCGAAGAACATATTGTCTAAGAACATATTGTATAAGAACATATTGTATAAGAACTAATTGTATAAGAACTTATTGTATAAGAACTAATTGTATAAGAACGTATTGTATAAGAACTTATTATATAAGAACTTATTATATAAGAATTTATTGTATAAGACCTTTTTCCCATAAAATTATTCGCATTATTATGATCATGGCTTCATTATGATGCAATTCCATTGTTACAACTACTCCACATCGTTCATGCTTACAGATTGAAGTGGACCGATTTACTCATAGGGCGGCCAAATATCAACATTAACAATATTAAAGTATAATTATTTAAAAGGTGGTGTATGTGAAGAAAAAAAAGGTATGGGATGGGAATATCCCTGCTGGTGGGGAGGGGGCTCATTAGCATAGGTTGGTAGGCATCACTAATCTCCATTACCTTCTCTACGTTAGACCGAATGTGTTCGTAGAGTTATTGCTGTCAGTAGTATGTGACTGGTCCGCTCCACTTTGGGAAGAATGTATGTCTGGTCTAGAGCAAATGTTTACGGAAACGGGTCATTTAAAAAGCATCAGTGGAAATGCCAAGAACCAGCAGGGGGTCGGAAAGTTGTAAGTAATTGGGCAATCTATTACTTACTTTGCTGGGATGTGCTATTCAATTGCAATCCGATGCCGGGAATATCCGGCTGGTATTGCCTCTCACCCGTACCTTAATGAATCTTTGTTTAGCTCCAGATTATACACATTTCACCACAAGCCAAGTGTTGGCTTCTTGACTTATCAATCACTCAATTACCACACTTGTTTATAAATACCTCAGTCACACCGCCAAGCCGACTCCACAGCGACTCCAAACTGATCAATTCTCGGCCATTCGGTTATAAACCAACTCCGTATCGACTCCAAACTGACCCCTAACCGATCCACTCTTGGCCATTTTGGTAATACGCTTTCTTCGTACGGTCTGGTATCGATCTAGTGTGAGCCTGTCGGTGTGACCAAGGTATTAGTCCGGCCCTACTCGGTACGATTGCTTGACCTTTCTGGAGAAAAGAATCCTTCTTTTCCAGAAAAGAAACTTTGCCGAATTTAAGAATACTATTCCTTTTAGAATTCTTACTTTGTTAGAAAAAGGCCATGGACCTGAAGAGACCCATGGAAATATCAATTGCATTTTGAACCTAGTTGATATCAGTTATCAACCCACGCAGGTACCACAACAACACAATCAGTCAAACTTGCTCAAAGTGACACTTTTAGGGAGACACGAATGCTGCTTGACCTTTCTGTAGTAGTTTGCATTTATTCAGAATAAGATGGAACACTTTGTTGTTTTTATATTTACGTGAACTTTTCTGGTGGATGTTGATGTTGCTGTTGTTGTTGTTATTGTTTACTGCTGTTGTTTTTATAGAACTTTTCCTTACCATTCAATTTCTTCTTCTTTGTTGGCATTCTTCTTCTTTTTCTTTTTCTTCGTATTATTCTTCTTCTTCTACTACTTCTTTTTCCTCTTCTTCTTCTTCTTCTTCTTCTTCTCCTTCTTCTTCTTCTTCTCCTTCTTCTTCTTCTTCTCCTTCTTCTTCTTCTTCTCCTTCTTCTTCTTCTTCTACTTCTTTTTATTACTCTTATTCTTCTTCTTCAACTTCTTCCTCTTCTTCTTCTTATACTTCTTCTTCTTCTTCTTCTTCTTCTTCTTCTTCTTCTTCTTCTTCTTCTTCTTCTTCTTCTTCTTCTTCTTCTACTTCTTTTTTTCTCTTATACTTTTTCTTCTTCTTCTCCTTCTTCTTCTTCTTCTACTTCTTTTTATTCCTCTTATTCTTCTTCTTCTTCTACTTCTTCCTCTTCTTCTTCTTATACTTCTTCTTCTTCTTCTTCTTCTTCTTCTTCTTCTTCTTCTTCTTCTTCTTCTTCTTCTTCTTCTTCTTCTTCTTTTTCGTCTTCTTCTTCTTCATCTTCTTCTTCTTCAGGTGCATGTCTTATTATCTGCAAGTACCACGCACCACTATCGTTTGCTGCAATGGCGAATGCAGAGAAACTCTATGTATATTTCGAACTGCAATCAATCTTAATAATTATTGAGAGGAGCTTTTAATCAGGTTTGCTGAACTACCTCGAAGCTGTGTCACGGATTATCTCTTTGATTTGATTGGAAAAAAAATATGTGAATCGATCGTTCTCCTTCCAAAAAGAAGACAATGTAGACCATATCATTCAGACTTTAGACTGAATAACGGGTTTCTGATTCAATCATCAGGGGGATTTGTTTTTCATTTCCTCCATTTATTACCCCCTCCCTTCTCTCTCTCTCTCTCTCTCTCTCTCTCTCTTTCTCTCTCTCTCTCTCTCTCTCTCCCGCTCTCTTTCTCTCTCCCTCTCGTCTTATCTTGCTGATATCATTTTTTGGCGGTCTTTTCCTGTCTCAATCTCAAAACTCATGTGGTTGGGAAAAAGTCGGTCTTCACCACAAGCTATATTGGAAATATTTTGCATAGGATTATGACGTAAATCACAGCACTTTAGATGTTCAATGGTAGTTGATTCAAGGTATAAAGAAAGAAATATCGACCTTACCCTAGGCAAAATAGACGTGGGTTAAGGGATTATCCGTCACAAAACGAGCAAAACCGTTATCTCATTGCTATTGATTGACCTTTCACCACAACGCTCATCCAGTGACGTCATAATGGGCTATATTCAGAGAGTCCGATATAACTTGTTTACAAGTGTAATGTAAATCGCTATTTCTGTTTAAATGTCTTGCCTACAAAGTGGAAACTCTTTCTCTCTTCCTTTCTTAAATAATTTATGAGTATTGATTGAGAGAATATTGATTCAAAGTTATTTAGCTTTAGCATGTAGCAGACATATTTATTTAGTTAGTCATTTATTTTTCAAACATACTTATAAAGGATAAAAACAAGATCAGCAAAGCTTTTTTCCATCATGGTCCTGATTAACGACATACAATATTTGAAATAAAAAAACTCATCCAGTGGCGTCACAATGTGCTTTTTTCAGAGAGTCCGATATTAAAATGTCCAGGTAAAAAAAATCATATATACATAATCAATAAAGCCTATTATGACAGTGGAAACATATCATAAACATGGAAAGGGTTATTTATTGCTGAGCATCCTTCTAGGATATTAGTTTTATTACTATCGTTCTAAAGTCATATATCAGAGTTTGACGTATATAGCAGAACAATTTCGTCGTCTCAATTAAAGATATAAAATCGCTTTAAATAACTATGGTAAAACTATAATATAACACAACTACGGTCATTTCCGTGTCAAAATGAATCTTGTGGGTAGGCCTACTATTTTCCGTTGGCAAAACATTAAATCTTTAGAGAAATGTTCAACAAGTTATTGTGCATTTTCTACATGCGGTACAATAAATTAACCAGGAAAGTACCATCTCTCTCATTATATACTCTGCAAAGCATTGCAAACGATTCCAACATAAGACTATCTATTTTGTTAATAGCACGGCCAGTTCCTTTCGATTTAAGTCAGTTTAAAGTTTAAAACAAATTTGTCCTATATAAGCTTCTATTAGTTCTCATCTACATGAAGTCTTCATGATAAAGTTCAGGGTTCGAAGCTCCGACAATTGATCTTACGACTGGATGCTCCCGGCTGTATTTCGTCGAAAAATATAATTATTTGGGTTCGGGGTTTGCGGTTTGTTTTTCAGGTTAGGGTTAAGGGTCAGAGTTAGGCTGTTCGGCAAGGCATGAAATTTTGCAAGTGTTGAAACGTGGCTTAAGAGCAATCGTCGCCGAATCACCATGGTAAAACCCTTAAATTTCAAACTATAATGAAACGTCGTATATACGTGTGGTAGTTCCACATCTACCGACGATCGTACGAATGCTTACAACGTCCCCGTTATGCATCGACCTTCAGCTTACCTACTCAAGAGGGATCAATCTGAATTTTCCAACGTGCGGCATGTCCTTTCAACCCTACCGCCTTTGTCCGCTTCATGCGCAGCCCTTTGATCATGGTGATGCTGTATTCCTATCAAATTATTATTATTATTATTAGGACTTTGGCCTGCAATGGCTTTAAAAGTGTTTTTAAAACTACACCGCCATTATGTATACGATACGGCCTTGGTTTTTTTAATAATTATATTTTTGGATCCACTCTTGTGACTCCTAATTGAAAAGTAACGCCCCTCCAAAAAGAAATTAAAGAAAAAAAATCCTTCAATCTTTCTTTATATTTTCTATGTAACCATGGTAGTTGTGATTCCACATCGAACGATATGTGGATCTCTCTCTCTCTCTCTCTCTATGTTTGTCTCCCCCTCTCTCTCTCTCTTTCTCTCTCTCTCTCTCTCTCTCCCTCTCTTGCTCTCACTCACTCACTTACTCATTGTATGTCTATCAGTATTTCTCTCTTTTTGTTTTACAACCTTTGACATTCTTTTACGTGCATCAGATAAATGACCCATCATCTCATCTTCCTCACTCGCATTACTTCGATACACTATCATAACCGAAACGCATGCGCGAACCCCACTGTTCTACCCTGATGCGACCGATCCTGCACCATGTCCTCATCATCTTCGGTGATTTCACTCTTGTCACGTTCTGTGAAGCCCCGTGGCCTTGTCATCAGCCCTGTCATCAGCGGTTTCGATGACCGTCCATTCAAACTCTCGCTTTACTCTCGACTGTTAGATTTCACGCTTGTCCTCCCGGCCACCGCCGAATGACAGTTTAATCAACAAGCGAGGACCCTCGACTCGAGACAGTCACTCTAAGAAGAGGTCTCTCTCTCCCCTTCTAAATATTTCCATATTTCTCTCTTTCTCTCTTTCTCTCTCTCTCTCTGTCTTTGTCTTTGTCTCCTTTTCTCTGTGTGTCTGTATTTGTCTCTCTTTTTATTTCTATCTCCGTTAATTTCTTTTGTCTCCTTTCTAGCTGTCTGTCTGTTTATTTCTTTTCGTCTTTCTCCCTTAATTTCTCTTTCTCTCCCTCCATATTATCTTTATCTCTTTCTCTCTCTCTCTCTCTCTCTGTAGCTCTCTCTTCTCCCCCACTCCCCACCCCTTCCTTTTCTCTCTCTCTCTCTCTCTCTCTCTCTATCTCTCTCTCTGTCTCCCTCTTTCTCCCAACTCGACCTATTTCTCTTCTCAGCATGCCGCAAAATACGGCCTAATACCCCAGGAAAGCATTAGAAATGTCGAAGTCAAAAGTGTGGTATATTGGTTAAAATATTTAAACTGTTTTTTTTTAATGAGGTCGGGAACTGGGTTTCCAGCATGAAGTACTTTTCATTTGCAGGTGTAAAGACAAATTGTCTAGATATTTTTAAATAATTTTTAATGTGTAAAGCTTTGCCCTAACATGACTTGATATGTAACATTTACTTCTTTTTTGTTTTCTTCTTCGAAACCTACGTTGCCGTCTGAAGTAATGCTTCATACACTGGAACATTAACTATAACCCAGTAGAGAGATTAGATCTAAAGCGAGACAAGCAGGGATATAAATTGTTCCGTTGATGCGATCGGATTGCAAAAATGGAGTTCCAGCCCCAGAGGCTGTCACACGTTAATATCAATTTAGAAAGAGAAATCAATGAGGCGTTCAGCTCCCGGTATCTCGGAAGATCTCTCGTAAGTGCTAAGAAGCTACTGTGGCAGCTTAGTCATTGGTAGTCGTGTTAAACTCGTCACATTGATTAAAGTGGGAGGGATTCTCTGACCGGGATAATTGAGCTAGAGAAAACAAGTTTGGCCAGATCTATATGTGCATTTTGCTTTGATAAGGCCAGGTATTTGGTTATGTAGTTAAGTCACATCTTTGGTGTTTGAACCCATTTTATTTTGCCCCCTCTGTTTTTCCTCATTTTCCTCCTGCTCCGTCCCCTCTTAATCATCTTCTTCGTCATCATCGTTAGCAGCAGCAACAGCTCCTTCTCTCTCTCTCTCTCTCTCTCTCTCTTTATCTTTTTATCGTTACCTTTTTTTCTCTCTATTTTACTGTTTCTTTATAATCCTCTGTATTTTTCTTTTCTTGTATTTGTCCATAGTTAGTTTCATTTTTTTCTCTTTATCATATCTTTTTGGGTCCTTTTACCTTTGTTCGTATTCATTCCTTAGGGAAAATGTAAAGGCTGTTTATCTTGTCTTTCAAATACAGGTAGCAAGTTAAATAAAGCTCAACGATGCGAATGTCACGATTATGTGCCTCGTCGCATTTGTCTATTTTAACATGTTTTTGAGCAAGATAAATAGCCCAACATCATTTTACATGCTTCGCTTAGCACTTCGCAATGTTTCATATATACTAGTTAACTTTCTCTTGTTTTAAATTAAATTCCTGAAGCATATACGGGACTTTCCCTTTTCATCCCTTTAGCTATTCGAGAGAATCAGCAAGAAACTTTTTTAAGAGAGGAAAGAAAATGCAGCCAAGTATATCATAACATGTTGGCCAATATAGTTCATTTTGGAGGCTCCTTAATTATACTCTCGAAATATTGTTTTTTTTTACTGCTAGTGCTGGTACTACTACTAGTACTACTGACTGATCTCACTACTACTAATAGTACTGCTGCTACTACTACTACTCATACTAATACTACTACTACTACTACTACAGTACTACTACTACTACTACTACCACTACTACTACTACTACTACTACTACTACTACTACTACTACTACTAGTACTACGACTACTATTTCTTCTTCTTTTAGTACTTCTATTACTACTACTATACTACTACTACTAATACCACTACCACTCTCTACCACCACTTACTACTCTACTCTACCACCACTACCACCACTACCACCACTACCACCACTACTAACTACCAATACCACCACCACCACCACTCTACCTCTACTACCACCCCACTACTACCACTACTCTACCAACACCACTAACACCACTACCACCACCACTCTATTATCACTACCACCACCACCAACAGACTCACCACTCTCCCACTACCACCACACTACCACCACCACCACCACCAATAACAATTAATACTACACCACTTACTCCACTACCACCACCACTTATATTATACTACCACCACCATCAGACCACGACCACGGCTCCTTCTCTTTAGCACTCTATTACTACTACCATACCACTACCACTAACCACTACCACTACTCTACCACCACCATTGCCACTACCACTCTTTACCATTGCTACACTGCCACTACTACTCCACCACTACCACCACTACCACCACCACCACTGCTCTAATTAACAATCACTAACACCACTACCACCACTACTCTATTACCACTACCACCACCAATCTCACCACTCACTACTACCATTACTACTACCACTCCACTCCATTACCACCACCACCACTACTACTACCACTAATACCACTACCACTTAATTTACTACTAATACTACCACTACTACCACTACCACTACCACCACCACTACTATATTATTACTACTACTACCATCAGACCACGACTACGGCTCTTCCTTTGTACTCCATTACTACTACTATACTACTACTACTAATACTACTACTACTACTTCTACTACTACTATTACTACTACTACTTCTACTTCTACTACTACTACTACTACTACTACCACCACTACTACTACTACTACTACTACTACTACATCTTCTACCACTAGTACTGCGACTACTATTTCTTCTTCTTTTAGTACTTCTATTACTACTACTATACTACTACTACTAATACTACTACTACTACTTCTACTACTACTATTACTACTACTACTTCTACTTCTACTACTACTACTACTACTACTACTAATACTAATACTACTACTACTACTACTACTTCTACTTCTACTACTACTACTACTACTTCTACTAATACTACTAATACTTATACTACTACTACTTCTATTATTACTACTACTACTATTAGACTACTACTACGGTTTCTATTTCTTCTTCTTCTCTTATTCTCCTCTCCTTTCTCTCTCTCTCTCTCTCTGTCTCTATTTTCTCACCCTCTCTTTCTCCCTCTCTCTCTCCCACTATTTCTCTCTCTCTCTCTCTCCCCCTCCCTCTCTCTTTCTCTCTCTCTCTCTCCCTTTCTCTCTAACACAAACTGGATTGGGGTGAGATATTCCTTTGTCATTTCAAAGAGAAGACCACTGTTACAGTTTCTTGTATCAAGCATCGGTTATTCCAAAGGTTGGATAGTTTTAAGGTTTTGTGGTGAATTAACCAGGGGAATACTGCATACCAATAGTCAATGCTTGGTTTGACGTACACTCAGTTGCACATTGATGAGGCCAATGCTTTGTGAAATCTTCATGATCGGATTCAGAGACCTCGAAAATGGTGCACAGCTTTCTAAATAGGACATTACTTCTCATGCCAGAATGACATGCCCAGAAAAGGAATTTCTTACTTATGCATATTTTTGCTCCTACTCCTACATGTAGTAGACAGTCTTCCTTTCTTTCTTTCTTTTTCTTTCTTTTGTTGGCTTCATTTCATAGACTGAGTGCGTAATCTTAAGACGACATTGCGAATTCCGCTTTGCACCCCCTGCCCCCGCTCCCACACTGGACAGCCGCTCCCTTTACACCCTTCAGCCGAATGCTCCTCCTCGAAAGCCCACTTCCTCCTGGCCCCTCTAGAAAACACCCTTCCCTTTTGATCTGATTTGCCAATTAGATTAAAACTGCAGCCAAGAATGTTCGAATCGACACATTGAGGCGTAGACAGTGATATCTGAATAGACTGAATGTATCATGTAAACATGACATATTCTCGCCTGACCTGTTTCCACGGAGAATATTAATATGTCACTCTCTCTCATTCTCTCCCTCTCCTTTTGTCTATCTTTCTGTCTCATCGACATAGTCTTGGGCACAAGACGTGCCACCATGAACATGTCCCCCTAAAAAGTTCCTTAAATGGAAAAGGAAACTAGAAAGTCCCCCTCTCTCTCTCCCTCTCTTACTCCCTCTCTCTCTCTCTCTCTCTCTCTCCCTCTCTCTCTCTCTCTCTCTCTCTCTCTCTCTCTCTCTCCCGTGGAGATGTTTTATTTTTGTATATATCAAAGCAAAAGATGATTTAACAATAAAATTGTGCATCAGTAGGCCTATGTGGCGTATCCATCATAGGATGGGGCTGGAGGACGCCCCCCCCCCCCGTATATCAACTTCTGGATACGCCGTGTACCTTCATTGGTGAAGATATCATTGATGGTTAGTATAATAATAGGCATCATGGAAACGGATCAATAGTCTGCGTTTTGTTTCTTTGTGTGACAGATGTCCATGATACTAACAAAGCCAAATGTTTCCGCGGAAAAGAGCTGTGGGCCGACATTCATGGCGGATACGCTTGAAATGCATGAAGTGAGAAAGATTGAGGTAACCACTTTCGGCTGACACACGGCCTCAACCTACCTATCGGCTTAGTTTAGTCGCCCGTAATCATGGTTATTGCTTTTTTCCTTTTCTGTCTTTTTCTCTCAAAATCTTTTGCTTCGATAATCGTGTCCATTACTATGAGCCACAATGGGGTTAAAGAAATAGCATATTCCCAGTTGCACACGATACTACATCACGATTCTATCACGAGCAATGGAGCTCGAGGAATGTGCTTTTATATCTGTCAATCAACTTGCATAAGAATGAGATTGAAGGAGGCGCGATGGTTCAGTGATTGAGCAGTGGTCTCGTAACCGAGAGGTCCCGGATTCGAAACCAAGTCAATGCGCTCGTGCCCTTTGGTAAAGCATTAATCCTCATTACCAAGTCCCTCGGAGAGGACTTAAAGCCATCGGTCCACTGGTTGCTTACTTATGAGCAGACACGTGCTTTCTAAGCAGTCAAGTAAAACAATGATCAACCATCAACCATCAGATATAATGAAATCTATAGAAGATAAATTTAATCAAACATAAAAAGTGATGAGAGCATGGGGGTGCAAAGAGGTACCAAGGACGTACCGCTTTAAAACAGGCAAGAGCGTAAAAACTCGTGCTGCATCCTGTACCCTGTTAAGGCATCGCGAAGGTCTTGTTATGGGCGTTGCATACTAGTGCGTCATTTACCTGACGCAGACCTGCGTCAGTGATTAGCGCGGCCTTTGACGCGCCATGTGAAAGTGATATATACTGCACAAAAGGTGAATATAAAATGAACAGCGTAAACAAAAATTGAAATAATCCTATATATACTAACGGTATTCACAAGGTTGATGAGGGCGCATGTAAAGACGCAACTGAATAATGTCTCGTGTGCAGCGGACATCATGCTTCCACCTGTTTCTAGGAAGATGTGCCCCCCGTATTAAACTTTCGGAGTATATGGTACCTCACAGACTGTCAGGCGACCTACCCTACGGCAATCAATCTGTCACCCACTAATCCATATCCTCCTGAAGCGAAAAGAAAAAACATATACAAATTTAAGCTCGCATCGAGGCTTTCTAAATCTCCTCATCCGTCAAATAAGTTGTCAGCGAAGTCAACTAGAGAGATATTCCCAATGTTCCACATTATGTACTGCTGTAGCATTTATTTTATACCGTATATTCAGTGGGCATGACTGCCTTTGCAGAGAAGTTCAGCGGTTGTAGCAATTCAACCCGTCTGCCCTTTATCACAACTAAATGTATGGTCATTGCATTTGCAATAGTTGTTGTAAGTCATACCAAATAAATGAGGCAAAACTAAGACCCCGTTCTCATTCACTTCGTTGGAGCGGTCTAACTAAGACCCGTTCCTCAGGAGCGGTTCTTAGGTGAGTGAGAACGGTCAAAGTGGTCCAGGAAGTGGACTTCTGGACCGCTCCAGAAGACCACCTCGGGAGGTGGTCTTGAGGAGCGGGTCTTATTAAAAGCGGTTTGGAGCGCTCTAATGGAGCTCTCACACTCTGCCGTGTAGGCCTACCGTCCACCTGCCGGGCTATTAAAAAACAACAGAGTCCAGAACGTTGGGTTTTGAGCGAACTTGTCCCCGGCCGCAAACAAAAAAAATCATAAAATTAATCTTTTCACCGTTTCGTTGCCATCTTCTGACCGTTCTCACCGGGCGCATACCGGGTGTTGAACGTGCTTCTACCGTCTTCACCGCCCAGATTGACTTTTGTTGAAAATTTTGGCCGTTTCCATACCGGGCCCATACCGGGTCTCGAACGTGTGCACCGGGTTTGTAGCAGCCACCTACCAGTCACTTAGCGTCCCTCACCGCTCGGAGCGTCCTGTGAGCGAGTCCCCGGACTGCTGACGTCATGACACGACTGCCATAAATACCCCGATTTGAACGGCCGTTCATCACCGTTCTGTAACGGGTTATGAGCGTGTTGTGAACGTGTTCATACAGTGTGACCGTTTTCATAACGTATTCATACCGTCCTCATACCGTTCAACACCGTCCTCTTGCCGCTTACATGTACTTGCGGCCGGTGCCAGCCGGCCAAAGTTTTGAACATGCCCAAAACTTTCGCCGGGTCCCACCGGGTGTAAATAAGCGCCAACGCCCTATTAACGTGTTGCCCGCTTTGATAACGAACCACCGTGTGCCCTCGCCGTTCTCCACCGTCCGCAGACATTTTCGCGCACGGTGGCACACGGTAGGCCTACACGGCTGAGTGTGAGAGTCACATAACGTGCGAGTGTGAACGGAAGCGTACTTTGAACGGAAGTGAGCTAGTGACGTTCCGTGCGAAACAAGTAGTACGGTACATACGCTTAGTATTCCGCGCGCGAAAAAATTTACCCGCTGACCTGAGCTGCCATAGCAACAAGACCACTTTGACTCGTGGAGCGGTTTGAGCCATACAAAACTGCTCGGAGTGCGAACCCTCGCAAACCGTTCCTCAAGACCCGTTCCTCTGGAGCGGTCTAACTAAGACCACTTTCAAAGTGAGTGAGAACGGGGTCTAAGACCCCATTCTCATTCACTTCGTTGGAGCGGTCTAACTAAGACCCGTTCCTCAGGAGCGGTTCTTAGGTGAGTGAGAACGGTGAAAGTGGTCCAGGAAGTGGACTTCTGGACCGCTCCAGAAGACCACCTCGGGAGGTGGTCTTGAGGAACGGGTCTTATTAAGAGCGGTTTGGAGCGCTCTAACGTGCGAGTGTGAACGGAAGCGTACTTTGAACGGAAGTGGTCTAGTGACGTTGCGCGCGAAACATGTAGTACGGTACATACGCTTAGTATTCCGCGCGCGAAAAATTTACCCGCTGACCTGAGCTGCCATAGCAACAAGACCACTTTGACTCGTGGAGCGGTTTGAGCCATAAAAAACTGCTCGGAGTGTGAACCCTCGCAAACCGTTCCTCAAGACCCGTTCCTCTGGAGCGGTCAGTGAGAACGGGGTCTAATAGTACATACCAAGTATGGTATAAATTGCACAATTGAAGTAGTGTCAATTATACTGGCTACTTCCCTCTCACGTTTTCCCTTTCTATGTTTTTCCTTAACTATCGCAACCTTGCAAACGATAACGTCGGATAGAATGTTAATGTGTGCTCTTGTCTGGTCGAGTTGGTTAAATACTTTAATTATGTTACACGGAGAGGTGACCTTCTACAGAAACTATCCTCCTTGTTTTCGTCTTGGCAGTTAAACGGGCCTACGGAAACACACAAAAATAAGGTTTCCAATTCGATTGTCTAGGTGTATTTCAGAGTCAATAGCGGCTGTTGGTAATCGATAATCAGTAAAACTGAAAACCTCGTCCTTTTTGTGAACCCCAAATCTTGTCTCTCAATATGGGGCTTTTCTACGAAAGAGCACTACTTCCAGCTAGATTTTCTTCTCCCCTGAGCAGTATGGATTCGATGACTTTATTGAGTTGAAACAACAAAGACATATTCTCTATCTATCCATCTCTCCTCATCTCTATGTCACTCTCTCTCTCTCTCTCTCTTTCTCTCTCTTTTGCTTTCTCTCTCTTTCTCTCTCTCATTCTCTATCTCCTTCTCTCTCTCTTTGCCCCTCTATTTCTCACTTCCTCTTTTTGTCCTCCGTCGCTTCACCCTCTCTTACCTCATCCTCCCTCTGTTCCTATTAGTTATCCATCTCGCCCCTTCCCCTCTCTCTCCTCCCTCTCTCTCCATCTCTCTCTCTCTCTCTCTCTCTCTCTCTCTCTCTCTCTCTCTCTCTTTTCCCTCATCGGTTCTTCGCTTCTCGTGCGGTTTTTTTATATTTTTTTATTTGTTTGTTTTGTTAGTCATGTCCGTTATTATAATTCCATCTTGATCTAACACCTTTTTTTATCAGCATCTTTTTAAGTTGTCTTTATGGCATTGATACCCCTCCAATGTCCTAGCCATGTAGTATCTAAATGTGGATGCCTTAAATCCGACTACTACATCCCATTACGTTCTGTTTATTCCTTGCTCTTTGTATTTAGTTATTGCTTTTTCAAAATATGATTCACTGTCAATTCATGAAACGTGACAAAATTACACGGATGGCTGAAAAAAAACATTTCGTGTCCATAATTATGGCCATCGAAACGAGTAATTTCTCAATAAAGATTTTATGTTACAAGCAGGAATATTTTGAAAATTGTATTAATTGGAGAGGAATTGGCGTAAAGTTAAAATCAGTAGGTTCATGCACTGCGCCAATCTTCATTATTAAGCTATGTAAACATGGGGAATATTTAATACCAGACTATGGAACAAGTTGTGTTTCATTATTTCGACTGATTGTATTTCTTTGCCCTGCCTCGAGGCGAACAAGTGGAAGTTCAACCGAGTCCAGTCCGCTCGATTCGACTCAAACATCACCCGTCGTCCATTTGGAAAGCAATTTTCTGTTTGGCGTTTTCATCGGTCCGTTTCTCTAAGCCACAGATCGTTCATGTTTTGAAGAAAAGTAGGAAAAAAGTTGGAAACATTCGGCGAGTAAAATAGAAATATGATATTCTTCCGTTCCGTATCGCAATTCATCTATAGTAGCAATTGTCAGAGACTCGTGCAACATGTTTTCCCTGAAGTAAAATGTCATTATCTTCTATCTGCTGCTGATGTGGACATACCCTTTGTTAATGTCAAAACATAGCTTTGTTTTGGAAGATAAAGTTTTCCCGTAGGAATTCACCAGCAATTCACTTCTAGGTAACCCTTCCATATCCCCTCCCTCTTTTCATCATTTCGAATTTCTACTGATTAAATCGCTTATACGATTAAATTCTCATGAGGAATATTTGGGATGTAAAAGCCCCAGGTTGTTGTTATTTTAGAAGCGCCTCCGCAATACAGTTTCATCTTGTAAACTTAACATTTTGAGATGGACTATCTATCATAATACTGCTAATGGAAATGTGACCGATATGGAAAAAAGAAAATTGTATTTGTGGCTGTTTATACGGTATTGAGATGCTTTAAAAGGCATAATTGTTTTTTTTTCATTTAAATAATCTATTATGTGTCTATAATGTTTATTCTATAACAACAACGCTTTATTTCACTAATAATTTGAAGAAATTTAATCCGTGGAAAAAATTATTTTACAGAAAAACCTACAACCGCCTTAAGAAAGTGTGGTTATTGTTTTGTCTTCCCCCTCCCCCTTTTATCAGATATTTGAAACACACACAAGTAGCCCCTCCCCCCTCCCCCCTCCCACCCCATCCTCCCATGCAGAAATGGACTACAACTAAGTGCTTTACATGTATTAACAGGTAGGGTATCTTCTTTTAGACGGCCCTTCATGAAGGCGTCCATGAGCGATTGCAATTACCACAGGGAAACAAATGAATCCAACATTGAGCCATCCAGGACCCACCCCAGACATAGGCCACTTTATTTTGCTATCTTACATGTATTAAGATATGTGTTCCGTGGTGAAATGGAGGTTGACTCTTTTTGTACCGATATCGATGCTTTATATTTTCTATGTAACCATTTTTTTCACTAAACAAACGATCAGACACGTCATGATTGATCTGTTAACAGTGTTTAAGAGAAACAAATGGGGACGAGGTATTTACTAAAAGAGAACACCCCTCTGCACTAATTGAATTGCCCTGTCTGGTGCTCGCTAACCATTGCTCACCCCTTGGCATGCGGTCTATCTAATTGCGTGAACGGGGGTGACATTTTGACTTTGATTCATCCCAGTGCTTGTGGCGTTGACCTCTAGGTCGTTCTCCGTCTGCTAAACTGCTATCGATTGCAGGCGTTGACTCAATTTTCGAAGAAAACTTGGAAATTAACAGTATAAGGGCAATTCGCTGTAAGGTTGGTTAAAGGGCACGTGCCCCCCCCCCTCCCCCCAACGTGAAAGGCAAAAAAGGGGAGCAAATTTAATGGATTTTAGAGAATGGAAAAGATATAAAGAGGAGGGAACAGAACCGTTTATTGTGAAACGAGGGCATGCTTGTGTTACCTCCATCTCTACATATTCGAAGTAAATATTTTTTATCCTACAATTAATAATTCACATGCAACTGAAGAATTAAAGCATGCTATTGAAATTTAAAGTCAACAATGTACGTTAACGTTGTACAATTGTTAGTTATTTCAGGAGCGAATTTCTATCCATCTAAAAATATCATATGGTGTGATCGTTATTCATTGAAATCTGGATCCCGAATTATGCTGCTACATTGATAGTCTGTAACACCACTCGATAGTATTTAACTCGCCTTTCGTGAGCGCCATTAAAAGTGACTATGGGCGCTTTTGTTATTTTGGTTTCATCTTTGTCTCCTGCTTTAAACTACATATGAGACAGCTATTGCGGAAGGATGATGAATCCGTTGATGCGCCTAGATGATACGCCGTAAGTTACTCTCGCTTAAGTAGATCTTTTTTATGCATACCTTCTCCTCGTGATGTAGTTTATGAATAAATCATGATCTCCAGTCGACAGCGCTTTTCAGTCATGTGACTTTCTTGTTTTTTTTCGGCGAGGTGCTGGCGAACATGAGACGCAAGCAGCGTCGCCTCAAGTGTAATAGTGTGTCAGTTCGTAACATCTTCTCCATCGCTCCTATCCGATCGCAATGAGACCATAGGGGGGAGGATTCATTATTACGCTGTTTTCTTGGAGCAGACGACACAAGGTAAAAAAAAATGAAAAAAGTGGGTTGACACATATAGCGACCTAGATTCGCCATTAATCAGATACCCACTCGAAACAAGTTTTTTTGCTTCACATGCTCTTCGTGGAAAATCTAAGCTATATTCTCTGTCACGAGCATGCGTGCTTTTGGTCTCCAATGATCGTATCTCTTTTTCATCTTTCCAGACCAACCCTACCACTGAAAGACCTTTTCGATAACGGGTTAATTTTGGATACATTCCTCAATAAGAATGACATTTCATCCTTACTCAAAACGTACCGAGTTTGTTTCTTCCATTTTGGGGGGTAAAAATCTCGTGATTGAAAATGATAAATTCCATGCCAGGTCTAGACGAAGATTTATCTTTTTCTGTGCTCAGTGCGTGATTAGAAATATATTGAATCTACGATATGAGATTACCGACGAGCTAGACCTGTAACAGAAACGCAGCGTGTCTCCGTAAGGTCGGACAAAATGTAATCTAACTTCAATCGAATGAAAACAGTACAGTTAGCAATAGTGTACGTTGTGGTTGTCCACTATACAAATCATGATAAATTAAAGACACACACTTGCATTTGGAGATAAGAATTAATATCATTTTGTTAACCCCTACACCAACAAAAAAATAGATATTTTGTTCGAATTCAATGTTCTAGTGTTCTACAAACGAAACCTATTTGTGTTAACAAACATCGCCAAAATTCTCAATACCGCGTATTTTTTTTAAATCAAGCATCGTTAAATTGCATTCCTATTTTGCACTTCAACATTCTCATATGGCATTTTATTTATAAAGGCTACCCCAGGGTATGCACATAGTTGTGGGTTTTCCAGCTGCAAAGCTTTGGAAGACAGTGATAGTCTTTCAATGAGAACAATTAACACGTGTCTAATTATCCCTTCAAAATGAGAGAAGGAACCCATCTGCCCAAGGGCGGGGAAGTATTTTGTTATTCCACGTACCAAGTTTCATTTCCACGATAGCAAAAGGAAATTTAAGAGGCAACGTGATGATATTTTCATGACTTCTCTTCCGAGGAAATTGGGGTTATAATATTCAGTCAATCAGTGGTCATCATTCGTCTCTAGACCAACCCTTAGGCAGGGGCATTTTCCATCTGCCATGCAAGATCTTTTCTTAACCCTTTCTGTCTGCGGCTGGGATTCACCGTGTTGAAACGTGGGAGGTGGCTGCTCAGCAGCACTAAACGCACTTGACGCACGCACACCGCACGGAGCGAAAAACCGAGGAATATTTTCTTCGCTATTTTTCTTCTTCTAGGCAGAAAATATCGATGCTCGTTGTCGAAAATACATCAAACCATCTGCTTCTGAGATTGCTTTTTATGATTTTTCCAGATTCCCAGATCTAGATCTCTGACGTTTTTCGATTTTCTTCCCTCAGTTTTCTTTCCATAAAGATTAGCTTTTCCCTGCGATTAATCCAACCTTTTCCGACTTGAGCAGCGGTCGGTGTAATTAAGGGTAACGCCGAGTGCAGGCAAAGGAATAATAAAAAAACAATTAGCGTGCACAAATAGTATTTTTAGAGGAAGTCTCTTTATCTTACTTATATACTTCATCTTTGAAGCATATGGTAGATTGACATCGTCCGTAAAGCCGTAATTAGCACAAAGAAAATTCAAAAAGTTTGTGAACATTTTCAACCTATATATAGAACAAGTTACAAGCAACAGCAAGAAGAGTAAGTTGTGGTGATTGAAATGATGTCGGTCAGGGGCGGATCTAGCTTTTTGCTAAGGGGGTTAAACCCCAAACCCCTCCCGTAGATCCGCCCCTGTCGGTTATAAAGATAGAGGATATAAATTTGTAATTGATTCAATATTCCTAACTTGTTGTTGTTTTTAAAGGGATTGGGTATCTTTGTCTCAGATTCTAAACGAAATCCTGGATTTAGCTCATGCTGCAATCATAATTATAAACATTTAGGTCAGACAGGAATCCCATGACGTTTACAAGCCGATCGCCCTCTGATTATCAAGATATTTGTGATTGAAATTTCAAAAACCGTTTTGCCAACGTTTTTTATAACACTACAGTCTATTGGGGAAAATGAGTATGGTAAAACCGGTCACTCAATGATTTTTACTCTTTTGAGGCACTTCATGATCATTTTGAAGCGCAATCTTTTTAGGGCTTCAATATTACACCATATCATAGACGCTGATAACGCGTAGGGCCATGCATATCAGATTTGGCATTGTTAAACGATGCCTTTAAATTAAGGGCTATTCAAGGCATATTACATGTCACAACCTATTTTTAAAAGTTCGCTATTCCACAGTTGTTCTTAATATTTCTTTAAATGGTTTAGACAAGTACTAATTCCGTCCACATAAAAGCCTTGACTGTTTCACATATATATCTGACCATCTTATTCGAAGTAGTAAATAATTTCAATCTCGGAACAAAATTCATGATCTCCATAATACAGTCTCATCTCGTGTAATACGTAATACTAGCATTAAGCATTCGTATAGAGAATTGCTATTCTCAGTATTCAAAGGGCTCTAATTACATTTAGACTCCAAGCTCGCATGGAAGTTTCTGATTAGCATAGCCAACGAGACAATGCTCGTAAGGGAGAATCACGAACAAAAATTACAACATTATAAACAGCCATCTGTACAGATTCGTAGGCGAGAAACTGTTCAATTGCAAGGTACTTTGGAGTAGAAACCTGCGACCGACTTCGGATTAGGCGCAAGGAATTCAATTTGGATTCCATCTTCATGCTTCTTACTTCAACTTCTTCCACTGATCAACAATGACAAGGTGAAGAGTTTGTTTTAGTCTGAGGTACGCAGGCCTTCTTGGATGTTCTCAAGATAAAGTTTTCCTGGGAAAGAGAGGGGCTTTATTTTTATTGGAAATTGGAGGAGAGAGAAGCAGAAAAGACGCTGTAGATCATATGTAGCCAGTGGCGTAGCGTTGGTCCACCCATTCAGTGGCTCTGGAACGATGGGGCGCATGATTTACTCTGCAACATCAAATACACATGTTGCTACTCATAAGGGGGTGCGGGAGATAAGGGGAGCCCGGACTTCTTCTTCTTCTGCTATTGTCCTTTTCCCCCTCCTCCCTTTCCCTTTCTCTCTTTTCTCCCTATTATTTCGTTATAATTTTGACCATTCAATTGGGTGTGGGCACATACCCCGTCCCCCTGTAGCTACGCCACTGCGTGTGGAGGGGTGAGGGGAATATGTAGAGTAGAAACCGCAAAACGGAAGAGCGTTGTCCACAAAAATCAGGAATAATCTCATGTGGGTTTTTATTTTAGTCCTGATTCGCAATGGTGCAATGGTTACCAGAATAATCAATTTAGATCACAATAATTTTCCCAGGTCCGCCAAGCTTACCAGATGTTCTTTTGATATCTAGACGTAGCTTTATCGTTGTAATTCTATATTCAACTGTTCCCGTTCGGAATTAGAGGCCACGTGCACTTCATGGTGATGGCGCCTGGATTGTTTAAACAATGAACATAAAGTGACCCTTGCATCAATATGACCCCTAGGGAATGATCGTACGGTCAGTCGCCGTAAAACACACAAAGATCAATAGATGGGACCAGAGTTGTCCTAGTGCCATATACCAATCCTATGACTTAAATCTACAGTATTTTAGAAGAAAAAAATTAGCACATCATACATTTCATCTATTTACCATTCTTCCTCATATTCAGATCTAGACGTAGATTCTGAAATTAAATTTATAATGTTGGTTACCATGGGAGGAGGGGGTAATTAAAACCTGTGATTATATAGATATGAGAAACATGGAAATACACGTTTAACCTGAGTTAATGATAATAACGCTTACTCTTCTGAAAGGGTTTCGTAAGTTTCTCAATAGACCCCAGTTCAATATTCTTCCAAATGTCTATTTTTCTCTTTTTCAAGTGTTTTTTTTTTCCTAATTATGTTTGCGTCAATTATATCTATGAACGAGCGTTTTATTTTTTGTTTAAATATCACTTCCCCAAAACACTTAAAACACTTGATAATTTGTGCTTGTGTGTCAGTATCAATTCTCAAAAAATCACTACCCCCTATGATTTCATGAATAAGACATGAGCCAAATATTATTTTGTCATCGTGGAATACCCACTGTGGTCAACCACCAATGTTTTATTTGGTATTTTCATCCTCGTCATGTATTTGCAATCGCAAGAGGTAATCAGTGAATCTGAAGCATCGCATTTCACGAAGCTAGCAAAAAAAAATTACGATCAATGATGGGGGAAAATATTGCAAGGAAATGCATGAACTGTGATAGATTTAACACTCACGCGCAATATTATTATTATCATACAATGCAAGGGCATTGACCCCTTTCAGCTTCTGCTTTGCTTTTGTTTTCTTCTTCTTGCGGCTTTAATACACTTCTGTACTTGAGGATCTCCACATTTCTCCATGTGTTGAGGGCAGAGAACTAGAAAGATTTTTGTTTTGTCGTTAAATTTCATTTTGTCAACATAAATTTGAATGAAGCTAGGTGGTTGGAATGCCACAACGAGTTGTGTATTACGAGGGGCTCTTGTTACAGACTGAGGGGATTTGGAAGCGATTGTTCTGGTCCGTTTAATATCGACGGACATCTACCTCAAATACCAACCGTCATTTCCTGCTTTTAGTGAACGAGGCTATCCATCCTCGTCCAATAATATTTAGTTATATTTAGTCTCTTTGTTGTTGTTATTTTTTATAGTTATAGTCATGATTGGAATGTTCTGCTTACATTACAAACATAGTAATTTACCTCGATTTTGTTTTTGCTCTTGCTTGTTATTGTTGTATAGACTTAAGTTCAAAGATGGATCCCCTCCGAAAAGGCTTAGGGATCATTGCAAAGTTGTTGGTAATACAAACCTTTTTAAGCAATACCTTTTTAGTTCTTATCAAGCTTTAAATGGATTTGGCACTTCATTGAAATCAAAGCCAATAAACCGGTGTAGTCCTTGGCAAAAAGAGTTTGCACCTTTAGAGGCAGTGGCGGATCCAGGGGCCGGGGGCCCGGGCCCTCCCTAGATAAAAACAGGTAAAAACACCCTTTTTTGAAAAAGAAGTTGGGCCCCTCCTGGCGCCCAAGGGGTGGCGGTGGAAAAAAAATTAACCCTTCCCGTAGGGAAAAAAAATTTTCAGGTGCCAAAAAAAAAATTTTGCTCACTACCCCTGGCGCCCAAGGGGAGGGGGTGGTGGTGGAAAAAAAATTCGCACGAAGTGGGCCCCTTTTTAGGCCCCCTCCCTTGCCGCCAGCTGGATCCGCCCCTGTTTAGAGGACTCACTTTTTCATATATGTATTAACTATCCATAACAGTATCGCATGTTACGGATTCCTGCTACAAAGTTGGTCTGCACGATCTTCCGAATTACAAACAACGTTGTTTTCCAAAGTTTTCCAAAGTCTCCTCAAGGAATTTTGTTTCTATAGTGTCTCATATCGCTAATTGCCCACCATGGACTTAAACATATATCACCTTACTTGCTGGATTATGGATTAGGTTTTGACCAATTAAACGAAGTGCAAATCGAACAAAATTGATGGAAAAATAAACCTTCACCCAAAGATCACTTTAGTTTGGCCCCTCAAGGTATGCGAGCATAAGGTTCGGTGAGTTTCTTCAATTTACTTGATTTGTTTTTCTCAGAGATTTATTTTTTTTGGCCGCTGAATAGAAAAGATCGTATTTTCAACTTCCATCATAGAAGATACCGAATATTACTTTCTTAAGACTTTCTTAACAATCAAGCAGATGGCTGAAAGTCATGCTTACGATATACGAACCTGCGGATAGGCAATATCAGAGTGACCCAAGACAGCAATCTCATCAAACAGACTTTATATTGAGAATTCAAAAGAGCATATAGAAGCAATTGAAATAGATACCAGTGTCTGAGAACACTTTGAAAAGATTAATTAGAAATGTATACAAGGGAAATGTGATTTAATTTCACATTAGAATATAATTGGCATTTTCATTTCGAACCCCTTCCCCCGATTTCTGACGGCATATAAGACCTCGTACGCAGGAAGGTTTTCTGTTACGTAAAGCTTACAGTTTACTTTAAAGTGACTCGGTAACATTGCCTCAGATTCTCAAACAAAATCCTGGATTTAGCTCATGCTGCAATCATAATTACAAACCTTTAGGTCAGTCAAGAATCCCATGACTTTTACAAGCCGATCGCCTGTCTGATTATCAAGATATTTAAGGTTAGAAATCGAAATTTCATTTTTTTTGTTTTCCTAACGGTTTTTATAACACTACAGTCTACTGGGGAAAATGAATATGGTCAAACCGGTCACTCAAAGATTTTTACTTTTTTGAGGCATTTCATGATCATTTTGAAGCGCAAATTTTGTAGGGCTTCAATATTACACCATATCACAGACGCTAATAACATGTAGGGTCATGCATCTCAGATTTAACATTGTTAAACGATGCCTTTAACCAAAGAGTTACTTTCACTTAAAATCTCTCTTTTATTCCTTATTTCTCTCTCTCTCTCTCTTTCTCTCTTGTTCAATCTACACAATATGTTTTTTAAATATATCCGTCCTCGGTTACTTTAACTGAAATGTTACACTTCACGTACTTTCTTTTAAATACCCCCTTTTCATTATCTCCGTCTCTCTCTCTCTCTCTCTCTCTCTATTTCTCCCCCTCTCTTCCCCTGCATCTTCTCTTTCCCCCTTTTCTTGCTCCACCTACATCATACTTTTGTTTTCAATCTATCTACTCATCCGCCCTCGTTCTCTTTTAATAACCCATTTTCCTAGGCGAGAAGCGAGAAGCAATAAGACCTGTCGGAAGAGGAGAAACGAACGAGTACATGCTGCGGAGTGATGCAAAGTGCGGTCCAACTTGATTGTAATAATGTTTCTCTATTCGGTTACTTCAAGCTGTTCTGCGTTTCTCTCTCCTCTCTTTTTATCCTCACTACCTTCTGAGGGGCCCTTCGGGACAGAGCTCTTATCCTCAGCGCCAAAAGCCCGCGTTGCGCGCTCGATAAGTAGTCGTGGTAAATCTGATTAGCAAAGTGCACTGAGCTTGGTGCAAGTCAACCTGTGGAATGCAAGGCGTAAACCCTTAACCCTTACTCTCCCAAATCCCACTCTACCTGTGTAACGAAACAACTTGGTTGGGAGGAAGGGGGTTAAAAGCATTATTTGTGAAAGGTTAGATATTTCCCCGAGCCCTTCGACGTTACTTCGCTTTTGTTTTCTGTGTGCGTTGCGATAAATCGTACGTAGCATTGTTCGGAGATCCTCGTTATTGCCTAATAGCATTTCAGGGAACTCGATGAATATGTAATGTAACATGCACTTAACTGCCTTTCAAATGGATCTTACAATGAACATTATTTTCAAACCTCGCATTAGCATCATAGCCCTTAGCTGGCGCCAGTACTTTTTAGGTTTTTAATTCGAAATCTTGATTGGTTAAATGGCAAGACCTTATAAAGAGGCATTAGTTCCCTGAATGTCAAATCTATATTTTTATACAAACAAAATTATTTGTTCCATTAGGTATTTTGATGATTAGGATGCTTTAGCTACCGTTCTGAAACTCGCAAGAAAAAAATTGGCCTACAGCTATGTTAATATCTACTCTAGATAACTGAAAAAGAATGTATTGGCATTGATCCAGCTTGGAACTGAAACCTTCATCAGACAATTTTTTACAGTCAACGAGAACTGACACTGAAATTTACTGATCTCAGACGCATGAGCCCCACAATTTCAAATGGGGGGTTCACAAAGACTAATATCGACTTTAAGTTGGACTTAACTATGGCAGGCCGTTCATGCCACAGTTTGCTCTCACCTTCATGCTCTTTAGATAATTTTTTTTTCTTCTTAAATAATGAATTATCAAAAAATGTAAATTCTGTAGATTTGTGACCATGATTTGTACGTCCCTTGACAGAACAATGCCAGTTATTGTCGAGAGCAAACAATGGCATGAACGGCCTGCCATAGTTAAGTCCAACTTCTCAGGACTTCCATGTGTTTCCAGTAAGTTCTAATGACAAAGAACCTGCCCATGCCGTAGTAAATACATTTCACACAAAATGTGTAAACATGTTAACATAACGTGTTTAACAAAGTTTATTTTTTACAGTTGAATTACTTCAAAAACAATTTACAGGTCATAATATTCCATTAGACAATGTGGTTCTGCTTGTTGCATTTTTCGTCGAATACAATACATGAACCATGATCTATAGAGTATACATTCGCCAATACTTTTTATATGATACGGTAGACTCACGTGGGAGCTACCGCCATTCCTAATGATTATAATCATGTTTCTTAGGCATTGAATTTAATTCAATTTGGACTGTTTCGTCAACGGTGTCTGAGATATGATTTGATCATCTTCGCGAGGGTGGCGGCCGTCTTGTATACGTAAAGATCACGTGACATGCTATAAATCGCAATCCACAAGGCGTGATATAAACGACTATGTTACGTCACAATGAACGTACATTGCAGCGGACAATACAGACATGAAATTTTGATTTTGCATGTGATTAAAACTACATGTAATTACATGCGTGGGTTTAAATGGGCATGTTGAGCTGAAAGTATTTCGGGGAAAAGTTCAGATAATAACAAGGTGGCATTAAAGGACATGAAGGGAGGGATAGATACATTGAGATGTAGGGTGAAAACTAAAAGGCTAGTGCAAGCACTTCAAAGATAATTACACTACTGTAACAATGAATGCATCTTCAGATAATAGTTCATCAGTACACGAACAAGCTCCCATGATACTTGGGGAAAAAATGAAGACATCAATTGTGCAGGGACAAATGCGTGTATATCAAATATAATGTCGTAGGTCATAAATAATTTGTACATGTTTTACGTTTCAGCTTGTTTCCATTTCTCCTTTACAAAATGCCAGTTGCCTCGACTGTATGTCGCTCATCGCATTCATAATCTTTCCGACAATCGTTGTTTCGACCCGCTCCTCTCACCTCCCAATATTCTCTCATTCGCATCACCGGCTTATTCTCGTCGGGAGGCAAAACGTTTTCTGGGTAAACAGCCCCTCTGTTCCCTCACAACAAACAATCTCCCACTAGCTTACTGTCAGGTTTAGGAAGGGTGCAGCCGGTCCATACCACCCCCACCCTCCCCCCCCCCACCTTCAATTTCCTCACAAATTTCCTCATCTCGAATAAAGACCCGAAAGGCACCTACAAATCTAATAAGCTTTTTTTTTAATCCTTTTTCCCACTTTTCTTTTCCTTTTTTTTTTCTAGGGAGATGGGGCTGTCATAATCTTTCTTTTTTTCTTTCTTTTTTTAACATTAACGTAAACTCTTTTTAGTTGTATTTTTTCGTAAAGTCTTATTTTTTACTAAGTCATTGTTTTCGTTGTTGTTGATAACATAGAATTATTAATGTATGTTTTTATAATTAATAAACACGTATGTTTCTCTATTAAATGTATAAACACCCTTCCAGAATCATGGATCTGCAATAGTAAACTCCACCCCCCTCCCTCCCCTCCTTCAACTCACCTTCATGGTAGTAATGCCTCAACGGACCCAAACACATCCCTCACCACCACATTCTCCTCTTGTTTTCTTCTAAAGATTGTCAATCATTGTGGAGTCACATAATTACGTTAGTTTTGTGTTGGGTAGAATCACGTGAACTGTGACGTATTCCAGGCGTAAAATAATTTAGAATCGATGGTGTGTAAAGATTCATGTTGGGATAGTACGCTTTCCTCTTCTTCCTGCAGATAGACAGGTGCACCATCAAATAAGAAATTGTATCAGAACAGGTGGATGGAAAATATAGTTCCGCTGAAAGAACATTCGCCTTTAGCTTTGGCAATCTCTCGAAAATGTGTTTATTCATTAGTCAAACATACACACTGCGTTATACATTTTGTATTAACTTATCCACAAAAAGTACAAGGTGTTTTATGAAATTCATGTTTACTTTTTTTTGTTAAGGTTCCTTATGAGTGGACTAAACTCAGCCAAAGATATTTACATAATATAGTGACTTTTTACTGATTTTTTGTTTTCATGTATCAATGCATTTGCGAAAAACATAATCACACACACACTATACACTAATGCGATTCTTGTCAGTAAAACAAATTGCCTCAGAATTCATATATTTTAGATAGACGATTTATTATATTTGATACATAGCATGTTTGTATTTATTTGAAAAAGAAAATATCATTCTAATCCTTGAAACAATCTGCGGTTTGCCTTTAACGAAATAGAAATCATTCAAATGCAAACAGTTTATTCTTCCTGTTGTGGTTTAAAACACATACTTTTGTTGCTATTACCGTAGTCTGTGGTGATCGTTGTATAATTTATTAATTCACTTCAAAAGCGAACTGCTTTATTTAGCAGGAAAGTGCAAATTTGCAAATGGCGGCTTTGAATTTGTCGTAGTATTTTTTTCTTTTTTCAATCTACAGTATACTTCAATACGGGGATTGCAAAAAAAGCCGCAAGGCTGTTATATAGCAAATCTATATAGCTATCAGTGTGTCATCACCGTCCTTGTCATTATGTCACCGCAATCATTATCATTACTTCTTTAATGGGGACTCCCTACATTGATAATGTGCAACATCTCTTTAAAAGTATTCCGTTTACAATGGGAAACGAGATTTGCTAATCTATCCATGCTATTACATGCACAAAAGCCATTATATCCACCGTGCCATTATGTATACAGAAGATCGAGGTGATTGATCACTTCGAAAGGGAGCGTTGCCCATCCCTACATCATCGCGGTGATGTTGATTTCTACGTCGAACAGTTGCCATGTCAACGCATCTCGTCGTGTCACATCGCGTAATACAGCGATATAGGGAGAATCTCCATTTGAGTACACCCGCGGGAATCCGAAGACGATCGAAAAGAGGTGAAAATTAATATGTGCTTGAGAAGTGGGGTACATTGAGAATAAGTCGGATTAAATCGCCTTTTGTGCGCATTCATCCAATATTACACTTTTCATCTTCAGAATAGTATGGTTATCATGACATTTCACTCAAAATTATATGGTTTCAAGCAGGGTATTTTCTATACAAGTATAAACTCCACGGGCCTTTTTTTCTCAGAACACTGACAAAGCTTCTTTGGTGTAATCAAAGTCGCTTTACGCCTTTTCAAAGGATTTATACTAATCATTGCCTCGAATATAATCAGATCATCTGCATCCCTGTAAAATATCTTATCATAGAGTCGAATGCTGTGTCTGTTGTCATGACATTTCCTTTATGCTGCAATGACATTCAACACAGTCACCCTATTTTCTCAGCGGCGTATATATTCCTTACACGTATGAAGTAACAAAATTATCGAAATGGCAATTACATAATGGACATGTTTGTTGCTGTCATTTTCAGCATTTCCCAATCTTTCGCAGAGAAAAAAAATGTATTATTATGGAGTATGAATTTCGTTTAGAGTTAGGTTTCTTCTTACAAAACGTGTGTTGAACAAAATTGCCAGAACTTTCAAAAAATCAACTTAAGACAATTATGGCAATATCCGCGGGCGCCACATTTTGAAATGTGGGAACTTGACAATGACTTCTTGCATAATCCGAACTTGATTTCTGAAGGCATGGCAAAACATTATTAAAAATTGCCCTTTAGTTGATTTATCGAAAGTTTTTTAGCGATCATTTTGACTTGACAGTGTCGAATGGAATTTAAATCAGTGCGGTTAGAATATGGCTTACTCGCAAGCATTTTGATGAGACGCCTCCGATTCTAATCGAAACTATTATCATCAGGCACTAGATTTCTATAGAGAGGAAAGGCAAACCTTGTTGCACATATTCCATGGCAACTTTGATGTTATCGAGTGCTTTCTCGACGACCCCTTCGTGACTCCCGGGGTGAAGTGATCACCAGGTTACAAACAAAATAAATCGATACCGCCCAGAATGTAGTTACAATGACATCATCTCCAGCGCAATACCGAGTTTTTGTTTCGTTTCATTCATCTCTGAATTTTAACCCCCTCTGTCCCAAGGCAGACACTTTTCACAACCGCACATGGTATTGGTATGGATATGGTTTGGTTGAGACTCAAGAAGTTAAGTTTGGTATGATGGAACCTCTGCCCGGGCTATAGGTTTCATTTTATCGATTTGTTCTCATCGCCTCTTGGTGCGCGTGTCCGTATGATTCGAGAGGGCTGGCAATGGGTAACACATATCTTTCGTCGACTGGGTCTGCAACGGATGGCGTAGCTACATGTAGCACGGGGGCAGACCCCCCACACCAAAAAAATAATAATAAATAAATAAATAAATACAAAAATGTTTTTAAATAAATATTCAAGAACAAGAGGAAGAATGTGATGGGGGAAGGAGAAAAGAGAGAAAATGAGATGGAAAAGTGCGTGAAAGGAAAGTGATACAAGCCCCGCGCAGACCCTCCATTAATTGATTGCCTTGTTGATGGCAATTAAAGTGGGAGGAAAACATTGGAGAAAGACAGATAAAGAGAGATGAGAAAGGGAACTTGAAAATAGGGTGATACTGATAGGACCCCCTCCTACACCCAGTAATTACTTGCGATGTGATAAGAAGGGAGAACAGGAGAAAGGGAGAGAAAAAGAGGGGATAGGGGACGTGAAAAGACGGTTGTACACGTATACAACCCCCTCGCTCGCTCACCCTCCCACTATTGAACTAACTACAACAAATTGTGAATTTATCTGCCCCCTCCCCATGATATCAGTACCCCCTCGATAGTTTGAACTATGCTTCGCCACTTCTGCAACATTCCCTAACTGCGTTAAGAAAAAGAAGATGACAGTTAAAACAATCGCTCGCGGTGGCTTAGAAAATGAAGATTGATATCTTCTATTGATGTTATGGAGGCGAATCAAAGGAAGGAAAGAAGAAGGAAAAAGTCATTGATTCTGACTGATACATTCACGCAATCGATCTGTCCACCCTCATCCACCCCGTATCATAGCATACCTGATAAAGGTTAACATTTCACTAGTTTGTAAAATGGAGCGTGGCATCCTGGTTTTCTTTCGTTTTCTAAGTCAAGGGTGTTTTGTGAACGTTTATAACACCTTTCAATTGGCTGCAATTGGCTGCAGCTCCACTATCTCCCTTCGTGCTTCGCTAGGCGACTCTTTTAAGGAACAACACATCGCAATTTCGGGTGTAAATCCGTCATCTTTCAAGATGGAGTATGCTCTGCCTGAGCCGCTGTCTGTCTGCTTCTCTGCAAACAGCCCTCCATCTCTGTCTACTTCGCTTGATGGGGATGGTTATTATTGTTTTCTACAAGTCGGTCCCTGGGGTAGATCTCGTCGATGTGGTCACCTCCCGTCCCGGGGTCGTGACTGATCGCCTGAACGGCTAATGCAGACAAGCCTCATTGATTGTCTAAGGGTAGGCGTACGTAGCCATCGTAGCCACACAAAAGAGGAGGGAGAATGAATGTGCGACAAGTCTCCCCCCCCCCAAAAAAAAAAAACCTTTAACACATCAAAACCATGCGGTAACCAATTGAGCTCTTGGGGAACGGCTACTCTAGGCATGCCTCAATAGGTGTCTGAGGGTGTAGGCACAGTCAGAATAAAACCAAGGAGGGAAAATGAATACGTTACCACCCTGTCCTTTTTAAACACATCAACATTATGTTCTAAGAATAATCGGCTCTTGGCCTGGAACGGCGACATGTCCTGTCCGCTTGCCTATACGTCTTTTTAAGGCATGCGTTAACGAGTGTCGGAGAGTAGACACAGCCAGGAAAAACGAGGAGCGAGTAGGAAAATGAAAATGCGCCCCCCTCCCTTTATGTGTACAGTACGTCAACTCCATGTGCTACCAACTCGGTCCTCAGTGGGCTAGGAATCTTGTCAAAATCTTCAACTTTAGAGCCCTTTAACCGGTTGCCGACGCGCCTTCTCAACGCATGACCTAATGAGAGGCTGAGGCCTGAGGGTACACGTAAGCAGAATAAAACGAAAAACTCAAACGAGGACGGGGAAGAAATATGCGACACCACCCCTTCTGTAAACATCACGCCCATATACTACCAGCTCTGTCCTCAGTGGGCTAGAAATATTGTCAACATCAATAATTTAGATCGATGTCCTGAATGAGTGCTTATGCGTCCTGGCAGGCCAAGTCAAGCGCCAGTGGGTGTCTGTAGATAGGCATACGTAAACGTGTAGCCAGAGAAGAATATGGCGGTAGGGTTCTTGGACTGACGCCTCGCCCCCCCCCCACCACCCACCCCCTCTCCCTCCCTTGAACATCAAAACCATAATGCAAGTCATATTCGCCCGGTTTTACATCTTCCTTGTTATAATATTACCACCCTTCGACCTAGTGTAGAGCATGGAGTAGTATGCCCATGGGTAGAGAGAAGAAGGGATTTTAGATTTCTCTCCCTCCCTTTCCACATTTTCTAGCCAACACACCAGGGCCCCATTTCACAAAACTTGTCATCAATGACAAATGACAGTTTTTGTTTATAAGCTACTGAAATCCTTGCTTCTGATTGGTTATCAGCAGATTTGTCACTGATTTTTGTCATTTGTCATTGAAAAAAGGCTTTGTGAAACTGGTCCCAGCTTGTATTTCCGACATCGATTGGTGAAGTATACTAATGTTGCTTTTCACACCTTACCGCCCCCCCACACACACACACACACACACACCCACACGTGTACTATTCTTCGCACAGTTTAGATTTTAGCGTCATTGGTTTTAATTGCAATAGATACTAAAATAGTTATCTTTAAGAAGATGTTCAACTGAATGTGAATATTTATGATGACAGATAACGACCTAGCCTAGTTTTTGCTGGTAAGATTACATCTAGGCAATGCCATGATTAGCCTACGGTCATTAAGGCAGACGCAACGCGAAACGCCGACTTGAAATTATGTTTATTTCTCCAGGCTTGTCGAATTAAAGAGAATCTTGAATTTCGGCTGTAATCAAAAATAAATTCTAACGTAATCCAAAACAATAACGTCAAACATCGCATAAATAAATAGCTTCTGCCAAATAATTTTGTCGAAATTCATAATTATTATTGTAGTAATAAAGCAAAATAACCAAGGCATTACATATCTCATACGAGTTCTATTTGCAACGTTGTCCCACGTGTACGAATCCGTGTGTTGGCCATTTTCAGTGCTGGCCATTTTCATTTGTTTCAGTATTTTTAAGTATGCCCTATGTCCGACTGGTCTAAACTTTTCTATAACATCTATTTCATGATAATAATTCACATATATTTTCGATAAACGTTTTCTCGAAATGTAGCATTACTTAGAGTTTTCTAAATTGATTTTAAAAGAAATAGAAAATCTGCTGCGTGCCGACTTCGATAAGAGACAATTTGAAAATGGGGCCTATGTTATATTTTACAAAAATATAATTTTTTTCTATGTGTTTTAGTAGCAAAATGAATAGACTCTTGTGCGCACATTGATTTGGGCCGTGGAAACGTGACCACTTCAATCAGTCATCATTACTCTCACCGAGGACCGCCCGTCTACGGTACCCCTTATTCTCGCTTTGTAACGATGTTATGAGTTGATGTCGGGTAAAAAAATGTTATAATGAGAGATAAAATTGATTGGATTCATTGAAACATCACGTCTGACGGTTAGATTAGAGACCCTAAAAATAACAACGGGTGAATCTGTTTTGGTAGATTGAGGCAAAAAATGAAGACAGCGTACGTCCAATTTCATCTGTGAACAATCTGTGCGCTGTAATTACCATGATAAATATTGTCTTTTATCTCTTGCGCCCCTGTTCCGTCTCGGAGATTGCTCCGTCCACTATTGTTATTTTCTTTTTTGTGTGTTTCCTGTTGATCGTCCAATTCGTTCTACGTTTGTTCTTCATCTATTATGAACTGTTCTACCTCATCCTTCTTCCCAGAGATTACATGTCTCTGTTGGTCTCTTTCTCCCTTCCAGCCTGTCTCCACTCTCTCTCTCTCTCTCTCTCTCTCTTTCTTGTTTCATGATTTCGTTAAGGAGCACGAAGGAACTCTGTCCTCGATCGACCTAAATTTGAACTAAATATTTGAAATTTCAGAATAATTTATTTCTCATCTAATAATCTACGCGATTACAATAACATATTTCCTCTACCTTAATTCCACGTATATAAATAACCATCATTTCACTTCATAGGAATTATATTCGCCTAATCCAGACCTAATAAAATGCCTCCGACGCAAAAGGACATTTTAGGAAAACTTAATCCAGACTATTATTCTTTGAGGAAATTGGATGTTTGAATATGGTCAACTCGAAATTCCCACAATCTTAATTACTACAATTAATTGAGCGGGTTTTACCCATCTCCACCCCACCCCCTCCCTCTCTGTCTCTGTCTCTTCCCCATTGCCTCTCTTTCTGTCTCTCTCTCTCTCTCTCCAACACTCTCTCTCTCTCTCTCTCTTTCTGTCTCATTTTCTTTCTTCTCATTTGTATTCCTTTCCCCATCCCTTTTTTTTTCTCTCTTTTGATTTCCTTGCTTTCGTCTATCCAAGTATGAGAACGATAAAATAGTTTCATGTTAGATACCTTAGCCTGCAAATTGGAGTCCACTACCTCAAGACGTTTTGAATACAACCCCTAACATTAAATATTAAGGTACAAACTATAATACGCTTTTTTTCCCTTCTATTTCACTTCTTCGTTTCGGACAAAATTTAATGTCCGCGCAAACAGAAACTCAAGATACATTCGATTCCAAATTCTTCCCTTGACAAACCAAATCGAATTTTCATCGAAAGCACACACCTGCGGAGCATGGGGTTTGCCACAGTGAGAAATGAAGTCCCTGAAATCATTCAACCCTTCATTATACACTCTAGATCTAATACTCAGGCCAGCCCCTCGACTGAAGATAATCGAAATAATTCAATATTGCCTCAGCTGACATGACTGCTTGAGTTCACTGCACACACATTCGAGAGTACATTATACAGTATGCGCGAGGCCTAGATTACCCTGTGCGAGTGAAAGCTAGGGTATATGGCCACAAATCGATGCTGCCTGAGTACACGCCTCTGTGTCATATCATTATCATGATCACAATGATTAAATCTGAATAAGCTTGCCCAACATATCAAAAACGTTTAGTGCACATCTGTCTGCAAAGACAATCTCATGTTGCTTTGAAAAACACAGAGCTACGCTGTTGCCATAGTAATGTAAATAAGCACTGTTCTATGACGTCATTTGTTTGATCGTAATATTTGATGCCAAAATGAAGGGGAAATGAGATGCAGTCAGAAAGTGTTAAAGAGAATGGATTAAACGTGATATCCCGATTCTGTGAAATGTTAGTTGTGACTGCTCTCTGTTTAATCTTGCTGCTGTGCCAAGACCTCTTAAAAAAGGGTCTAAGAGCAGTGCATGAGATAATGCGGCGTGGTGTAATTACTGACCCCTCAAACTTAAGTCAACGCCATCCCAGCTCCGAGTGTTCTCATAATGGTGCTTCTGTATGGAAAATGAACACATACGAGGTTGGTTTCAGACTCTTTTGCTCCGACTTCTGTTATCAAGGCAACAAACCTTCGTGCACGCGAGTTGCACTTGCTTTTTTTTTGGTCATGTGAAAAGGACACAAAACGTAAAGGTACATGTAGATGGATACATATTTACCAGAACAACAACATCATTAAGAGTAAAACCGTGCTGGATTGGGGATTTTACAAAAATAACAATGAGCTTCAACTGCGTACAGCCCTGAGGGTGTTCTTCAGCATCTTCGATAGCATGAGAATCAGACAAAATAAATTGATTAGTGCCCCATCAATTGCCCCCAAATCAACAATTACGCACCCTCAATACAACCGCTTTCTTCTGCCTCTGTAATATTCTGGATCGAATAAACAAAAAAGTGGCGAATTGGCGACCTACTTTGCGATCACGTGGTTTAATAGATATGGCAGTGACTTTCTGCGCTGTCGCTTTCTTGATTAATTAAATTGTGTTAAGAGTGTCTGAAAATTGGGGTAAAATGCTAGGCTCCCGCCCAAACCGGGTTTCTGGCGCTCGGCTGGTTAACGCCGGATATGAACTGTGGAAAGTACCCGGGCATTACTGAGGGAGAGTGGGAGAGGAATGGTATCTTACACATGCATGTAATCTAGCATATATGAGTATAAGAACTTCGATGTGGTTAAGCATTAGTGTATGAAGGTTATGGACGAAATAGTGACAGACTGAAAGTGCAAGAACTTTCTATTTTCAATATTTATTTATCTTGGTGAGTCAGTGCCCTGTTTTTGCTTTTTTTGCCTGCGTACGTGTTGTTTACCTTAAGCCACGTGACCACTTCATCAGAATTTAGTTCATAAAAAAATACGAATTCCCTGGATTTTTAGCAAAGACTGTTGTATTCCCATATCTCAACGTTAGTTTAACGCATATCACTTTATAATGTAACGTTCACATGCACTTCCAAACATACCAGAGTGCTTTGAAAATGTATAATCCCAGCAAATAGCTCATGCGAATGAAGCAACAATTACACATGCATACTGTACAATAGTGTGTGCCAACAAAATAATCCTACCAGGTACTCATTTACTTCACCTGGGTCGAGCGTGACCAGTGTAGATAAATGTCTTGCCAAAGAACGTTGGTATTGTTGCAGATATTTGCACCCCGTACATTGTGATCAAATGTCCAGTGACCTATACCTAGAAGACCACTAGACCTGCACAAAGAGACATTTCTTGTTCTCGTTAAAGCCCCACTGCACTACTTGTAGCTACTTGCTCCCTCTATATAGAAAACAATGCCTATAAGCGGTGCCCGTCGGTCCCCCATGATCCTCTTTTTATTATGTTAATTGAGAGCTGAGTTGATGAGATAACCACCTGTCAGTGACCACGCTGGGAGGTCTACCCCCCTGGCCAAACTAGTGCAGACAGGCTTTAAGATGAATACTTTTCCGATTCCAACAGACCAATACCTTACAAACCACTTAGAACATACAATGCACGCGTCGCCAACTGGATAGGGAAAAACACATCATGATGATAAATGGGGAAAAAATGGAAAATAAAACGAAGAGAAAATTCAGTCGAACAGGTAGATTGCTCTCTCGTATAACCTTATAGGCATTCAACTAATTCTGTCAATAGAAAGAGTACATCTACCCTCTGTTTCATTTATTTGCATAAGATACACTTTGTATCCTGTAGTGAAGCCGCTGGCTGAGGGGTAATTGTAGGTGGAGGGTATAGCGGTATCGAAATCTAGAACACGAAATAAGCGTTCGAATGGCGTGGAATGTAATGTGATGATGGCATTGTCAATACGTAGTAGTGTCTCAATGGCTATGTACACATGCATTTCTGGTTATTTGGTTAGGGGAAGGAGGAAAACCCATATGCGAGAAAAATAACAAATTGGTGAGAATGTTGTGCTTTACATACTTTATATGGCTCTTGAAACATTGGGTCGTTGATCCATGATCACGATTCGGAGGGGCCAATACCATATAAACTGGTGGCATTTATCAATGTCATTCTGATAATGGGGGGGGGGTTAAGGCTCCATCCCCCTCCCATCACTACATGTACTAATTTTGCTTCCCTTTCTCCTTCTTCTCATCATCACCATTATTCCCATTTTTCTTTTCTTTTTGAAAAAGTTTTGGTTAACTTATCGCCATGTTAATCCGTTAACCCCTTTCCCCATCAAAATGGCATATGTGCACCAATGCCTTAAACTCTCGTTTAATCAGATGTATTATAATAATAATGGATATTTATATGTTGATAATCATATTAAATACCCATAAATGTATATCATATCTACCGTTATATGTAATAATTATATTGATTCCATGTATCGTAGCATTCTACTACTTTTCTAACTGACAAATATTCCACTTTTTTTAATCTCCGCTACAGACTTGCGCCGAAGCCAAACTCAGCGACAAGAGCATCTATCCGACCTTCGCCCGGACGATCCCGACCGACGACCTCCTGACGGAAGCAGTGGCCGTTCTCCTCGAGCACTTCAACTGGTACAACGTCAGTATCGTGTCGTCGTCGGAATCGAACCGCCGCAGCGTGAGCGAGAGCCTGCAATTGAAGCTGCCCACGAAGAATATTTACATCAGCGATGTCAAGGTCTATGCGAGTCCCTACATCCCGCCCGCGTATACGGAAGAAGGGGTGGAGCCCGAGATGCGTACGATTGTCCGGGAGACATACGAACACACTAGAAGTAAGAGAAACAATCTTCGCTTTCTAGAATAAATGAATATTAGATTAGCTTATCCCTGTTCCACACCTGAGCGTGAATTTTCAAGCAAGAAAAAGTAGAAGAGAAATCTAAATCTTTATTTTCATTTTTTTTATTTTTTTGTTTTTTGTTTTTTGTTTTTTTTGTTGTGGGGGGTTGCGATAACACGACAAGACAGTCTCGAAAAAAAAGAAGAAAAAAAAATTTCCGACAAAAAAAACAAACACAAATGGCACTGGGGTGTAACACCCCACGCCCGACGAATGACGCTTCTGGCGCTTTCTTTTAGTTCTCTAAAAGTAGGAAGATTACCATGGTTACACTATTGGGCCATTTTTGTCTATACTTGCCACTTACGACCCAGAGGAGAAATGGTGACCTGGGAAGATGTGGACAGCCCTTGTGACTGAATTGTTCATATGCCCAAACGAGAGCAACAACAGTTGTATACTCCCACGCAGAAGCGGATACAGCGCACATTACCATGATTACTGTATGAAACACAATGGGCATGTAAGGGACGAGGATGTCAACTCACTTTATTAATTGATCACTGAATAAATCAAGCTTATCACTGCTATGCAACTTCAAATCCATCTTGTCAGTTTCCATGACATCTTAACCTCAACCCTTAACCCTTAACCCTTAACCTACATGACCTATGCGAACCCGAACCAAATTTAGGTGATATGATAGCACAGTTCATTCAACAAGTACATGTACTTCATGCAACGGGTTTTATGTTTAATCTCCTTCTGTGATACTTATTTATTGAAATGGCAACCCGTTTTATCCGTCCGGATCTTCGTATTTATCAAACCAATCTAAAAACCCGTATCATATCCCGTCCTCAAGTCCTTGTGCATCTAATACCATTGTTTGTATATAGAATGGAGAGCGCGGTAAGCGAATTTGGGTTTCCGAATCCGGGAAATTTTTAATTGATCTCTCGATCCCTGTGGACAATTAAAATGGAATTTGCTCGGTTGTTGCTCCGAGCTGCGAAAATAACCCCCTTTTGATGAAATCGAGCAGATCATGAAAAAGGAAAGTGAGCAGCGGTTTAATTTGTTTTCGTCCGGTCATATCCCTATTGCTATGAATCCACTTAGTACGTACACGGGAATCCAGGTAATGTTGTTTATCGGGCAGAAAAACCTAGGGTGCCATGTATTTTACCCCCCCCCCCCTCCTATTTTCTTTTCCTTGTAGACCTATATCGTTATAGATAGGGCGAACAGCAAGGAAATTAATTGGGAACACAAATTTAGCCATATATCCATTACCTCGTTATACAGTGTCCTCAACTGTTCATTTCAATCATGGGGTACATTCGACAAGTTATGATCAGAGAAGAGATACATCGCCAAGAGAATATAAATACGCCAACAAACCCAGATGATATCATCTTTTAATTGATATGTACACAATTATGGTAAGTTTCTAATTGTAGCGATCACTTCTTACCCTTACACAACATGCTTGGTGTTTTGTTTCATTATATTGTCCCTTCGAAAGGTCGGGTTAGGATATGCGCGTCGGGTGTCGTTAACCAGCGGTGAGGGCGCACAGTGTGACCTTACAGTAGATTCTCTTTATTGAAAGGGATTCTACCCCTAAAAGTTGCTTCTCCTATCCTCTGCTTCGCTTTCGGTTATGATCCTGCATGTGTATGTAACCCCACACTGACCAGGAGAAAAACTTCATTGATTTGACCTTTTTCCCGTTGTGACGCGACCTAAGGCAGGGCCATCCGATCTCGGTCTAACAAAATCATGTAACTAGTCCGCTGTTCCAAAAAGAAGGGAAGGTAGGACAAAACAAAATGGCGTCGTCAACCGAGATAGGTCGACCCCTGTGGGTCCAACATCTTCCATTCCACTTTTCTCTCGTGTGTCGTGTTGCCCCTGGTCCTGGTACAGTCTCCGGTGTCTTTGAGTGTTTCTCGTACCAATGTTCCGGGATAAATAGCACACACGCTGAAATTATCTGGTCCATCCCAGAAGGAGTAGGAAGGAGAAAGAAAAAATATATATTACAAGAAAGATCCATACGGACTAAAACAAAGTGACTGGTGACTCATTATTGTTCCACTTGGTACAATTTATCAGGATTTAATAGAATTATTGAAAATAAGAAAATGTAGTTTAACTATAATTTTACTCTAAAGCTAAACCATAACAGTAGGAAACTATAACCATGATATTAAAGTGAAGAAGTGATAGCCCAAGTCTTATACATTACAACGACCAAGTATAAATTCATTTATTATTAATGATTAGGTCAACAATACATTTGTTTTGTCTATTGATTGTTCTTTCTTTCTAAAGTCTACATCTTTAGTGGCGAGCTTTGGGAGGTTTACGAACTTCTACACGAGATGATGTACCATGGTCTCTTAGAAAACGGCGAGTACATGGTGATCTGGGCCAACCAAGAGAACTACGATGACAAGCAACTTCATCTCTTTCAGGGAGGTAGGTATAGAGGAGATTCTTGTTAAACTTTCAATTTATTGATTTCATTTGATTCATCTCTGTATTAAATGTGTTTTGTTTTTTTTTGCAATTTTACAACTGAAATAGTCAATACAGGCCACCTGTTAGTTACCATGTATTACGACTCCCTCGAGAAAAAAATGTGTGATATCAAACTTATGTCTAGAAAGGCCATCTGCCTACAGTGGCCACTGTTTTGTGTTTCCCTCGGGCGGCCTCGATAGACATCTTTAACTGTAATTACGTAATTATCGATGACAATAGAGCAAATGAAGTGGACCATATATTCAAATAAGATCAAGAAATCAAACGGGTGTGTTAACATAATAAATCAAGTTTGATAACAAACCACCCTAAAAATACAACAAAATTCATGTTACATAATCTTATTTTTTCTTAAATGGGGAAGGGGTCTGCGCACACTAATAAGAACTCGCTGGCCTACATTATTTGAAGACAAGGAAAGATATACACAACAAAGCAACGGTTTCGCACAGAAGTAGAGGCACCATGGTCAAATTGTTTGAACACTTTAATAAAGGTTCCAAGTTCATGGTTTCGAGTCGCTACTAGACATTATGAAAATTTACCGTACATCTGCCCCAACGGATGGGAGACTAGTTAACACACGAGATGCTTTTACCTTAATCACTTAGGATGTATCCAAGCTTGCAGTTTATCCATTAATGTTAATACGATTATCAGAAGCTGAAATCGTGAAACATACACATGATACAGAGCAAAATATTTAGGACGCTTATCCCTTCCTCCCTGAAAACTTAACATTTCTCACCTCACCTGGTGCAATCATCGATGGTTATGCCCCGTACAAATGGACTCAAAGTTTACGCATTTTCTTTCTAACCTTTAAAGATCCTTACAGTCGCCAGCCTTCCAGGGAGGTCATGATGTACTACCGAACGTTGCTGGCGCTCTTCCTATCTCCTGCTACCGATCCGAGTTACGAGGATTTCAAACGAAAGGCCTATCAAAAACTCCAGGAACACCCTTTCAACTTTGACTTTGGAGACGAAGTGAACGCTCTCGGAGTAAGTATATATATCTATCGCTGATCATCGTCTTCCATATCCTATACGGGCAAAGCCTAAATCGGTGTGAAAAGGGGCACTTTTGCTCTAGAAATATTGAATGACAATGTACCGTTTCCAGTAGCCTATTACCCCTGTAGAAAAAAAAATCGCAGTTTGCTTTGACTTACATGTGAATTCATAGCAAGATATTCTGAGCTGTTGCACTTCTTTCCCTTAACAATATAAATTAATGATGACTGATTAATCTGCTTTTGCGAAGGTTCAGTTACCCCCTTAATGTCACATCAAGAATAATTTAGTTTCGCGGTGCTGCGAATGTAATAGATGATATTAATGTCCAAACGCAACGTGAGTTGAATTGACTCCTCTCCTAGCACATTGCTATTCGTTAATACCCGTAATGATATTACGGATCGCAAATGATTAGGGTGCAAGACACAGGTGTGTAGGTGTGGGAACTTCAGTCGATGATTGCGACTAAGAAAACAAGATGGAAGAGAACAACAGTGAAGGGGAGCACGTGGCAAGGATAGCATGACCCCTTCCCGCACCCTCCCCTCAACCGATGGCCTCGGTAACTTGCATTTCGTCCACCGACCGGTGCATCAGCCTCCCCCCCCCCATGTTGCAAGTGCCCCTTTATACTGATCAAAGACATGCAATGACATTAGCCCACATTAATTAAACCAGGATTGAATTTTCTGCGACTAAACGGACGAAATGCCAACTACTCAAATGAATGTTTCACTTCAATATGTCCATTATCAACCTGGACGTTACACTATCAAATCACTCATTTCGTATGGCCACCCACAGGAAGACGTCCATTTCAGTCCTAACGTGAGGGATAAAATTACTGTTCTCGATTCAAAATAGAATTAAGACCAGACAAACTGGATCATCAACTTTCATTTCTACAAAATGGCTGAAACCGTATACATTCGGTGTTTATTGGGTTGGAACTAGTTTCTTTGCCCCAAGACAGTGCTGACCAATTACCACCCTAAAGGGTGAACTCAATACATACGCGGGGATGTGATGCAGACGTGGACTTACAAGAATCTGAAATGAATATGCCCTAGAGTCATGTTGATAGTCATCAGTCGGTATTCAATGTAAATTTGGCGTCTGAAAAAAAGGCGACTTTAGGCCAGTCCCATCTTAGTCTGCTCACGCAAACTCTAATTTGAGATTTATGAATAATTGTATAGAGTCTTGAGCCGAGCCTTAGTCTGTCAGTCTCAATTAAAGGCTGTGTCAGGAGCAGCTACAGTACACAGCTTACGGACTGCGGTCTATGTATAGTCTCCTAGCTCTAACCCTCTCTTAAGCATTTCCTGCTGACAAAGGTTTGTACCTGCAAAACTAGTCTCACTTAGCCACCAAATCGCTTTTTTTGGAGAGAATTTCGGTCAAGTATTCGCTAGAAGGGCAGGATTTACCTATTTCTACTTTTTGGCGTTACCCAGGAAAGATAATTGTGATTAATGTGCAACGTGTGGGAGTAATTTGATATATGACTATTTGCCTTTCAGGTGGAAGCTATAATTAGAAGCAATTTATGACTTTTTCTAGAGCACATGCCGTTTTGAACTGCGGTAGTACATGTAAATGGAATTTATCGGGTGACGATATATTCCTGGCAATATGGTCCTTCCGCTGATCATGTGTACTTATCACGGTATTGGAAATACAAATCAAAAGGTATTATTGGTCATTCTAAAGGTGCAATTATTACATTTCCAGTAAAACTGAATGATAAAATCAGAATGAGCACCGAAAGGAAGACAGAACGTCAGATTGTCAGGCATTTTATTGGATTATGCAATCTAAAAAAGGGATCAACTCAAAAGTAGGAATTCTTAAAGATATATTGAGTTTCTGGGCCCCGTCCTATAAACAGTTTCGATTAGTCGCAACTTATTTGCAATTGATACCAATCGCAACTACAATGTATGTACATAAGAGATAGGATACTGCAAACTTGCGATTGGATAGTGGACGCCTCTCTTTGTAAGACGGGGCCCTGGTCATGCAATTGCAATGTGAAAGAAACCGTTTGGAAGCGATTGGAATGGTTGATCATGTAGCACGTAAGTATAAGTGTGTACTGTCAGGTTTTGAAATCATCAAAATGAAAAGAAAAGGTCTCAGTCTTGATAACAGTCCCATACACTGTGCACAGAAATGTTTATATTGGACTACACGAACATGTGGCATGAAACTTGTGGTCCACAATCTTTAAAGGTAAAGACCAGTTTTGGAAACGCCCCTCTCTCAAAAATGAAATGGAAGCTCTCATTACCAATCATGTGAAAGAATATGTTTTGACTAATACGTGATGATACAAATTTTGCCGGGAAACCGCCTACTTATTGATATATTTGGTAAATTATTATATCTATTGGGACCAAATAGATATCGCGCACGTGGTCACGTAGTCCCATATACATTTTTCTGTGTACAGTGCTTGTAACTTTACCAAGACTGGGCCAAATTTCTTATCATTTTGATGATTCCAGAACCTTGCAGTACACACCAATACTTATATGCTAGATCATCAACCTTTTCTGGTCGATTCCACAACGTTTCTTTCACAATGCAATCGCATGACCAGAACTGGGCCCCGTATTACAAAGAGTTGATATCAATCGCAACTTATTTGCGATTGATATCAATCGTAACTATGTACATAAGAGATAGGAGACTGCAAACTTGCGATTGATTGGAGGACTTACGATTGATTTGGATCAATCGTAACTCTTTGTAATACGGGGCCCTGGTCTTTATCTTTAACTGTTGTTTGCCATATTTCGAATATGAGGGCATTCGAAGAGCCATCCTTTTCAGTGGACATTTTTGCTATGAAACGTTTCCACACCGTTACAAAAAAAAAGAATGAAAAAAAACTCACAAATTATTTGTGACCTTTCCCAGAATTCACGAGGTATTGAGGAAGATTTTAAAATTACTAAAAGGGAAAAGATTGCAAGTGATTATGGAAGCTTATTACAGACAAATGGACTAGAAAATTGAAGTGATAAATATCCCTCCAACAACAAAATATAATAATAATAAATTAATAAATAAATTTAAAAAAAAATAAAAAAATAAAAAATGAATTAATAAAAACAAATATATATATATACAACTGAGAGTTTGTGAAATGGGAAGGTGCTATTACCACCGTTTTAAAAATGTTGGGAAATCTAGAGGGTATTTTCAAGTAGCCTAAATGTCTTAAGAATATTGATGTATCACGCCATATTAAACTGTTATGGAGCTCTCTATTTCACAATTTATGGTAATGGTTAACGAATAATCAATTTCCCTGTGAAACTGTTGTTATTGTTATCTATGTACAGAGTATACTGATTCCGTCCTTTTGATTTTTAGCATTGTCCCCGATTTACCCAAGTAAAAGGGACCCCTCCCTCTCCTCTGAGTCACTATATTTTTCTACCTTTACGTTTGTGCTATGTTTTCAAGAAATAGTGTACTGAGACATGATGTCAAACATTTCCTGTGCCCCATCCTAACAATCTTTATTTCGTGTCTGAGATTCGGAGGGTAGTGGGCAATATGAAAGGAGGCCACGATTTTCTTTCAATTTTCGGAAAGTTTTTAAGTTATTCTTTAACAATAATTTCTTGGGTGTTTTCAGTGATCTCTTGGAAACTCATGAACATTCAATTGAGGTTTAACTTTAATCGTTCCATTAAAGGGATTGGGTAACTTTGTCTCAGATTCTGAAACAAAACCCTGGATTTAGCTCATGCTGCAATGATAATTATAAACCTTTAGGTCAGTCAGGAACCCAATGACTTTTACAAGCCGATCGCCTGTCTGATTATCAAGATATTTATGATTGGAAATCGAAACCAAATTTTGCGTTTTCCTAACGGTTTTCATAACACTACAGTCTATTGGGGAAAACGAGTATGGTAAAACCGGTCACTCAAAGATTTTTACTTTTTTGAGGCACTTCTTGATCATTTTGAAGCGCAATTTTTTTAGGGCTTCAATATTACACCATATCACAGACACTGATAACACGTAGGGCCGTGCATCTCAGATTTAACATTGTTAAACGATGCCTTTAATAACTGGGAAAAAAGGTTGAAGGAATTTGAGCTGCAGAGATTATAATACACTTTATTTCTTTGCAATGGAAAGCAGGTGCACTTTTGTGTGGTTACGTCCATACGTATTGATTTAACTTGATGAAAATCGGATGATTCTCATCGAGCTATTACCGAGGTTAAAAGGGGTTCTACAGAAGAGACCATTTCATCTTTCAGCTGGCGCAAGGGTTTGTTGCCCGAGTGAGCATTCACCCTGTCTCGTTCACTTTCTCTCTCTCTCTCTCTCTCTCTCTCTCTCTCTCTCCCTCCCTCCCCTCTCTCTCTCTCTTTCTCTCCCTGTGTGTGTCGAGTGATAAAAATCTGTCAAAGAAACAATTCTAGCTGGCATCAAGTTTATATAAATACAGGAGTAAAAATTCATTGCAGCAATCTGAGAAAAAATCTGATAAAGGACAAAAAAAAAGTTATATTAAAGTTGTGTCGAACAAACACAAATGGACAACTCTCTGAATTCCTTAGAAAACAGCTCTCCAATCACTTATGTAATTTAAGTATTCATCAATTTTTCTCCCGGGATACTTGGGCCCTGGAATTTATCAAAATGTTGTTTTATTTTCTTAATAACAATTTTGATATTAGGGCGGATTTCTCCTGTAAAGGGTTTAATGATGAAGTTCGCTTGTTCTTACGCTGTCTTATTTTTAATCCGCAGCTCTTAGCGCACCCAGATATGTCACACCTTATAGTCAGCGAACGTGATAAAGATTAAAGCTAAATCAAATCAGGGACAAAGTTTCATCATAAGAAAATAGCTTTGGTTCTGGTTTTGTACGATTTCAACGCTCGTGGTAAATTAAAAAAACGAATAGGGTTTGGATGTGCGCATCCCCTCGTCAAGGAAGATGCACCGGAAAGTGGAATATTGAGTGACTGACCCTTCGCATCCCGTTCCGCCCTCACTTACGCCGCCCCCCCCCCCGCCCCCGAACACACACACACACGCGCACACACGCGCACTCACGCACGCACAAACACACACACACGCACACACGCACACACTCACACACACACACCAAAATGCTTCCGTCATAGATATTGTTGTAATGGTAATTCCATCTCCCTCTGGATTTCTCGAGCTTTTTTAACGCTTGACAACTCCTCGAGGGGTTCCGCAGAACTTAGCAATCAGGGTATTTAGCATGTTCGGCGTCTCGGTTTCGCCCTCGTCGGGGATATGAAGATTTTCCTGAGAATTGTGAAATGATCTTCTAGAGCGTCAAGAGGATGAATTATGAGGATGGGAAAAAAATAAATGATTTGATACGAGCCCATGATTGCTTTTTTTGAGAGATTTGGCGCCTCTTATGGTTTCAAGAGACTTCAAGTGGAAGATTAGCACGTCAGCTGAACTTTTGAGATTAATACTTGGCATTTTCATCATAAAGGGTTCATTATGCACATATCATTTTCTGGGTAATCCCAAGCAAAACAAATCAAATATTCTCCGAGTAGGGTTTATAATAAGACGCAAACCACTCTAAAGTAAAGGTCTAGTTAGCAAAGTGTATTTGAAGAAAAAAAACGTAAACATTTATGCGGGCAATTTTCCTCTCTTCCCCATCATGCCATTAATCATTTGTCATCCTCCTATCTATCACATTTCATGATTTCAGAATCCATTGAGGTTTGGTTTAGATCTATTCAGGTTTCTTAATTGCTAACTACAAATCCTGAATAGATTTATACCGGTGTTCTTGCATATTAAAAGGAACGAATCCATCCTCTACTAGTAAAAAGGTCGAGCATTGCAAACTACAAATCCTGAAAAGATTTATTCTTGCATAAATCATTTGTCATCCTCCTATCTATCACATTTCATGATTTCAGAATCCATTGAGGTTTGGTTAAGATCTATTCAGGTATCTTCATTGCAAACTACAAATCCTGAATAGATTTATACCGGTATTCTTGCATATTAAAAGGAACGATCCATCCTCTACTAGTAAAAAGGTCGAGCATTTCAAAATATAAGTACATGATTGTATTTCAAATGTGTAGTTTTTTGTATTAAAAATTGTCTTTTTTATTTTTGGTCACTTCAAGGTACATTGATATATTTGACAAATGATTCACACACCAGTGAAAATGAACGTTTGATTACATAATACATAATACATAAATGCATTGAACATTATACAGCTTATTAACATATCAAAATTCTTTCTTTTCTTATCTGACAATGGATATCCATTGGGCCATGCCCTGCCACCTGCTGTCATAGGCAGCTTTTTTCTCATTACGTATAGCAATGTATCTCTCCATTTTGTACGATTTGATTAGTAAGGAAATGAAGTTAGAAATATTTGGTTTAGCTAATTTGCATCTACTTAGGTAAATTGTTTTCTTTGCAATTATTAATATATGATTAAAAAGAATATAATTCTTCGACAATATACCAAGAATTACCGTTTTTCGGTTAACATCGAGAAATCAAACATAGTCAGCTCTTTTCCGAGCTGATTCCAAAAGTCTTGTACTATTGTACATTTCCAAAACAAATGTTCAATCGTTTCATTTTCTACGTCACAAAAAGAACATAATGGAGAACTAATGACTTTCATTTTATACAATTTATAATTCAAATTCACAATATTATTTAATACCTTGAACTGAAATTCTCTGTAAATTACATCAATTGTAGTTGAAATGATACCTAAACGAGCCAATAACAATTCTTTATCTGAAACATCATATCTATTCTTTAGTCTAAACGTACTGACTGGGCATTCATATTTCTCTGCAACCAACAGATCGTAAAATTGTTTGCTTTTTATTCTGTTCAAAAATATCAACTCGGGGGGTAAAATAATATTGGAAGTAATATCGTTTTTGAATAGTTTTGTATAAACTATTTTAGGAATATTTATCTTTGAAAACGAAGAGTACACTCCCTGTATCCTAAAGTAATCATTTGCATCTTGTTCAAATAAACTTTTCATGTCATCTTGTTGCTTTAAATTGCCCCCTTCTGTGAGGATGTCACTAAAAAACACCATTCTTTTTATGAAAAGTTTTCGAAAGAAAATCATATCTGAGTTGACTTGTAATTGTCTATTGTTCCAAATAATCTGGAATTTCGTACTGTCCTCTCTGTTTCTTACATTGAGAGAATTCCATCTTTTTAAAATAGCTCGATAGAACTTAGGAATGTTTTTGTCTAACATTTTATGACCGTAGTTACAGTTAAACAGGAACAAACCACCGTTCTTTTTAAGATAATATTTAAGAATTTGAAACCATCCTTGTCTATCGGCTTCTTTTATTCTTTGAACCCAATATAATTGTTGTGCGCTGGCAGATGACTGAACATCTACCATCTTAATTCCTCCCTTTGACAAATCCTGGATCATTACATTCCTTCAAATTTTATCAGGTCCATTCCAAATAAATTTGAAAAACATACTCTCCATTTTCTTTAGGAACCAGTCTGGTAATAACAAAGATGAAAACATGTACATAAATTTTGATATTCCAAAGGATTTGATAATTTGAATTTTTCCGAATAAAGTTAAGTTTCTCATTTTCCACATATTTAAAGTGACTTGTAATGATGATAATATTTCTTCTGCTTTTTTAACCTGCGCAGAATATGATCTGATACCTACATAAGTACCAAGTACATTAATAATATTAACAACATTCAGGCTGTGTCGGAAACCAGCGTCTGGTACATATCCAATCTTCAGTATTTCTGTCTTACTTAGGTTTATAGTTAAACTGGAACATTTCTCAAATTGTTGGATAATATCAAATAATGAGTTAAGCGATTTTACATCTGAACAAAAGAGCAAAATCGTCTGCATACATAGACAGCTTTAATTCACTCGTACCTACTACTATTCCTCTTATATCTACTGAATTTCTGATGCGTAATGCAAGTGTTTCTATACAAATTATAAACATATAGGAGAGAGGATCTCCCTGTCTTACTCCTCTTGTAATCGTAAAATATCTTGTAGATTTACCATTATTTAAAACACAACCTTCTACATTTTTATACAAAGCTTTTACCCATTTAATAAAGGATGCTCCAAAACCAAACGAATGCAAACATTGAAACATGTAATCGTGGTCTAAAGAATCAAACGCTTTCTTAAAATCTACTGAAGCAATGAATCCTGTTTTTTGTTCAGTACAAAGAAAATGGAAAACGTCATGTACATTTCGGATAGCTTCTCCTATTGCCCTCCCACGTAAAAAAGCATATTGATCGGTGTCAATTATTTCGTCTAAAACTTGTATTATTCTATTCGCCAACACCTTTGAACATATTTTTGCGTCCACATTAATTAAAGATATTGGCCTATAGCTCTCCAAAAGACGTTTATCTTTATTCGGCTTACAAGTTAAAGAGATAACACTTTGTTTTTGACTAGTAGATAGCTCGACCTCCTGGTAAAAATAATTCAAAGAAATAAGTAAGGCTTCCCTTACAATATCCCAGAAGGTAATATAGAATTCTTTCGACAGTCCGTCGTTCCCCGGTGACTTTCCGGAATGCATTTCCATTATTACTTTCTTACATTCATGTTCAATGAGAAGCCCTTCGCAGGAAATGGACGATATCTCGGAAAGTTTCCTCCGTCCTGTTTTCAAAAACAAATTTGCATTTTCATCTGTTGTGTTTACCTTTTGTTTTGTGTAAAGCTCTCTATAGAAATTCTTAATACTTTGTAAAATTTCTTGTTCATCTTCAATGATATTACTTTCTTTCGAAAGCTTTCGGATAGTAGAATTTCCTTTTCGCTGTTTTTCCAGTGTAAGAAAATATTTATTACTTTTTCCCCATATTCAATCCAATTTGCCTTGGATCGAACGATAAGGCCTTCCGTAACATGATCATAATATTTTTCAAGAGCTTTTTAGCTTCTTGGTAGTTTCTAATTAGTTCAGAATTCATATTTAACTTTGATTCCAAGATTTGTACCTCTTTTTCTAATTTTATTCTTTCTGCTTTTAGCTCTCTAGCCTTATGTTTACTATACTTCTGTGTGTATCTTCGGATTTGGTATTTCAGGTAATCCCACCTGACTCTGGGGTCCGAAATATTGTTTGTTTGTTTCAACCATAATTGGAATTCTTTACGGAGACTTTTACAATAGTTATCATCTTGACATAAAGATGTATTGAATTTCCAGTATCCTTTCCCTGGAATTAAGTCAGTAAATTTCAAATCTAATATCAACGCTGAATGATCAGTTGCAACAGAAGGTACATAAGTTATATTTGATACATTATCTTGATAATCATAAGGAATGTGTAGTTGATATAAAAGAAATGAAAGTATAATAAGGATTCATCTATACAAGACATGCTGTTATTCCGTAAGCTGCAGTAACTACACATTGTGTCACTTTGTTAATTATATTGTTTTGTTGTTAGCATCAGAGAGTTCCTGAAAATGGGTAATGGTACGATGTACTGAATCAAACTCCCAAACTTTCTGACTATTGTAGCTTAAAAACATCGTGCGTTATTGGAATTATGATATACACCGAATATTTATGTTTAAATTCATTTTTTTCTCTCTCTTTCTCTCCCTCTCTCTCTCTCTCTCTAACGCATTATCTCTTCATGATTCCTTTTTTCCCATGCTTCTGTATTACATTTTTTCCTATACCTCTGTTTCCCTCCTCTATCGTAACAATCATTTTCCTCTTCCTCCTACTGCTACCTTTTCCTCCCCTCCATACCCTGCCCTCTCCTCTCCTCTTTTTCCGTTCCATTTTTCTCCTCATCCCCAATCTTCCTTCTCTTCTTGCTCCTCCTTACTGCTTTTAACCTCCCTCTTCTTCTTCCTCTTTCATTCTCCCCCTTTTTCCCTCCCTATACACATTTTTCTTCCTTGATTCGTATTTCTCCCCATTCCCCTAATCATCCCTCATCTCAATCCTCTTCCTTATCCTCCTTCTTCTTCTCTCCATCCCTTCTCCTCCTATCCATAGATTCCCATCGAAGCGGCCTACCTCTACGACAATGTCTACAACGTCTATGCCCCAGCACTGAACGAGACCCTGGCCGCTGGTTACGACATCAGGAATGGAACGGAGATCCTGCGAAGGATTTTGTGCAGGAAACATGCTAGTAAGTTTCGATTTCAACCACTCATAATCCAGGTCTTCGATTACTAAAAGGGGGTTCAAATTGGGTTCAACTACTGAATCTATTAGATCTAAAAAAAAATATATCCTTCACTTTCCCAGTACTCCAGCACCGAACGAGATCCTAGCTGAGAGTTAAGATATCAGCAATGGAACGTAGATCATGAGAACGATCTTATGTTTCGATTTCAACCACTCCTAATCCACTCCTAATCCAGCCCTTAATCCAGCCCAAAAAGGGGTGTTAAAGTAGGATTAAACCACCAATATAAGATAGCCTTATCATTCACTTTTGACCATTTGAATTTCAGCCACTTGATTTACGTCATAATGATATGGATTAGCATTCTCCCCATTCCCCTAATCATCCCTTATCTCAAGTCTCGACCCCCTCATCCTCTCCCTTATGCTCCTCCTTATCCTCTCCATCTCTCCTAGATGATATTAATCCTGCGGGAAAGGGATCAAACTTGGGTTAATCTTCAATCTTGACCATATCGTCACCACCCCTTAATCTCAAGAAAAGGGAGGAAACAGGTGGTTTGAATTTAAAAGTTCTATGAAATGTTGACCATCAGGCGATCTCCAATTCTAAATCTTTGAATTTCACACACATGTTTCTGTCATATTCCAGCTCTAAGTCCGGTAGGAGAAGGGTTATATTCTTAATCCGATGAATCTTTCTATCTCGAAAAGTATTTTAAACTTGGATTTTCAACCACTTGATCAGACCATAATCCAACCCTTAATCCAACAGAAGACGGTTAATATTTGGGTTAACCTTCAAAACAATCGAAGAAAACTTGACCACTGCCCAACCACCCCTTTTAACACTTTCAAATTCAACCACTTGAATTAAGTCCTAATCTAGCTCTTGGTCGGCTAGAGGTGAGAATTCTTGACCATCTTCAAACCACCACTGTCACGTGATTTTCGTAATATTGAGTTGTTTTTTTTTAATTTCCTCCTCAAAACAGAAGATACAAATAATTTCAATTTTCCACATAATGTTTTTTTTCACAAATAAAAATACGATATAAACTATTACAATGCAAACAAAAATATAAAAACAACACTTTATTAATATAATCATGAGGAAAAAAGTACATTATAATAGTTTGTTTGTAGAAATGAAATTATAGTAGCGTGGAAAATACATTTGTTATGAGAGGAAACAAAAAGTTGTTTTTAAGCACAAAAAGAACCTTAATGTAACTCGTCCTTAAGACTCATCACCTATTGTGAGGGAGCTTCTGGAAGCCATCAAAACTTTAAGCCCCCATCACACCAAAGTAGTTCTCACCACGTTCTCGAAAATGTTGACAAACGGGCTCAAACTGTGTGCGAACGGAGCTGAACGTAATAGCAACTGTATACGATCTGTTTAAGAACTTCATGGACGAGCTCGGACTGGACTAATGTCTATAATACGATCCTAGTTCGTTCATTAACAGTCCACAATACGTCCAACTCGTCTGTACCCGTCCACAGTCACTTCATATCAAGTTCAGATCGGGTAAATTTGACATTTCCAATCAGTCCAAACCATTCTTACTAGTTCGCAACTTTTTCTAACTAGTTTATAACCCAACCACCCCGTTCAGAGACAGTTCAATTTGTCCTCATCTCGTTCTTAGTGCGTTCGAACGAGCTCCTATCGTGCGTATGCAATCCCGTCCTGGTTCGAGGGCTATACAAACCCAAAGCGTTCTTGCTAATTGATGCTCGACCGCATCACGTTGTAACACGTTCCTAGTAGGATCGAAGTACGGCAATTCCGTTCATAGTACGGCAATTCCGTTCGCAGTACGTCTATCTCGTTTTAAGTCCGTTGTCACTCCGTCTAATTGCAGGACGGAGAACATTTTGAACAGGCTCAAAGTTCTAGAGCACCCTTCCCGTCCAAGCCAGTCTGAGCCCGTCCATGAAGTTCTTAAACAGATCGTAAACAGTTGCTACTACGTTCACTCCGTTCGAACACAGTTTGAGCCCGTTTGGCAACATTTTACAGAACGTAGTGAGAACTAGTTTGGTGTGATGGGGGCTTCACTTGAATGTCTTGATCTGCAAAGCTTGAAGCGTTGAAGTTGAACGGGAATGAGGAATGGCGAGAACGCGCTGGTTCTTTATAGTTCCCGAGCCAGGACGGGATTGCACACGCTCTAGGAGCGCGTTCCAACGCACTAAGAACGAGATGAGGACGAGTTGAACTGTCTCTGAACGGGGTGGTCGGGTTAAAAACTAGTTATAACAAGTGGCGAACAAGTTGGAATGGGTTTGGACGTATTAGGAACGAGGTAAAACTAGTTAATAATGGGTTTAAACTAACTACGGACTGGCTTGAACTGCCTGAAAATGGCAAATTTACCCGATCTGAACTTGATATGAACTAACTGTGGACGGGGTACAGACGAGAAGGACGTATTGAGGACTGTTTATGAACGAACTAGGAACGTATTATAGACATTATTTACACATTCTGCCCCGACCACAACCCGTTTTACGATTTTCTAGGACGGTTCCAGAACGTAGTGAGAACTAGTTTGGTGTGATGGAGGCTTTAGGCACAACAATTATGTTTTCCTTTGCCGTTGAAGAAATTAGGAAGAGTAAGATAATACTCATTGTTCTATTGGTGATGTTGTTATTGCCGTAGTAGTAGTAGTAGTAGTAGTAGTAGTAGTAGTAGTAGTAGTAGTAGTAGTAGTAGTAGTAGGATGAGGAGGAGTAGGAGCAGTAGTACTTGTAATGATAATAAATAATGATTATATGATAATAATATCATCATTGATACTAATGATGATATAATAATAATAATAATAATAATAACGATAATAATTATAAAAAAGTAATAATAATTATAGTAATAATGATAACAATATAATAATAATAATAACAATAATAATGTAGCAGTGATTAGAGATATATGTATAAAAGCTTTAATATTCTCTTATTCACTTTTATTTCTCGACTTTATAGTACTAATCATCTCTATAACAATTGAAAAACACTCCAAAGTACAATCGACCGTCTTACTATTTATACGACTTAATTTCAGTTACGACAATCTTCCATCCATTTTTATTTCAGGTATAACGGGTCGACCGAAGTATATAGACGCACGTGGTGACGCCTATGCCGATATAACAGTGATTGCTGTCAAGTTGGGAGAGGATGTCGACGAAAAATTCGGCTACATCATGCACCCCGTCGCCACCATTAAAATCACAAATAGCACTCCGGTAAATGTCTTTGCTTTCTATATTTCACATCTAGATAAGAAAGAATCATGTTCGATTAAAACATTCAATTTACTCGTACAATATCTACAATAGTTTGACAATCCTAGAGTCACGTCTTGTAAAAAATTGAATTCACTAATGTGTTTCCGCTTGTATTTAGAGGTGGCTTCAAATTAACCCCCTCTATGCACAGAATGAAATCCTTCCGAATTCACGCCGTGATTGGTTTAGGCATTCTCCTTTTTGTTGTGAAGTTCATTGTTTAGAGGTGTCGTGGTCTAGTAGATATGTCGCCGGACTGTGGATCACATAGCTCGCGGTTCGAGTCCCACCGCGGCACTTATTTGGCAAGACATTTATCTACATTTGCCAGTCTCTACCCATGTGTTAAATGAGTACCCGGTAAGATGCGAACGTTGATGTGATTGGATAGGCATGTTTGCGCTAGTAAAATGGCGCCTTGCCGGAATACTCCCTAGGGAGCGGAGCGTGTGCACTATCATGTGCGGATTAGCAAGTGAATCCAATAACCGTGATGATGATAATTATAATGAAAAGCGCTTAGAAACGCAGTATTAAGCGCTATAAGAATGTGATTATTATTATTATTATCATTATTATTATTGATATTTATTATGTTTATATAATAAGTTTAAATTATACTTCTGTAACCAGTTACGACCTAGTCAAAACACATTTATCAAAGCTAAATATTGTTGATGTTGCAGCTCACAGAGATACAGAGGCGTACGACGGATGGGGTAGAGGCTCTAGCCACCTACCCCCCCCCCCCTCCTCCCCACAGACAATTTCCAATATTCGTTAACAGTTTTACAGTGCAATTGCGTGACAAGCACTCAATTAAATTTTTAAACCTTTGTCGTATTTGTTTTATCTTACAGGAAGTAGAACGGTCATGTCTTGGAAACGGAACATCCTTCCAATGGGTGAGTACATACTTATAAGAGGGGCAAAATCAACGCAGCCCATCCCCCACCCCTTCTATTAATAACCAATTTGGCATACATTAAGTACACAATTCATTGCTTGCTTTTTTCGGAATTTCGGAATTGTGCCCCCCCCCCCACATTTTTTTTTTCATGGATCCGTCCTTAGATCAATCAGGCCAAGACAGCAATCACAATGCTACTACCCTTATTTTGACAAGTTTATGCTGAAAGGGGGCAATAAACAGCAATTGTCTATGTCCTAAAGTACATTTAGGTCTGCAAAAGGGCGTAGCGTGCATCCAGACATTGAGGGGGTGGGGTTACCAGTATCATCGGGGGTGTCACCGGTCTCACACTGTGGCTTTTCTCGATATGCAGTACATAATCAAGTGTCCTACCATCTTCTACATCAGAAAACATAGTTGTTGTTTTTTCACAATTAATGCTATCGCATGACCAGTAGTCAACTTAATGTTTTAAAATGTCTCCCCCAGCTGTACGAGCCTATCAACGGGACCTTTATACCGTGGATCAGTGGTAGCGTACCTCTGGCAGTGCCCAATTGCGGATTCTACGGCGAGTTCTGTGACACACCTTACAGACCCATTGTCGAGATCGTCTCGGGTGTCGTCGGCGGCCTTCTCCTCGTCATCCTCATCATCGCCACCACCGTGTATAGGTAAGGCCACTCTCATGTCGCGTATCGATTTGTTTATTATTATTATTATTATTATTCCGTTTATGCGGTTACCTATAATATATAAGCTTTGCTTTTTAATAGGTTGCCTCATATTTCAAATTATTATTCCTTTATGTTACATGTCTATCCTTGTTTTTATTCTGCATTCTCTTATATATTATGTATGAGACAAAATTGTTATGTGGAACGTGAATCGAGACTGGAACAATAAAACAAACAAAACAAAACGAAAGGAAACACTTCCATTCTCCAAAGGGATAAAGGAATTAGGTCTTCCTCATCTCATCAAACTGGCACTACTGGAATCTTTTAAAACATTTACATAATTATAAACTGACTACGTACCTCCGTTTGTAGATTGATATGACATGTTTCAACATTTTCTTATGATTTGTCCCCATGTCTATCAACAGATTTAAACCCACCTACTTGTTATGGTTACATTAAACGATCATAATATTCAAATACCTCTCTAATATCATTGTCTTCTTAGAAATTGGAAATACGAGCAAGAACTTGCGAGTCTCCTGTGGAAGATCGACTATGCTGATATCCAAACTAAGCGGCATAACGGTTCAACTATATCAGCGATTAGTAAGGTTGGTCTTCCATATTTTTGAAATGCTTGTGGGGGAGGAGATTTTCGTCAAGCTTACGATGATGTCGTAGATATTTGTTGGAAATTAGAAATACGCGTAAGAACGTGCAAGTCTCCTTGTGTAGATACCTTGATATTCAAATGAAGAGGCATAATGGCTCAAAATGTAACGATTGGCAAAGTAAGTCTCTTTCCTCTTTTAATGTGTTGCTATGGAGGAGGAGAGTTTCGTAAAACTGTTGATGATTTTGTGGATATGGGCACGATGGGAAATTGGAGCAAGGGCTTGTAAGTCCCCTTTAGAAGATGTCTTGATATTCAAATGAAGGCTGGACCATAAGGGCTCAGACTACTGCATATCAACGATTAGCGAGGTACGTATTTACACTATTAAATGGATGTGGAGTAGGCGTGTTTCGTAATGCTTACGATGATTTTGTAGATTATTGTTAGAAATGGGCACGATGGAACATGGAAGCAAGAGCTTGTAAGACCCCTTTGGAAGATGCCTTGATATTCAAATGAAGGGGCATAATGACTCAAAGTATATCCATGATTAAAAAAGTTAGTCGCTATACTCTTTAAATTGTTGTGGATGAGAAGTGTTTCTTAACGCTTACGATGATTTTGTAGATTATTGTTAGAAATGGGCACGATGGAAAATGGAAGCAAGCGCTTGTAAGTCTACTTCAGAAGATATCTTGCTATTAAAATCAAGAGGCGTAATGACTCAAAGTATATTAACGATATGCATAGTAAGTCGCTATACTCTTTAAATTGTTGTGGATGAGGAGTGCTTCTTAACTCTTACGATAATATGGTAGATTTTTGTTAGAAATGGAGTATAATGTGAAATTGGGGCAAGCGCTTGTAAGTCTACTTTAGAAGATATATTGCTATTCAAATCAAGAGGCGTAATGACTCAAAGTATATCAACGATAAGCATAGTAAGTCACTATACTCTTTAAATTGTTGTGGATGAGGAGTGCTTCTTAACTCTTACGATAATATTGTAGATTTTTGTTGAGAAATGAGTATGATGTGAAATGGGAGCAAGCGCTTGTAAGTCTACTTTAGAAAGATATCTAGATATTCAAATCATTAGTCATAATGGCGCAAACTATGATCGGCGATCCGCATGGTATGACTTCGCAATATTATAATGGCTGTGGGGGCGGAGTGTTCTTTAAAGAGAAGGTTGAGTTCTGGGGTTAGATGAACAATAATGTGTGAGCGTTTTCATTGTTATTTTGCAAGTGTGGAAGAACATCAGAGAAAAAATGTTCCCTGAAAAGCATGGCTCTTCAAATGCCTTCATATTCCAAATATGACATGTAACAGCTTTAAAATGAGGGCCTTATTTTTATGCCACATGTTTGTGTATTCCCATATACATCTCTCTATAAACAGTGCTTGTTACTTTTACCAGGCTGGGCCAAATTTCTTATCATTTTGATGATTCCAGACCTTGCAATACGCACCAATACGTATATGCTACTTGATCAACCTTTTCTGATCGATCCCACACCGTTTCTTTCACAACGCGATCGCATGACCAGAACTCAACTTTATCTTTAAACATGATAAAGCCTCTGATAATCCTACCGATTCTTGTTCGAAAAATTGAAATAACAGTGAGAGCTTTCGAGATTTCTTTTGGAAAACTCGTTATGCTGCTATTGTTGAAGCCCAAAGGCATAATGGCTTAAATATATCGGCGATTAGCAAGATATATCTCTGCAATGTTGAAACGGCAGTGGAGGAGGAGTACTTCGTATAAGTAGGTCTAATAGATTTTCATAAACGAAAGTCAGCATGATCAATCACATTGTTTTGAAATTCAATGAAGGGTTTTCAATTACATAAAACACTCTTTTTGTTACTTATAGCAGGGGCGTCCCCTCCCCCATTTATCTATCTAAAGTTTCTTGAAACGATAATCGTTATACTCATATTTGTAATACCCCCTGCATTCATCTTCTTTAAATGGAGTCGAATCATTGTATTTGAAAAAAATATTGTGGGGAAAATAGGTTTTGCCGGTGAAGATATTGAATAAAATTATGATCGGCTTATTAAATGTTACGTATGTAGGGGAAGTTTTCTTCACTTTGGGGTTTCCTGAGTTAATGTAAATTTTACGGCCCAAATTGATCGATTTGATTTCGAGACATTTGATTTCGAGACAGAAAAGCAACAGCCAAATTACCTTGAAATTTTAAAGAAGTGTTTTGAATTTCTTAAACCACTAATCTTTTATGTTTGGAGGGGTTTGACCTAAATAACATGAGTCCGTTTTCCTTTTTTTAATCTGAAGTTTCTGGAGAAGATAATCCATATTCTCATAACTATAACGCAACCTCAATTCATATACTGAAAACAAAATGAATCCCCATGATCTTAGGAGGATGTAGAATTGTCGGAAAGTAGGCTTATCGCTACAATATTAATATGGAAAAGGCTTTGAAGGTCTTGAATAGATTTGTGATCGGCTTTATACCTTTTCGTATTTGTATTCATTCTAATTCGCTTCAGGGAGTTCCTCTAGTATGCAAAATTGATGTGAATTTCCAAGCCTCTATGGATCCAGAATATTTGAAGACAAGAAGCCGTTTATCAACTGTGTTGACATTTTAAAGAATGTCTTGAATCTGATAATGCATAAGATACCCTAGGAAGAGGTGTTGACAGATATAACATCATTTATTTTCTTTGTATATATCTAGAGATTCCTGAAAAGGACATCCATATACACACCATTATAATTGAACCTGAATTTATATTATTTAACACGAAATGAAATATCGTGATTATTGTTGGAAAATAGGATTGTCGCAAAGTAGGTTTGTCACTACAAAACCGTGGACAATTTTGTGAAGGTATTGAATAGATTTGTGAGCGTCTTAAAGCTATTTTGTATCTTTATTCAATCTTCTACACTTGGGGCTTTCCCTAGTTTTCTTTTCTCTTTTTTAATCCAATTGAATTAAAAAGCCCATGTTGATCCAAAAGAGTTTAAGACAAAAAGCCTTCAGTCAAATAGCGTTTCGTTTCTTATAGACAGGCGTTCGACGTAAATACATATTTTTCATTTTCTACTCCTCTACCTGGAGTTTTCTTGAAAAAAAATCAATACAAACTAGAATGCAATCCGAATTAAAAGCATTACAGGGAAATCCAAGCGTCATGTCAAGTAGCTTTGAAAGAAAGAAGAAAATCTGATGGAAAAAAAACGGTGAAACTTTGAGCGAATTCCGGAAGATCAGTAAAATTATTTTTAAAAGCAAAAAATTAAAATTTGAGATCACTGAATGTATTGGAAACTCTTATTGGAGATTGAGTTTCCAATGTGAGTTGCGTTGTTTTTTCTTTTAACCTGATGAGAATAAATCGAATGCGCTTGTGAAGTTAAAACCATACTCCTTCTTGTGTATCCTGTATGATATTATGAACTTTATTTTGTTCTACATATTTTAACACTGCATCTCGCCGGAAATCTGTTCTTCTTATACTTCAGCTATTTTGTGTGTTGGGCCAAACGGGAGAGTTATCCGACAATAGGCATGGTAGGTCTTTCACAGAAACATTACCAATTATGCCCATGTGAAATCCCCGTGCGTGTTGTCATTTTAACTTTAAACAATTTCTTACTGTTTATCTTATGTCTTTCAAAATTTACCTTCTATTTCCTTGATTTGTTCGTCTCTACTGTCGTTTGATGTATTTTCTTGTCAAGTTTGAACTTGCCTTTAAAACAACCTGAAGGATTATACGAAAGAAGAATAGTTCGACACTACAAAACGCAGATGAAGTGAAAATAAATTTGAAAATAGTTGACTGTGTTTGTAATGCAGTTACATGTATGAGAGCCGTCTTGCTCATGTGGGGGTTTACCTAATACTCTAAAAATCGATGTAAATTTGCATTGCTACATTTTGATATCGATGCTTTTCCTAGGAAGACAAAATTATTGTATCTTCTTAATAAACTGCTCCGGAAACAGTTGCCTTAGGCATAGTCACTGACTGAATCAGACATTCAGACCATAGTGACGTCACCATGAGATGCTATCCAAAGATACCTTTATGGATGTCAAAAGAGGGAAGGGTAAAAAGTATTTTTACGTAAATATTCTGTAATGAGGAGAAATATATTGCTGATTATATGGAAGGAAACCATCACATCCTAAAAGATCCCCAAGGTAAAAACATTCAGTGTGTCCACAATCCCTAACTTTCAAGGAACATCCTAAAAGTGGATGATCTCATGAGTGCCTTCGAGGGGTTTCACGACTTGACATCGAGTGGTTGTTTGAGGATGTAAGAAAGACACACTTGGTAGCGGCTTCATAACTCAACAGCGGAGCGGCAAGCTTTATATTTCGTCTGGATGCCAGCGCCCAGACGATGAATATATTAATACAATTATCCAACATTCGTGCGCCTGTAAAACGCTGATGCCGCCATCCGTGCAATGGAAGTGTGCTTCAAATTGAACAAAGAATAATTGTCAGCTTTCGATGGCGTGAGAAGGTATACAGATACAATTGCTGTCATTGAAGAAGGCAATGGCGGCATTGCATATAAAGCCATTCGTGAAGAGCTTTACAAATCATTCACCTTGAGTCATCTGGGTGTGGGTTCTCTGTCGACTATTTGGCGGGAAATAAACCTGCTTTAATAATGAAATGGGTATTTGAAGGGATTTCCCCTTGTATTGAAACACGGTAGAGTGATATATTTTTAATCGTAGGCAGGGACATAAGTGTGGCGGAGACATCCATAATAGATGCAATTGGTATCCAATTACCATGGGATTTTTTTATCAAATTAATGAAATTGTTAGTAGGTGAAAGTTTTTGATGGCATCTGAAGTAGACTGTTCAGTAGCATTTAATCTTCATTCCATATATAGTAAGTTGCCATGATACTTTACTTGCTGAATCTGGATTATGTATTTGGTTGTAACGCGTGAACTCGTTATTAGAACAAAGAGGGAAATGAGGAATTGAATAAAAAGTTGAATAAATGTTTCAAAGAAACCTTTTGCACTTTAGGTATTTTATAAATTCAAGAAAGTGTTCTCATTGCAAAACATTCAGTAGCTCTGTATGGGTTAAATTATTAAACTACCTACATCCACGTTTTAAAATAGTTCGTGAGTTCCAGTACATATTTTTTCCTATGATTTTAATCGCGTAAATTTCGAATCGCAGAACTTCACCTTGAGACATCTGGTGTGGGTTCTCTGTCGACTATTTGGCGGGAATTAAACCTGCTTTAAAAATGAAATGGGTATTTGAAGGGATTTCCCCTTGTATAGAAACACGGTAGAGTGATATATTTTTCATCGTAGGCAGGACATAAGTGTGGCGGAGACATCCATAATAGATACTTAGATGCAATTGTTATCCAATCACCATGGGATTTTTCTATAAAATTAATGAAATTGTTAGTAGGTGAAAGTTTTCGATGGCATCTGAAGTAGACTGTTCAGTAGCATTTAATCTTCATTCCATATATAGTAAGTTGCCATGATACTTTACTTGCTGAATCTGGATTATGTATTTGGTTGTAACGCGTGAACTCGTTATTAGAACAAAGAGGGAAATGAGGAAATGATTAAAAAGTAGAAATAAATGTTTCGAGGGGACCCTTTGCAGTTTGGGTATTTTCCATTGCAAAACATTCAGTAGCTCTGTATCGGTTGACTTATTAAACTACCGACATCAACGTTTTAAAACAGTTCCAGTTCCAGTGCATATTTTTCCTACTATTCGAATCGCGTAAATTTCGAATCACAGAATCTTGTTGTCCGTACAGTGTGAGATACATGTATCTCGTTGTTGCAAGAAACACATACAGATAGCCCGTCGCCTGTTTCTTTAAAGAAACAACGTGCGGACCACACTTCACTGCTTATCTCCATAGGCACGATAAGGTGATGTTGGTTACGTTTGTTTGTCTGACATTTATTTTCTTTGGAAAATCGGGCATTTGAGACAATTCACTTTGTATAGACACACAAATTATGATAAGCCATACTAATATTAAAAGCAATCATGTTATTGGAAATTGAAAATAAGTTTAATTGACACGCAATTTAGCGCCAATATGCCAGGTCGCGCGGAATCTTAAAATTAGTAGATGTTCAATTGTCCATCATGAGATCAATTAATACGCTTCCAACCAACTTTGGGCAATCTTATGTACATTTTTGGTAAGATTTTGCCCACTCACGAGCACATTTTCCAAAGACTTCAGCGAAAAGTTGGGCTGTTGATTACACTAGGTTCACTAGACAAACACTTACCAAGTGGTGATATTTTACTATCATTATTAATCTCATATTGTTCAACAGCTGAGTCTGATGACTACAGACAGCAAGAATTCGGTGGATCCCTACAGATGCCAGATTTTCACTGAAGTAGGAACCTATAAGAACATGCTGGTAGCCATCAAGAAGATCCATAAGAGACACGTTGATCTCACCAGATCCGTGCGAAAGGAACTCAAAATTGTAAGTTTATCTGTCTTTCATTTTCATTCTATTTTTCTTGTTTTCCTTTTCTGCTCTTCTTTTTGTTAGTATGTCTTTTCGGGTTATTTTTTTCGTGCATTATTGCATCTTGCATTATTTATTTCATTATATTTCTTCTCTTTCCCATTCCCCCAATTTTTCTGCATCGTCGTTTTTAGCTCATCCGGCCCGAAGGGCCCGATGAGCTTATGCCATGGCGTGGCGTCCGTCGTCCGTCCGTCCGTCCGTCCGTCCGTCCGTCCGTTTTCAAAATGCTTCTTCTTCGTTATTTTTCAACCGATTTTGATTCTGATTGTTTCATATGATAGGGCTAGGAGGGGGATTTAAAACTTCTACACAGAATTGTGAAATCCATTATCTATGCTAATGTATGCAAATTTATTCGAAATCACAAAAAATGCTTCTTCTCCTTCATTTCTCGACCGATTTTGATTTGGTTTGCTTTATCTGGTAGAGCTAACTTTGGTGCACTAAACTTCTACACATAGTTTTAAAATTGTTCTCCATTAATTAATTATGGTAATTTATGCAAATTCATTCCAAAAATAGCAAAAATTGCTCTTTCAACCAATTTTCATTCCATTTCCTTTAGTTTCTATTTAATCTTGTACAGCTAAATGAAATTATGTCCCTTCCAGGGCATCAAATTTTTATTTGTTGACCAGTTCAAAAGTGTACCACATAAAATTTACGATATTTGTTGTTGCGAGATGCGGATGAGCGCTACGTCATTGACGTTCTGGTTATCTTCTTACCTTTCTTATTCTCTCCTCTTCTTTGTTTATTTTTCTTCCTCTCCCCCGTTCTGCTTCTTTTTCTTAAAGTTGAATTTAAGGAGAATGCAACAATAATACTGTATTAATATAAATAGCTTTAAAACAGTAATTTGAGGAATGCATTCTTATAAAGCATTTGTCGCAATGTCTACCCCTAGTTTTCCTAAGTTGTTATAACTGAGCAACAATAAATGTTTCAAAAATTGCATTAGAGCGCATGAACATTATAATATTTTATTTGAAAATAAGCAGAGGTCGGAGGTCGGAACTTCAATGGGGGGAGAATAACGGCACTAAACAAAGATTGTCATGGGGCCAAAAAGGGTAGGAACTATTGTAAAGAGATGGCACAATATAAAAGTCAAATACTGCAAAGGACAAATATTCAATAAACACTCTTATTTATTAATATTCATTTATATTATTTTACTTTTGCATATGTTTCTTTTAATTATGTGTCTGTAAAGTAGCAATGTTAGGAGTTTTGTTTTCTTCACAGCGCAGTAGAGTTTATTTAAATACTAGCTGCGCTATACCAATATTAATCTAATTATTATTATTATTATTAATATGTCATTGTTTCAGATCAGAGACCTACGTCATCCGCATCTTAACCAGTTCATCGGCGCATGCGTAGATCCACCTAACATTTTCACCATCACAGAGTATTGCCCCAAAGGAAGCTTACAGGTAAGATATTAACGATGATTTCTTGGCATTGATCAGTTGGTTGTGTAGGATATTTGCGCGTCTAGAATTCAAATACTCACTAGCCAGATATTGTTAGATGTTACTGTTATTTTATCATAATCATGATAGCACCATACTTTCACCGCCCTAGTTTGGCAACAATACTGATACATTCGTATCTTAACATTTTCGAGAGCTTTCCTTAAAAAATCCTCTAAAGTGGCTCGGTAACATTGCCTCAGATTCTGAAACAAAATCCTGGATTTAGCTCATGCTGCAATCATAATTATAAACCTTTAGGTCATTCAGGAATCCCATGATTTTTACAAGCCGATCGCCTGTCTGATTATCAAGATATTTATGATTGGAAATCGAAACCAAATTTTGCGTTTTCCTAACGTTTTTCATAACACTACAGTCTATTGGGGAAAATGAGTATGGTAAAACCGGTCACTCAAAGATTTTTACTTTTTTGAGGCACTTCATGATCATTTCGAAGCGCAATTAAGTTAGGGCTTCAATACTACACCATATCACAGACACTAATAACACGTAGGGCCATGCATCTCAGATTTAACATTGTTAAACGATGCCTTTAATACAGAGCCTATGATTTAAGTGTGTATTACAAACAAAGAGTATGTGAAACATATATACCATTTCAAGCTGGACATGTTTGATAATAGTTCATGAAGCCTACATTCAAAATTTTTTTTACTTAAGAGCACAGATGAGTCAGAAAGATTATAATTGTAAGTACATGTATTCTCAGCCCCAAAGAAAATTTCATATCATTTACTTTGTTTGTTTGTTTTTATAATAAACAGGATATCTTGGAAAATGATGAGGTCAAGTTGGACAGCATGTTCATTGCATCATTAATCGGAGACATATTAAAAGTAAGTTGAATGCATTACTCATCTCTAGATACAGATTCATGTACTTAAAGAGAAGGTTGAGTTCTGGGAAGAGGTGAAAAATAATTTGTGAGCATTATCATTGTACTATGCAAGTGTGAAAGAACATCAGAGAAAAAATGTTCCATGAAAAGCATGGTTTTTCAAATGCCTTAATATTCTAAATATGGCATGTAACATCATAAAAATCGGGACGGATTTTTATGCCACATGTTCGTGTAGTCCCATATACATCTTTCTGTGTGCAGTGTTTGTAACTTTACCAAGACTGGGCCAAGTTTCTTATCATTTTGATGATTCCAGACCCTTGCAGTACACACCAATACTTATATGCTAGCTAGATGATCAACATTTTCTGATCGACTCCACAACGTTTCTTTCACAATGCAATCACATGACCAGAACTCAACTTTATCTTTAAGTATGCTGAAACAAAATAGATGTGGCTTCGATGTGACTTAGGAGAAGATTACTGCAGTATTTTCTCTCTCCCCCTCCTCTCTCTCTCTCCCTCTATCTCTCTCTATCTCTATCTCTATCTCTCTCCCTCTATCTCTCTCTCTCTATCTCTCTCTCTATCTCTCTTCCTCACTCCCTCTCTCCCTCTCTCTTTCTTTCTCTCTAACCCTCTCAGCAAAACGACCCCCGCACAATGAATCTTCATGACCTAATCGTTATTAAAGCTAGATTTTTATTCTTATATTTTAGGAAAAGACATTTGCCTCATCATCTATTATCATATTGTAATATAACTATCATACCAAATATATACTAGGTATAAGTTGTCAACCAAACATTTAATCATTTTGTGTTGGGTTTTAACATAGAGGACAAATGAGGATTTCCTCTTTTCATTGAATCACATTGTAGATAATTGTATATGACAATGGAATCTTTCCAATTTTTCTTTCAGGGTCTAAGCTGCCTGCACGCCAGTGAAACGCACTCGCATGGCAACCTCAAGTCCAGTAATTTAGTGGTGGACAGTCGATGGGTACTCAAGATTACAGACTTTGGGCTGCACCAGTTTAGGAGCGGTAGCCATCCGCCGGAGATTGGTGAACACGCAAAATACGAGAGTAGGTTGCCCTGGAATTATTTTGTTTAGACTTCACAAACGAAGATCGGGAAGATGCACCAAGTTAAACTTTATAATTGATCATTGTTTGGCATTATCTCGGGTTATGACGGGATCACAAGAGCATTGTTCTCGTTTTGGGGTTACAACAGATCTTGATCCTATTAAATAAATTTATATTCAGAAAGAAAAAAATGATGTTTTTAAATACAATTTGACTGCACCTCTACTTAATATCATAAGTGCAAAAGATGGAAGACAATGTGTTTCTACAGCAAAGGTCCACATGGCTTTGTGTCATAGCAATCACATCCACAACATGGTAAATTTCAAGTCGTAAAATTAGAGCAAACTCAATTGGAGAGAAATGAATATGTTGTATTGGTCATTACAGATGTCTCCTCAAAGGCAAATATTGCACTCAGCTCTCATATTTACCGTAACTGGTGCTAAATCTTCAATAAAACAAAAACGTCAATACCATTAGTAAAATGGCGCATCTATCTAAATGCACAGATGATTCAATGAACAAAAATCTCACAACTCAATCTTGAATGTTTTAATTTTGTATTTTTGAAGAGCTTCTCTGGCGGGCACCAGAGCTACTCCGAGACCCCGCACCTAGACCCGAGGGTACCCAGAAAGGTGACATGTACTCACTAGGTATCATCCTATATGAGATGGCTACGAGGCAGGGTCCTTACGGCAAGTGTGTCCTGGGACCAAAAGGTAAGGGTTGGAGAATAATAGTTCGACGAGATTTATTTTCGTTGTCATAATTTGAAGAATGATTAAACAATATGTCATATAAGAACATACATTGATGGCTACGATTAATGATAATTGTGCCGTAATATTAATGCTGGTTTATCGAGAGGTCTAGATGGAAACTATTTTCAGCAATCGCTGAACAAGAATGGATTAGACTTCCAGGTTCTGAAATGACGCACTACGGGCCGCCCGCCAATTATTATGGCGTAAATGCAAAATAAAAGTCAGTATTACGGTATTGATAACTGCCAATGGAGTAATGCACTGCACCTGACCGGCTGCATTAAGGAGATCGTTTAAAAAAACATGCTCTCGTTTGCAATCCATTTCATTTTATCAATTATCCCGTTCCCCGTTTTCATCATCTGTTTTTTTATGTAAATTAGCTCTCTGTCTTCGACGAAAAGCCGACGCCGACGGACGTCGACGTCGCGTCAGTTCAAAGTGAGTTGCTTTTTTTCGGATGGTAACGTTAAAGGTCGGTCCCCAGACGTAAATAATCTTATCCGAGATTCACACATCTTTTAAAACTAAACTACAAACACGAACACGCACACACACACGCAAACATCTCCACATATACGTTTACTGACGATTTTTTTTTTTTTTTGTGGCTATTTTTCACTTACCAGAAATTGTAGACAAGGTGACTCACCCGCTGGATCCCAACACACCGTTCCGACCCAATGTAATGGAGGTTGACGACTGTCCGAACTGCATGCTTACTGGCATGCAGGAGTGCTGGAAGGAAAACCCTGATGAGAGACCAGACGTCAAGACCCTCACAACAAGACTCAAGCCGCTGCAGAAGGGAATGTAAGTCGATGTAGGACGGTCAAAGGCATCATGAGAACATGTAGAAAAGTTTGATTTAGGGTGGGAGAAGGTTTCGGATTGAGTTTGGCGAAAAAAAATTGCCGACAGTTTTCCTCCAAGCAAAAGCAAAGAAATAAAAATGGCGTGTCCTGTAAAAGATTGCCGATGATGATAATATCAAGTTTCATCAAATCTATGTTTAATTTTTATTTGATTGGATTTCATGTCTAAGCAAGAGAGGACAACACAAATGCTAGCTTTTTATTCTGTGGAATTCATCAATACAATACTGTAGACATGTGATAAAGCATTTTTCTAATGCCATATTGAGTTGTAAATCAACAAATTCAGACAGTACGTTGACAGTACAGTCCTTGATTTTTAAGAATTCACAGGTGTCTGAACCTGAGACATCGAAACGATAAATGGCAAATTCCTTTTTGGTATGCGCCGTTACAACAACAACTTTAATAACGGTTAAACCCATCCTAATTAAAATTGACTCATTCAACCTAAGTCCTTGACTATGTAATGTTTGTGATCCCACGATGTATATAAAGCAAATTAAATTGTGAATAATATATTTATTGCGATGCATGTCAGCACTACATTGTGGTTTCTCTTTGCAGGAAGCCGAATATCTTGGACAACATGATCGTCATCATGGAGAAGTACGCTAATAACCTGGAAGACATCGTAGAAGACAGGACCCATCAACTTCTAGAAGAAAAGAAGAAAACGGATAATCTTCTCCATCAGATGCTACCAAAGTAAGTAACGTGTTCTTCTGACTCAGTAGTGTATAACGTTTATACCATTATTTTACCAAACAATCAACACAGGAAGACCACATTGCTTGCCCGAACTTCATCATAAAAGGCATTTCATTGTGCAGGAATACTCTTGAATATGTTGAATATTCAATAGGTGGTGTTGTTTTGAGTATAGTCGTACATTCGCTTGACATTCAAACGAAAGATTCATAGTTCGACTTCTTGCACACTAATCATGTCCTGTCAGATGTATTATTTCATTTGCAACTGTCTCTCTCGACACGGGAGTTGAATAGAACCATAATTGAAGCACCATTTCCCTTCTTTTCATTTCTTGCAATGTCAGGGGTTGTTCCCTTCCTTTTATCTCTATAAGCATGATCTCAAGACAAAACATTTAGGCAATATTAATAGCCCTGTCCATCACCTTTTGAAATGCGCGAACACCAAAATGAGGTATTACGTAATCCTAACATGAATTCTATAAGATATAAAATAGGGTATTGGAATTGACGTCTTTCGGATGGTGACGTTAAAGCTCGGTCCCCAGACGTAAATAATCATATCTGATTGATACACGTCTGTAAAAACCCAATTACACACACACATGCCCTTGAGTTGATTTTTCAAAAAATGTAGTTACGATCGTCTGTAAAATATTTGCTTTAAGCAAAAATATGATTAATTTCATTAAATATTTTTTCTTGCGAATCCAGGCCTGTGGCGAATCAGTTGAAGCGAGGGATGCAGGTTGTCCCAGAGTCGTTCGAATGTGTCACCATCTTCTTCAGTGATATCGTCGGCTTCACCAGTTTGTCATCAGAAAGCACGCCGTTCGAGGTATTCTCACTATAAAGACAAAAATGAAAGAATGTTTAACTTTAAAAGATAATAATAATAATATGGCTCGTTCCATTTGCGTCATTCAAGATTAGTTCCATCTGCATCAAAAATGCTCTCCATACTGTGTTCGCTATATCGGCATGATAAGAAAATGCAGCGTGAACTGAGAAGAGAATCGTGAGAAATTACGACTTACGACAGACAGTGAAACAACGGTAACAAATAGCAAAGTGTAGTATTAGGAGTGAACTGTAAGGACTAGACAAAAGGGAAAATAAGAAGAAAAAAAGTACAGAAAATGTCACCCCAATTGGAACAAGAAGTTAAATAGAGTAAGAACATTCTAAATGCAGACGGATTGATAGATAGACGTATAAATGATGTCTTGATGTTGATATACGTTCGGAAAATTAACCAAAACGTAGTTGCTAATTAGTGCTTATCGCCATAATTGACACTATCATGACGTTGCCGATTCATGCACATGTTTCCGTTTATGAACAGGTGGTCGATATGCTGAACGACCTCTACACGCTCTTCGACGAGATCATCAGCTTCTACGATGTCTACAAGGTAGAGACCATCGGCGACGCTTACATGCTGGTCTCCGGGCTTCCTCTCGGAACGAGAGAAAGCACGCGGCTGAGATCGCCTCGACATCGCTCCACTTGCTCGACGCTGTGAAGGCCTTCAAGGTTCGACATCGTCCGGAAGTCAATCTCAAATTGAGGATAGGCATCCATTCAGGTGAGATTTCCTCAGATAAAACTGTATCGTTGATGTTTTACGAAGGTTAAAACAAACGTTTAAAATATTAATGACACCGCCAAACCGATTCCACTCCAACTCTCTCTAAACCAACAACGACACGACGAACTCTTCAGGAGCCATGTACTTCTTTTTTTCTTCAGGTTTGTTGTAGGTCTGGGCTCGGTCTCCTGGGTGTGACTGAGGTATATCTGACATAATTGTCCTATGTAGGTAATTTTCCTCTGGTTATCATCTAAAGGTGGTGACAAGATACTTGACCAAAAATCGGAATTTCGAGTTCCAAGCTCTATCAGTGGCTTATTCATGGCAATAAAACACATACTTTCAACCTTTGCAATTACATGTGTATGATCCTATTTTGTTGGCACTATAATAATAATAATTATAATGGGATCTTGTATAGCGCTCATCTATGGCACATTACCCTTTATTTAGCACGGCTGTCATTACAACGCTCGAGCATTTTAAGGAATTAATTCATGCCAGGTACCCAGTTACCTCACCTGGGTAGAGTGTGGCCAAGATCTTGCCTATCTTCTTCTGATGTGATACTCCCAAAATGAGGGTCAATGTGTCAGTTGAGGGCTTGCCCTCCCCCTCCCAGACCAAGGAACGTAAAACAGTCTTGGGACGTAAATAAACGTTCTAGAAACGTATTAAACCAAATTAACGTCTTGGGACGTTTTGTGAACGTTTTGGGAGCGTTGTGTGCTTGCTGGGATAATCCCCCCCCCTAATTCTCTGGCAACATTCCATGTGACTTACATATTCTGTCTTTCTTTTATGTGTGATCTTAGGCCCAACGGTATCTGGAGTTGTTGGTCTGACTATGCCAAGATATTGTCTCTTTGGAGATACCGTCAATACCGCATCCAGGATGGAATCTAATGGAGAAGGTATGGATTCATCATTAATCATACTTTTAGTAATGACTCCTAGATAACAAAGGGTTGGTTTCGAGCATCGATGATTTGTAAAATCATAGTATATTCTGACAACAGCTTATTTTCAATCATCAAAATGATAACATTGAGCCGCTTACAGAATCAAATGTTATACTCCAATAACGAAGAAAGTTCGCAAACGATTAAAAAAGCATGAGATAGGTTTGAGATTGGTTTTAATAAATACGAGGGATGTACTTTCACAAATCTTTTCCTTCAAGGCATATGAACCATATTTTGTTTTCCTTTCTTTTTCCCTTCCACAGGGTTCCTTTATTAAATAATATCATTCACATATGTATACAAGAAGAGATATATAAAAATGCAGAATTTCAAAATGATATTCTTGGCCATTCAAAATATGATAAGAACATACAATTTATAGATATCAGTTACAAATTGCAGTTCATTTTTAAAATATCACAGATTTACATGGCAAAATAATTTAGAAGAAAAAAATTTAAAAAATCAGAAACAATTTGTAAAAGGTAACCACTTCTTCATAAATATCTTTTCTTTATATACACTTTTCCATATCATAATAACACTCAATCGCTGATATTATGTATTCAAAAAGTGGCAAACACTGTTTACATTTGGCTGCAAAAAATTTATTTCCTTACTATATTAATCATAATACAGTTGAGGGCACTGTTGTTATTTCCATGAAACCCAAACAATTTATTTCGATTTTTAAAAATAATATGTACATTATTATTAGACAGCCAATGCTCAAGTTTTGACCATATTTCGTTTGAATAAATACAGTAACAAATATATGTAGAATTGTTTCTTCCCTGTTATTACAGAATGTACATAGATTATCAGTAACTAATTTAAATCTTTCATACAAAGAATTATATTCAGTATCTTGAACTGAAACCACCTCATGTTTACATCGACAGTTGAATAAAAGGGAAGTAGGTAATAAGAACTCCATACGGTATTGTCAAGGTCAAACTCCTGTTTCCACTCTTTAAGACGTTTACATTCCTTTATCTTATGCTTCAATAAAGAACGGTAGATGTGTGCACAACCCTTTTTCACTTTTATTATTAATAACAATGCTTCCGGGATGATACATGTAGGTTCAATGACTTTTGGTATGACATCTTTATTAAAACCAAATCGAATAGCATGACACAAGCCATAATATTGAAGAAAGTTTACGTGTACATTGTATTTATGTTGAAAATCAAAATATGAGAGAAATGATCCATCTGTTTCTAAAACATCGTTAAACGAAACGTACTCCTTAGCACACCGAGACTTAAAATAAATTACGTAATTATTAACTTGTTTTCTAGGATTATTCCAAAGTGGTTGACATGCAATATCATCTACAGTGAAATGAGTAAGATCTGAAAAGGCTAATAATACCTCTTCCCAAAATGGGTTGCGCATTGTAGTGGCTAATTCTGTGTAATATTCAGCTCCCATGAATAACTGAAGAGATGTATACGATGGAGGCAAGAATGATCCATATATGCCTAATTTAAAAAATAAAGCATTTCAGTCATTTTGTCATTTCTTTGTTTATTTGATCACGAACTAAAGAACAAATAGCTTGTTGATGATCGGTGTTTTATTCCATTTTTTTTATAGCCCTCAAGATCCACACCAGCTCAGAGACGAAGGATCTTCTGGAACACATGGGAGGATTTGTGGTGGAAGAACGTGGCCTTATAAGCATGAAGGGCAAAGGTCAACTGGTCACGTACTGGCTGCTCTCTGCCGATCCATCGTATCGCCGTAGGGCACCCTTCCGCACAGCAGAAGAAAACGCCACCGTTGGCCTTCTCGATTCAACGCACGGGAACCACTCGAACCGCCATTCTAAGATCAGCGCGCAGCCGCAGAAGGAGCCATTCGCGAAGCGACTGGAAGCCGATGGCCGTCCTGGGAATCCCGATGTGTGTCGTGACGTCATGAAACCCTTTCCGGATCAAACCGGCGTAGATCGCCAGAGACCGCATTCCATGTTCGCGCCTGGCAGTCACGGTGGCACACCAAACCACTTTCCCAACTCGACCCTCATTGACTTCAGCCAGCTGAACAACTCGAACGAAAACTCGCCCAAAGTAACGGACCGGTTACTGGGACACCTCGACAGGAACGATAGCGGCGAGGCAAAGGTTGATTTGTCGTCGTGCACGAATTCGCTGTTAGACAAGCGACAGAGGCTAAACGACAGTGCCTTGGAATACTCTAGCAGAAACAGTAACAGCCAGATCAAGGATGGGTTCCTTGACAACGAAGTGGAGACCGTCGTATGAGGGCGCTGTAACTAAACATTGACTGCAGAAGGAGGGTCTCCGCAAGAAACCCCCGATAAACTCATGTGACTTTCAAAAGCACAGTACTATGTTATTATGAGTAAACTGTTACGGGATGCTGTTCTCTTGTGTTGATGCACTCATTGTTATGCTTTCTTGCCGAACTCTAGGCAATGGATAAAATATTCTTCAGATTTATGCCCTGATACTGGAAACTGATGACAGCATTATTGATGTTTTACCTGTGTAATCATATTCATTGGATACGTGTTTGAGTCCACATATATGTACATATATCCACTTCGTTGCGATTCGCGGTGAAGAAGTATGGAGGGTGTATATGGATTAACACACTCTAAAAGTTCTAATCCATCTTCATCGAAGCACTTATCAGTATGGAAGACAAATTACGTTTACTCTGTCTGAGAGCTTTAAGTCAACAACGACATGATAACTGACGCCCTCATCGTTGAGCTGCAGCACTGGCCCTACATGACGACCGAGACAAGAAGGAATTTTTCAAAGGGTTCGGTGCAAACACGATCCAATTAAATGAGAAAGCGAGAGCATCACATTGGTGGAGCATGCAAGGTGAATTGTCTTCGGCTTGGAGAAAATGGAAGGGGTTGAATAAGATGGTCATTGTTTAGAATCGCTAAAAAAAATCTTTAGATGAACATTGATAAGGAAGGTGGACACTTGAAAACCTGATATAAGTGTAACTTAATGCATTAAACACTGTATCTTGACCGTTGAAGGTTGATTTTTTCTTTCAAGTTTATATCCTACAGAAGATGCTAGTATGACCATGATGATGCAAGCGTTAAATACACATGCAAAATAAAGAAAAATGTCTTGATATGATAATTATTATGATTCATAATTTCATGCTACTAGCAAACATTATGCTCGTTTTCAACCAAATAGGTGTCGGGGATGACTATGGCCAGACTCGTTTAATTGAAAGTTTTATTCTTTAGAAATGTAACCACAATTCCTATGGAATTAAAAACTCTGATCATGACGACATTTGGGTTATTCTTCAAATTGCTCTTGAAGTTGCAGTAAGCCTTTATTAGACCGTTTGTGGTTGAAAAGTCGTTCCTTTCTTAAGCGATGAAAACTAATTTTCCTTTGTTGTTAGAAGAGTATGGTGTAATGCAATATTTTGCAGTATTTGTAAAATACAGTCTTAACCTTTTTACGTGAAGTACAAAGTATTTTGTCTTATTAGTAGTTCGTGTTCGTTGTCTTGCAGGGATACCAGATTTTCATGTTTTGTCTCATTTTGGGCTCTGCTCCAGGCATTATAGACTGCCGAACATGATCTTTCCGCCGTCTGCTTGAAGCCAGAAGGGAGTTACCAAAGAGTTAACTCCTTTTTGACACTCATCATATACTTTGGCTATTTTCATGAATATCGTGCACAAATATCTGGTATCCCTGTACATTAACCATTCTAACTTAAAGACATTTTATCTGTTGAGTTTCTAGTACTAAAAACACACATCGTGTTCGAACAGTTTCGTGTGAATGCTGACGTAACTCATGACGTCACTGCTACAAAGAGCTGGGTATGGACCAAATTTTCAGAAGTGAAATCAGAAAAGTAGTATGCGTGGACAGAAAAGAGTGACATGTTGGAAAGAAAGGTGGGCGATTCTGCTAGGGAAAGGGGATTGGTAGAAGGCCAAAATGATTTTAGGATTTTTTCTCCATAAACCTCTTTTTCCCGCCGGTTGAGTTTCACTGTGAATCGATCTTAAATTTCTGTTCTCGTGCAATTTGTTTGATGTTGTGTCTCAAAATTAAGATTATTTCTACGAATGTAAGTTATGAGATATGTATAGATGTATAATGTATTATATATGATGAACTGCAAGCGTATAGGCAATGAATTACATAAGTGACATTTCCGAATTGTTCTTTTTGCTGCGATTAGAATCTCATTGCGGTTGAAAAATTTGTGCAATATCGAAATATATGCCTGACAAAAATATTACTCAGTGAATATCATTTACTGATTGAGAGATGATCATTTTAAATGTGTAATAGCACACTTGAGATTACATTATCTAGGCAGTCAAAAGATTGTACTACAGAAGGTACTTTCAACGATTTGCAAAAGGGCGTGTTAAACAACCATGCTCACAAAAATATTGAACCTGGAACCACAATGTCGATCATTGGACAACTTTATATCGGGGAAAATATATTTATGAAATGTATAAACATGCGGGTATATTAGTGTTGTGGAAAACGGGGGTGCGCTCAAAACCTCATACCAAAGAGTTGGCGCCCTCCTCCTCCTCCCCACCCCACCAATCTGGATTCGCCGTGTCATTGCTTACCATATCTTTACCGATGTCTCTATGCTATCAAGCCTCGTAAAATTAATGATCATTAAAGTATACTCGTAAAATACTGATCGGCATTTATGGGAAGAAAAAAAGTTTAGTACATTTGGGAATGTATCTAGTTTTGGTGGCACTATCAACTCGAGCACTTTGAAAGTTACTACGAATGCCACCAGTTATATAACATGTAAATAAGAAAAGTAAATTGGGCATAATGCAGTAGAATTATTAATAGGAATGTATTGGATTTGAATGATATTGATAATGGTCCCCTTGTGTATATGAATAATGCATAATAATTCACTGAACAAACGTTTAGTCTTGTCACCAGTGCGGGTTTTAAAAAACTGACATATGTTGTACGTGCAGGTATCGTGGTTATTAGGGACTTTTAGATTTACACGACGAGAACGTGGACTGCCACGTCTGCCATTCAGTCCGTAAATTCTGGCGAGCGAAGCGAGCCAGATACGAGGCGCTTGCGCCGAGGGCCTCTTAACAAGTGATCTGAATTTCTTATGTTTTTCCTTGTTTGGCGAATATTCCGACCCAACTGAAGTTCGGTGAAAATCATCCAATCAGAGAGCTACTATGACGTAATATCTACCGCTCTGTGCGGATTTCCTCCGTGAGCAGTGAGACTGGCTGGGTCTGTGTTGGGCAATCGCTGCGGTGGTTACATTATTCACGTATACATGCATAATTCAGTAGGAAATCGGGTCTCATGAATATATAATTCAGATCACTTGTTAAGAGGCCCTCGGCGCAAACGCCTCGTATCTGGCTCGCTTATAGCTCGCCAGAATTTACGGACTCCAACACCGCCAGGGCCATCGACAAGAGGCTATTCAGGCACTGGCCCGTGCCCGGCAGTGCCTTAAAAGGACGTCACATTACCTTAAAAGGATGTCACCGTGGCAGTCCACGTTGGAGCGCTGCTCAATTGTTTCGTTTTCTTTATTCTTCGTCTTCTTCTTATTCTTAGTTCTTCTTCTTCTCCTCCTTCTTCTTCTTCGTTTCCTTCTTCCTCCTACTCATCCTCATATTCTTCTTCTTCTACTTCTTCTTCTTCTTCTTCTTCTACTTCTTCTTCTTCTTCTTCTTTTCTTCTTCTTCTTCTTCTTCTTCTTCTTCTTCTTCTTCTTCTTCTTTTCTTCTTCTTCTTCTTCTTCTTCTTCTTCTTCTTCTTCTTCTTCTTCTTCTTCTTTTCTCTTCTTCTTCTTCTTCTTCTTCTTCTTCTTCTTCTTCTTCTTTTCTCTTCTTCTTCTTCTTCTTCTTCTTCTTCTTCTTCTTCTTCTCTTCTTCTTCTTCTTCTTCTTCTTCTTCTTCTTCTTCTTCTTCTTCTTCTTAGTAAGTAAACAATATCTATAAAAGATCAAGTTAAGGCAAAGTCGTGTATCAAACTTGACTCATATTTATTAAAGTCTTGGCAAAGGTCTCGTTATAGTCTTGTAATACGTAATAAGAAATGATAGGTGGTTTAATATAGCCTTCAGTATGTAATCTTTTTTTCTTCATTTTCCACTCGAGATATTTCATTCTTGATTTACTAGCATTTCAATTTTGCTCTACACTTAGGGATTTTGGAATAATTGTATGTATGGGATATGTATATGTAATATGATCTTATTGTACGAATTACATCGATCAAATATATACAGGATTATTTGTAAAGATTGTTTGTATGTCATTATCTATGTATAAAGTGATGGGTTTATTCATTATCAATCGAAAGTACTAAAATTTGATGACTTTTGGGTAGCCAATTACGTAGTAAAAACGTGTATAAAGTAGCTTTGAAGTGTATGTGTGTCAGTAATGTATATTGAATATTATCATTATGAGAACTGTATTATCATGAAATTTTATTCCTTGAAATTATGCATTAAATTCTTTATATTTGAAATGTACAAAGCAAATCTAGAGATCGTTATTGTTAATGCCTCATTCCTGTGTGTTTCTTCCAATATCCCCCCTCACTCTCTCTCTCTCTCTCTCTCTCTTATTATCCCTCTCTCCCTCTCTCTCTCTCTCTCGCCCGCTCTCTTCTCTCTCTCTCTCTCTCTCTCTCTTTCTCTTTCTCTCTCCCTCTCCTTCTCTCTCTCCAGTCTCCCTCTCTCTCTCTCTCTCTCTCTCTCCACCTCCTCTCCCCTTCTACATTCTTTATGCAGAGGGGTGGACATCTACTTTAAGGGGTCATATTTGGGGTCACTTACCTTCCAGTTGAATCCACTCCAAAATATAGTATACTCCACTCCAAGAAAGTGGTTAAATAAAATTTTAAGAGTGGAGTCACTCCATACGAAGTGATTCTTAAAATACCCCCACTCCGAAAAGAAAGTGGCATTCCTGTACATTATTTTAGAGAGTATGCCTGCTTACTATATTTCTCTCTCTCTCTCTCTTTTCTTGTCCATTTGCAATATTGCAGCGATGGAGAGGATAGTAATGGTCATGAAAATGGTCAGAATTCCTTCTTAATGGCTATAAACGGGAGGACACTTCCGCGTCACTTTTGTAAATGCTTATTGTTAGTCAATAACTTCAGCAATATGTATTTGAAGTACGCCATCTGTAGTTCGTTACTCTGTACAAACAAACTTCAAATTCATTTTACTTTGTAGACTTTGCTCTCTCTCTCTCTCTCTCTCTCTCTCGTTCTCTCTCTCTCTCTTTCTCTCTCTTTCTCTCTCTCTCTCTCTCTATTTCACACACACACACACACACACACACGCATGCACGAACACAAGCATGCTTTCTCTCTCTTTCTCTCTCTCTCTTCTTCTTCTTCTTCTTCTTCTTCTTCTGCTTCTGCTTCTTTATTTGTGTTAGTTGATATTATGTATTAATTAGTTCCAGGTCTGTTCGGCAAACCTTAGCATTTTCTTCTTCAGACAAGATTATCATCTCATATATAAGTCACGGTCGCGGTCCTATAACCTTTTCTTCTTTTTACTCTCTTTTGTTCAATTCGTTTAATGTGTGGCCCATTTCGTATATTCGTCTTGCCAAAATGAAGAATAATTGAAGTAAAACTCTATATAGTTCATGACTTACAACTTACAGTTAAACTGTGCTCACGTTCACGCCTTTGAAAGGTGCGTAAAAAACATATCGTGTGAACACTTACTAGTTTAGTGTTAGATTTACACCCTAGTCACATTAATGAGACCGATACCAGACCGACCACAGAACGAAAAAAATGGCAATACCCGAAATGACAAAGAATCGGTCGGTTTGGGGTCGGTTTTGCCATTGACTGTAGTATTATACCTCAGTCACACCGTTGAGACCGTCATGAAACCGAAAAAAATGCAAACCTCGAATGGCCAATAACCGCTCGGTTTGGAGTCGGTTTGGCGATGTAACTGAGGTATCACGTACACCATAGTAACACCGACGAGACCGTCACGAAACCGACAACAGACCGAAAAAAAAGTTACATAACCCCCAATGGCCAGCAAACCGGTCTGTCTGAAGTCGGTTTGGCGTCGGTTTGCCGGTGTGACTGAGGTTTTATTGCAATGTAGTGACAAAGATCGCGTGACCTAAAAGGGATTCATAGCAGCACGGTATATAAATAATCGACAAATTAACTTACTATCTTTAGGTGCTTGTCATATGTCAATATTTGCTATAGAAGAGGCGTTTTGTACATGATAGCATACATGTGATTCAGTCTAGGGGTCACTTGTCAACCTAGTTGGGAAGCGTATTGGCAGAGCGAACTGTTATTTTTTCGAAGGTACAATCTAATGGGAATTTTCGTGTATTTGGGATAAATATTGTGAAATAAAGGAGGAAACGGGAGATTTTCTTGCTAAATTTGAACAATTTCCCGTACACCCCATTGTCTCAAAATAACGCGTACAGTGTACTTCATTCTTCTATTCAATTTCCGCCTCTCTCTCTCTCTCTCTCTCTCCTTGTCACACAGACGCATAACTTTATATACAACGGGATATACCAAACCATTTTATTATTTGCACAGCCTTGACAACAACAATCTTTTTGTCATGGTCTATTGCTATGTCTAACATACAGACTAGGAAGTTGAACCCGGCGGATTCATTGAACGGGGGCTATCAAGTGGCAAAAATACCCTTCAGATATTTGTTTGGATGGATTTTATACCATTCATATTTGACTTTGGTTTGTAAAGTCCATGTACACTCGTAATACGAATCGGTAGCCGTAGTGAGGTGCCTGGAGTAAAGGATCATAGGCGCAGTAAATAGATTGGGACCACTATACATTATCAATCCTCCATTTGATTAGTTAGTAAACACATTGTTTTCGTTAATGGTTGTATCTTCGCTTCGAGGTCAAGTGATCTACGTTGTACTTCTCGAGTGTGAGCTTACTCCTAAAGGTCTGTAATGTTTACCATGGAAGTTTATCAGTTCTAAATTGATCTCCTCGTACCTGAGAGACAAGCGACATGGTATCAATCTAATTGGTGCTCGAATCAAGGGTGAAGTGGATGAATTTGGACTTCGGTGAGAGATTAAAATGAGTTTTTTTCCAATCTTCCATCGTTGTTCAATCAGCATGTGATATTGCTGGAGCTAATCTAACTGATTTGTTTTTATCTACATTGTTTCATACACCAACGTACGATATACCCTTGATTTCCAGGACCCTAGATCAGTAGATGTAGGTTCTTTAAAGTGTACAAGTTGGACGGACTATCATCTTTTGGGGCCAACTTCAAACGGCTAATTTTTGAGACGTTTTACTTTTAAAAACAAGAATCGTCGCTTGCAGAGTACGAGGATTTTCAAGATGGCGGGAGTAAAGTTGTTTGTGGTGGCGATATGTTGCTGTGTGGCAGCCACAGTGGTGGCAACACCGTTGGACGATTACGTCAACATGGCGGACTCTCACTACAAGTACGAAGTCCTGAGCGAGCATCGAGTACAGGGGGAGTACATCGCCTATGTCCTCAACATGACGTCCCAGAAATGGCTCACATGTAAGTTATAAACAACATCAAAATAATACTTCAATTACACCAACGAATCTAACAGCGGTTTTTTAGCTAATCTTGAGTGTTTGTATTAAAATGGAATTGTATTTAGAGCAAAATTTGCTTTAAACTTGTTGGTTATCATGCAGTAAATGTGTTGTTTTGAACGTCAAAATGGCCTTTTAACTACCAAAAACATGCTAGTAAAACACGATAGTAACACGAAGGCAATTTCAATAGCCTTGTGTATCACCTATTGAAATTTGCGAACATGACAATGACGAGTTATCAATCCAAATATGATTTCAGAGGGTCATACAATAAGGTATTGCAATTGCCAGTGAGTAGATTTTTGTTCACCTAGTTACAATCGTGTTCTAATCACATTCCCTAAAAAGCACGTAACAATCCACAGTACTTATAGGACCGTTTGTAATATACAGAAGGGACTAATACCCGGTTTCTTTTCTGTGATCATTACTCTGCTACTTCACAGTTTCTACCAAACTCTCTTTCCTTATCGTATGAGCTAAAGATATAGAATTTTAATTATGACGATTTTAGTCCAACTCAAGCATTTGCTTTCTGTGGTCGAAGTCCCATATATAAATTTCCTGTAAAACTGAAATCACACCACTTTAAAAGGTTTATTTTCTCATTTCCTTTTCCAACGCCTACCTGCATTGCTTTTTCCTGTTTCGTCCTTACTTTCTCTTCATCCAGTCATTAATATTTATTCACGTACTTTCGTTTTATGATTTCCATGTTAATTTTATGTTCATGATTGCCATACCTTGAGTATTATCTCACGTGATTTCATGTATGATGCGATTTATAGATTGTTTTATTTTTGTATCTGTAATAATTCATGTTGAAGTAAGTTGAATTGAAACTCGTTTGATACGGATACGTTATACATAATAGTCTTGAACTTTCAGTTTAACTCTTTTGCTGTTCGGTGACACTATCCGTCATACATGTATAGTAGAACCATATGTTACATTTTAAATAGGTTTTATTCTAGTCATTAGCAATAAGGAGGTCCCTTTTATGTTTCATACTTCGTACATCAGATAATATTTATTGTGGGACTGATAATAAATAGAAACCATTATTCATCAGTCCAAACATTCTAATGGCCGGTAGGGAGTTTTGAAAAAGTATTCGCTGTTATATCTATTTGACAATACCATTTTTTACGAGAAGAAAAATTATATGAAATACTATTATTATTAAGTACTTCGCGTCACCTATGCTGAGGAGGCAAAAAGCGAAAAGCGAACTGAATCTCTGTAACCCTCGGGTCTCTACTCCTAGTATAACTGATCGGGGGTGTGCAGGTATACACCGGGGTTTCCCCCCGACTCTTATCCGAATATTGCAGTGGGTTCTTAACGTGCAAATGTGGTAACTCTCCTTTACATGAGGCCTCCATTTGAGGTTCTATTTATAGAGGGATGGGTGTTTTGCACTGTAACTGTGTAACATGTACATGCAAATAGTTTGTTTAAATGTTAGCTTTTAGAAGAGTAAAAAGGTGATACCGTAAAGACAGAAGGAAAATCCTGTTAAATATGCACAAAATGCAAACTTACAAGTCTTGCATAGTCCTTCATTTAAGGAAAGGAACTTAAAGGTATGTATTCTCATTAGTAAATAGCTCTGATAATAACAGATTTAGATCTTGAGCAAATGTGTTAGCAAATGTAGATACAAGGCATGAAACAAACACTCGGTTCTCAAGGTAGCACTTCCATGAGCTGATTATACTGTTCTTTATTCACAAACACTGAGCCCAATAGCCCTACTGGTGTCAGTTTGTCTCCTAGAATATTTCTACAAAAAAACCTGTACATCAACCAGATACGTTTTGTCTCAACTTAACAAAAACTCTTACAATACTTCATTCGCTTTCGAAAACAAAGTAAGAACAAAAATTACAGTTCTCAGGAATTGATTATCAGACATGCATTTCTACAGAATGGAGAAAAAATATGAGATGTATACGGAAGACATTTCAGAATTCGCTTTATGTGAATTGAATTAATTTTCTTTAGTGAGACATCTATACTCCTGCCTATTAATATTTTAATATAACGATTCTTCTTCTATTTTATTAACAAATTCACGTGCAAAATTTAACTCATACAATAGACCATCTAATCATAAAGTACTATCAACTTCAGTTGTACATTTCAGTAAAGATTACTTAAACAGATAATTACAATTCCAAATACTTTCACTAGCAACTTGTTTAATTATATTGCATAATTATTATGATGTATCCCATATATTTCTCTATGAATCCATCTGTTTTTTAATATCTATTTATTTTCCCTCTCACCTCACCCTCTCTCCCTCTCTCTCTCTCTCTTTCCCTCTCTCTCTCTCTCTCTCTCTCCATAACTCTCACCCAACATAAATTATATGTACCCATTTTATTTTATTTTCTCTGTATTTCTTTTTTTTTATCTTTCTTTTATGTCGCTCAATATACATTTATTTCTACATCTTCTTCTTAATTCGCCTTTCTCCATCCGCTTGAGGTGAAAACACTCGCTCATTATGTCTCATCCATGAATAATATGATCATGTTGATATCCTTATATCTGCAGACAATGATTCTGACTCGGCTATCTGGTGGCATTACTTGACTATCACTATCCCGGATAAACTAACCCATCCTGACTATGCCGCCCTTTATGTGACAGGTGGATCAAATCATGATGGGTATGGAAACACATTGTCTTTCTTTATAAAAATATAATTACCTGACTGCTTTAGTGATTAATTGATTAATTGGTCGGTTGACTGATTCATTGATTGATTGATTGATCCCTTGCTTGCTTGCTAAATTAAATGAATGGTGTGTTGGTTTATTGATCGACTGACTGTTTAGTTGATTGATAGATTGATCAATTATTGATTGATGATTTAATTGATTGACTCAGGGTTGAACGATCGATGAATTGGTATGTTGATTGATTGATTGATTGATTGATTGATTGATTGATAGGTTGATTGGTAAGTTGCTTGTCTATCACTAGCCCTGATAACCCAACCCATTCTGAAAGTGGTGCTGTATAGCTAACATGTCTTCTGCCTCGCCTTAAATAGTTTGGTTGTTTGTCATAAGTATTGATTGATTGACTGACTGGTTGATTGAGTGAGTGGCTCGTTAATTGGTCAGTTGCCTGACGAGCACTATCCCTTATAACCTAACCCATCTAGACCATACCGCCCTGTATATCATTAATTGATTGATTGTTTGTTTGATTGATTTTTTATTAATTGGTTGTTGACTACAATCACCATTCTTCGTGTAAAATGAAGTACAATGTATCTGATTGAATGATTGATTGAATGATTGATTTCATGCTTGAATGGCTGATTGATTGATTGATACAGTATGTACCCTGACCATTACTTCCTCTGGTAGCCTGACAACTTTTGGATAGTTGATTGAGTGATTGATTGATTGATTGATTGATTGATTGGTTGACTGACCGGTTGAATTCGATTGATTATTTGGTTGATTTATTGATAGATTACAAACAAAATCATTTACTTTTAATGATTTCTTTAAATATTTGACCTACTTTGTGCTACATATTTTCACTCTCAATTATTGAGGTGGGTTTTTTAAAAATCAATAATAATCATCGTTGCATTCAATCGATTTATATGTATCTTGCAGTCCCCCAGATCCTCTGAAGGATGCAGAGACACTCTTCACATCGCTTATGGCCGTTGGTTCGGGGTGGTAAGCATCTAAACCCGTTTGTATTCAACTAGTCTTTGTTACTCGGTTTTATCGCATGATAACAGATTAACACAGGGAAAAGAATAGTAGCGGTATATTATTTTTAATATCAACTTATCAACTTATTCAACATCATGTGAACAATACATAACACAAAAGTAGAACAACTTGACACACGAAAACGGAGGAGGAATAAGTCTAACTCAATTTCTAAAGATCATGTTATCTTCATCAAACACGCATTGATTAAGACATTTTTAAAGAGTTTACTTATTTTCTTCATGTGCAGGACTTTCATTGTTACAATTAGTGTTCACACTATAAACATCTAGGAAAAATAGAGGTATGCTATCACAAAAGTTACATTTGCTTTCTATTTTTAGTGTAGCTGCTATCTTACGGCAGGTCCCAAACCAGCCCATTGTCTTTAAGGTGAGTTGGTTTATAAATGTGTCTTGTGTTGTTCAATTTGCAGTGAAAGTGACTATGATCAATGTTTGTCCATGAATATATGGGTCGGTGTAGGAGATTCATTTAAAAGCACTGATGCCATAATGAACTGAAGGTTCGTATTACAAATCGAAGTGAAATGTATATCTCGACCTTTTATTTAAGATGCATTTGATACAAAATGCGAACTACCATAACTCTATTTTTTATTCTCGATTAGTTGGCCAGGTCAGCAGTACAGCGAAGCAACCCACTCAATGAAGTTTTATGTTAGTCTATTATTTGATATCATTTCCAGGGACACAAAGTAAAGGATTATAATAATAACAAATAATACAAGATAATGAGGTACAGCAACAAAAATCAGCTAAAAGAATACACGTTTATGTATATAAGAGGAAATGCTATTAGAGGAAATGCTATGCCGTAGAAAAACAGTAATTTGAGTGTCTTAACTGCCTTTAAAAGATTGTCAGCAAGTTTCCATAAAAAGTAGATATGCCGGTCCAAAGAACCCGTCTCGTTTATTATGATACCAGATAAACAATTTGGAATTATTCCACTTTAAATGCAATCCCATGACTATAACTCTATATTTGTTGTGAAGATGGTTGTAATGTTTGTTCATCTTGTAGACGGATCCACTGCAGAAGAAACGAAGTGAGGACGCCATCATCGCCTTCACCTGGCGCCATTTTGTAGAGAATGGGACGGACCAACCATATTGGCTGCTGAGAATGCCCATGACAAAGGTAACCCCCCCCCCCCCGCCACACACACGCGCGCGCACACTCATACAAACGAACACACTAAACAAGTTTTTACCCTTCGCTGTCCTTGTAGAAACCCATGTAATGAGATCGTTAGATTACATAACCTGAAATAATAAAATCCTTTGCATTGTACACGTATTAGTCCAAGCGACAATAGGGACTTTTAGATTTGCACGACGAGAACGTAGACTGCTACGTGGACATCCTTTTAAGGCAATGTGACGTCCTTTTAAGGCACTGGCAGTGCCCGGCAGTGTGTCTTAAAAGGATGTCACATTGCCTTAAAAGGATGTCTACGTAGCAGTCCACGTTCTCGTCGTGCAAATCTAAAAGTCCCTAGTGTCAAATGCTAAATAAACAAAGATACTTGTTAATTCTGACTTAACAAATGTTTTCATTATCTCATCAGCTCATGTGATGTACGAAGAATATCATAAGTCACATTGGAATAATGCTTTTTTTAAACTTTTTTTTCTTCTCATTAATGATGTTTTTTGCAATTTACAGGCAGTGGTTCGCGCTATGGATACTATTACTGATCACGTGTCAAAAGTACGTGGAGAAAATGTGTCGAAGTTTATGATAGCTGGAGCCTCAAAGGTGAGAGACTGATACAATTTTGTTCGTTTACCTATATGTGTGCTTAAATTAATGAAAAGAAATTGTATTGTACTAAGAAGTCCCATATTACAAGTAATTTGTAGATAACTTCGGACCGCGGATGAAGCCGATAAACTGCCACATTAATCGAATTGTAAATAATAGTTCTTTATTTTATGTATGCGTTCAATCTCATCGAAGTCTATGGAATAACCTTGTTGCAATTACGTTCGGCTACACATTTATGTCATGAAGTATGTGCATTTTGATAACTGGATGGGTGTTGTTCTAAACAATCAATTTTATTCATTCTATTTACTTATGCTATGCCTAACACTGTCTCTTTGTGATAACTTGATATTTCTCCCACCTTCCCTGTTTGACAGAGAGGCTGGACCACATGGACCACGGGAGCAGTGGACAAACGGGTTGTTGGCATCGCACCCATGGTCCTCGATCTTCTTAATATGGTTAAGGTATATCAACAGTTCCCGTTCGGCACGGGAGTGGTAGACAAGAGGGTTACTGGTATTGGTTCTTCTTAAGATGGGTTTAGGTATGAAAATGGTTCACTGTTCACAGCCCTCTGGGAAGATCAGTTATTTTGATGACTCTGTTGTATTTGCTTAGAAAATGATTCGTATACTTGTTATATTCATGTGCATGTGGATTTTTATACGGAAACTAAAACCAAACAACCAACCAGTTTGCGTATACCAGTAACTCGCCCTTGAGATTAGATTGGTAGGCAAGAGGGTTGTTGAAATGGCATCCATGGACCTGGATGTTCTTAACATGTTTTAAAATTGGTCTCTCTCTCTCTCTCTCTATCTTTCTCTCTCTCTCTCTCTCTATCTTTCTCTCTCTCTCTCTCTCTCTATTTTCTGTCTATTTATTCGTCTTTTTATCTCTCCAACAAACCTGTCTGTCCATCAATCTATCTATCAATCAATCTATCTATTTATTTATTTATATATCTTCTGTACTCTGTTTCTATTTCAATATTGAACACGTATTCGAACGCATTAATATTTATCGACTTCCTATAAATTAAAGATTAATGTTTACTTGGTCGTTCCTACAGAATCTTCATCACATGTACCGGTCCTTGGGAGGGTGGACCTTCGCCTTTGAGGACTACTACACGGAGAATGTCACCCTCCATCTCGATGACCCCAATACACAAAAGATGGCTGACATCATTGACCCCCTTGGTAAAAAAATGATAAGATATAATTAAATAAAATATTATGATGTCATCAATATTACATTGTGTGCCTCACATCTTGACCTCATAATATTATCTCCATAAAACTCGATCTAAACTACTTTCGAAAAATCAACTCAAAGGCAATTTTGATACGTTATTATACATCCCATATATAAAATCATATTCTGATTACGTAATATCCCGTTGTCATATTTGCAAATTTCTAAAAGGTGATGCACAGGGCTTTTGAAATGGCCTTAGGTTGAACTTTCGTAAGTATAGCTGCGACCGTTCTCTAAATACAAAGGCATTGGTTTATCTTCATGAAGGGGAGAGGAGTATGAGCAAAAACGATTAGTCGGTAAATACGCTCCACAGGAAACACAATTATTACTAAAATTATTGAGGGCAATTGTCCCTGCATCTCCACCGCCCCCTCCCCTCCCTCTCCTTCTCTCACCCTTGATCGATGCATTTTTCCTAATGTGACTATTACATTAATTCATGAAATATAAAGAATTACAACACAATATGTTTATATAATTAAATTTAAATATAATTTAAATTGAACAATAGAGGAAAACCGTTCGGAAGATTTTTTTTATCCGTACTTCCATATTATCTTTTCATAGAAAACTGACGTGTAATTCCTTCGTCAATCAATGTTTATTAATAAAACATAGATAAAGATACAGAGAAGGCATGGTCTTGATAAAATCAAAATTAATCTGAACACTACCATGACTACATTTACGCTAAATCATGAGTTAAACTCATGACAGAACCTGACGCGACAGTAAACCCTTACGAATAGAGTTTTGTTCGTCAGCATTGATTTGATTTCTGTATCATATCTTTCCCACTGAAAAGCTTATAAGGACCGACTGACGATGCCAAAGCTAATCATTACCGCTGGATCGGATGAGTTCTTCCTACCTGATGATTCTTACTATTATTTCGACCTGATTCCAGAACCAAAGTTTCTAAGGTGACTAGTCACGTGACTACTCCTCCCCCTTCTCTCTCTCTCTCTCTCTCTCTCCCTTCCTCCCTCCCTCCCCCTCTCTCTCTCTCTAGATTATCTATTTTTTCTCGCATTTTCATTCGTCTGCGTTCCACAGCATTATTACTAAACATTTGCTCCATTAAGATTATGACCTAACAACATTCAATATCAGCTTGCTTCGAGAAAGAATGCACACCTTATTATGAAAGAACATTTAATTGTAAACTGCATAAGTACAGTAAAGAGATGTAAATATGGCCCTTTTGCAAAAGATGATTTTATATAGACGCTCTCTCAAAATATGCTATTTATTTCCAAGAAACTGTAGCACTTTCTGTTTTGCATGAACTGCAAGAGCATATTAACAATCATATTTGTGTTCTCTTCATGATCCCATGGATTACATCAATAATTGGATTTGTATAATGATTTTGTGATGTAATGTTCAATGATTATGAGTCTTCATTGCATAATATTATGTTGTTTTTAATAATTTTGTTGTACATAGAATTACTCCTAACGGTGAACACTCTCTCACTCTGCATCATGTCGAACTCGTGACTGTGATGACGTCATTCATGAGAACGCTCACCGAGGTATAATAGTTCTTTAAATCTGAAAGGTTTCCGTAGATGGATGATTCTAAAATGTGTATTTGTGTACGCAGAGCATATTAATTTTCTCTTGTTTCTTCTCCTTCTTCATCTTCCTCTTCTTCTCCATCTTTTTCTTCTTCTTCTCCTTCTACTTATTCGTATTTTCCTTTTCCTCTTTTTTCTCCTTTTTTTAAAAAGGAAGCGTTTTTATATATGACAAAAACATCAATAAGTATAAGATGCTGTGGCGTGGTAGGGGGCATGGGAGACACCCCATATCGAATGTCGGAAAGGGGGAAAAGAGAGGGAAGGAAACGAGAAAGAATGTAATACAGTATCTATAGCCTCCCCCTCAATTATTCTCCTTGTTCTTTTCATTTCATCTTTCCAAGATATCCCCCCATGACACTAGTGCGCCATAATTTATGGACTATCGATACACCACTTTGTAGTATATATAGAAACGCAGGGGAATATATGTTTTTCCAACTCATGAACAAGGATCAGGCGAGCGAAGCAAATTTGATTATCCGTGCGCACTCGGTATTTAACAACCGACGTTTTTCTTCGCAACTAAACATACATCTGAATAGGCGTTATCGATGAGTCGTACATTCTCCGAAATATCAATATTAATTACAAAAAATGGAAGGGTAAATTAGCAGAATATTTCGTTTCATAGAGATATCTCCTCTTGCAGACGGTGGTGGTGATAAAAATCAATTGCTTTGTATATTCTATATCTACTTTTCCATGAATTAATTGTTTAAGTAGTTCAGAAAAGAAATTAGGACTACATTATTTCTAGCGGCATGGAGAACTTGATCGAATGTCATCTGCATTCAATGCTTTGCGTCTTGTTTTGGTTTTTCAGCCCAATGCTTGGACGCAACCGAAAATGACCTGGAAAAGATTTGAGGTGAGTCCTACTTTTAGCCATTTGTCTGCTTAAGTTTCATTTAGCCCTTGCTTCAAAAACTGTCGATGACAACGAAGGGTAAATGTCATACTCTACAAGAGATACCAATTCTATTTTCTTATTTTTTGCTATTCATCTTTATGTAATGTGTTATGCTGTCTACAAGACTGGTTTATAATTATTATTGTTGTTATTTATTATTATTTGTAGTAGTAGTAGTATTATTATTATTACTATAACTATCAAAATTATTGTTGTTGTTATTGTTATTATTATCATCGTTACTATTATTATTATTATTATTATTATTATTATTATTATTATTATTATTATTATTATCAGTATTATTATTATTATCATCGTTATCATTATTATTATTATTATTATTATTATTATTATTATTATTGTTATTATTATTATTATTATTATTATTATTATTATTATTATCATAATTAATATTATTATTATAATTATTATTATCACTATCAGTATCATTATCAAAATTGTATTACGATCTAAGAGAGCTAGGAGAATATTCAGCAAGATGATGATGAATAATTTGGCATTGAACAACATGTATTTGAGCTTTATCAGTTTAATAGCACATTTTGAAGAACATTTTAACTGTGATACAGCTCAGATGATTCCTAATTCAAAGTACTGACATTGATTATATTTCCAATGTTCGACTCCCCAGAACAGCACACATGGTATCATCGAACTGAACTCCGACCCACCACCTTTTAGGATCGAAGTCTGGCGTACTCTCACAAACAGAGGAAAGAGGTATATTTCTTCTAATTTAACAAATTTAATTAAGTTTAGACATTTTTCTATCTACTTATAACTCACATGAGACTTAAACATAAATTAATAGGTGTAAATTTTAGTAATTCTCATGATTATGAGAGTTTAATGCGTATTTTGTTTCCAGGCAGAAGTGTGCGAACACAACTGTGCTTTCAATTACTCGAGAAAGAATTAATTGTAGGGCGAATTACGAAAGAGTATAGGGGTGCGTAGTAACTTCCCCATGTGGAGGGGGGACATATATATATATGGACTGTCCCTCGCCTTAGACCACGTGTAATTGTATATAATTTTTTACTCGAGAGAGAGGTTGGGCTTCAAATGTAGGGGCGTTCCACGACTCTAGTCTTGTTCGTTTTCTCATTGTAGACGAGATTTCCGTCTCGCAGTTGCCGAGGAAGAGGGCTCATCCAAGTTCTACCCTCATCTCATTATCTACAAGAACTTCCCTGCGAGAAACCCGGTATGTATATTAGCATCACATCAGTGACATAATAGCTATGAAGAGGGCATGTAACCTCCCCTAGCTTCCCACCCCTCGAATCAAATGGCAAAGATGGGCAGACAGACATGGAGAAGGAGACATTAATAAATGGAGAGGGAAAGGAAAGTTTTTTGTTTGTTTAATTACCCAATTCCATCACAATCCAAAATCCCCCCATGACCCTCTTGGTGCCCCCGTTCCAATGCATTTCATCCAAAAACAAAGACCAAACCCCTCTCCCCCGCCCCCACTATGGTTCGATCAAAGCTCAGTCACTACATCAAAATTGTGACTCTTTATTCGGTGATACTACAGTAGCATCTTCATTGTAACTAACTACCATGAATTGTTTATTTCCTTTTAGATTGATCAATCAACATCCAGTAGAACTCTTTCATTTTTGTCATTTTATTTGAAAGGGCTTATTGTAAAGAAATGCTAATGATGTTTAATAACATTTGTCCTACATGTATATTTCTTTGTGTTTTAGTCTCCAGGAAAATACATCGCCGAGTTCCTAACTCCTAAAATTGGATGGCAGTGCTTCTTCATCAAGGTATGGATGAGTGATAATTTAGTTATTGGACCATTCATTTAAAGAGTCCAATAATTATTATTCTTGTTGATTTTGGATTTGATTGACACAATTGAACATTTTGATTAAATTCTGCATTTAATATCCTTCCCGTGCGAGGTGATTGGTAAAAAGTAATATACTATCGCCGTAGTAAGTCCTGCGTGAAATTAAAAGTTATTTGGCATTAAAATTTGATTTTCAAAGCTTATCTCTGTTCGATTACTAACATAAATTTATATATCGATAATTTCAATCTTTTCTTATTGCGCGATGTGCTTACAAACGTATCATTAAATGTAAAAGAAATGTTAGTTTAATTTTTTGTAGGACATGCTGTCCTTTTCCTAAATATTTTACTCATTGTTCTACTCTCTCTCTCTCTCTCTTTCTTTCCCTCTCTCTCTCTCTCTCTCTCCCCTTCTCTTTCTCTATCTATCTGCCCCCTCTTTTTCTCTATCATTCCCCCAGGCCTTCTACTACGCCCCTGGGGGCGCCACCATTAGCTTCACAACGGAAGCCAACATAACACCAGCCCAAGAGTACGCCGTCCCTGACTGTCACGGTGCGCAATGTCGTGGGACCCTGGTGTGAAGTGTGACAACCCCCTGTCCTCTACTATCACCCCTTCCCCCACCCCCGTCACCATCATACGCTCCTACAGTTTATACCTAGTTCCATATATGTAATGATAATCCTTAAAATTTGACAATATTGTTCATTGCCTTAAATGTTTATTTAATAGACCACGATGAATCTGAAATAGAAAACACATTATGTATAAAGGTGTAACAACTCTCTCTCTCTCTTTCTTTCTCTTTCTCTCTTTCTCTATCTCTTTCTCTCTCTCTCTCTCTCTCTCTCTCCGTCACTATGATACGAATATTATGGTTAATAAACAGCCATAAGAAAAATATGTGATAATAATCTTCAAAACTGGACCGATGTCATTTATCACCTAATAATAGATCGTTATCACGATGAGAATGAAATAAAATACATTCTCCATTGTGATGCTCTATCCATTGTTAGGTACAATAGATCAGCTATATGATTGTCTATAGAAGAAAAATATGACAGTAGCAAAGAAATAGCATTATATATATATATTTTTTTAATCTGTTTTACAGTGCGTCTATGCAATGGTTTCTGCTTGGTTCAAATACGTGTAATAATACCGTTTTTATTTCGTCTGGTGTCCATTTGGTGCATTTTCTTCGCTCGCCGATATACAAAATGATCGTAGTACCCCAGTTACACCAACAAAACCGACAATTTGGTTAGGTGGAAAAACCGACAACAGACCGAACAAACTCCCATCAGCTACGATGACAAAAAGTCGATCGGATTGAAGTCGGTGTGGAGTAGGTTTTGGCGGCTTGACCCGGGTATCACCCCGTACGGATAACAAATCGAGTTACTGTGGTGCTGTCCATATATGTGAGATATTTCAACCATCTCGGAGCGGTGACAAATCCTGTGGGAGATCACACCGTATGGACAGTAAATTTGCATGACATGGTGTTATCCATACGAGTGAGATCATCTCGGCGCGCTGTGAAAAAAAGAAAGACACCCGCGCTTGAGATCTCATACTGTGTACACAGCAAACACGGTTCAAATATGGCTTTATTTAAACGCGAATATTTCACCGTATGGATGCACTCTTTAGTAAGAGATACATGTACCGTGAAACGAGAAGAACACGTGACAGAGTTGCCAATATCACTACATTCAGTATTTTCTTTTTCTTTAGAAAGAAGTGAAGGTTGATGAAATTACTCGTATTAATGTATTTTAACTACACAAGACTTACACATTCGTTGAATCATATCAGTATAACTTAGTGACTTTATTCCCTGTAAAATAATTAGTTTTCGTTTAAACATAATAAATATATTTTCATAAGGATCTACGTAAAGTCAATGTCTATCCGTAATGTTAACTTAAATTCCAAAGTTTATTACTTTGAATAACAACTTCATGTTGCTAGTAATTATGGTAATACATGTAGATGTATAATACTTATTTTGCCACACGATTTTTAATTTTTTTTTTTAACATCCAATGTTTAATCGTACAAAATGTATACACTATGCAATATTCATTTTCAAAAAATGCATGCAATACTTTTTGTTTAGATTAACTATGCTATAAGAAACTAGAATCATTACTGTTATATGACTAACCTTGCTATTAATAATATTTTATGATGCATTGTAAATGTTATATGTATAATTGAATTTTTAAGATGCTGCAATAAAACTTGAGAACAATTTATTTCAATTATGATGATTACAATTGAAGCTTTCACTTTCCAATCTAAATGTGTTTATGAGGCTATTAATGAATTATTTCATCTTCTTCTTCTACCTCTACTTCTATTTTGTAGTTTTTAACCCTCTTGTCTTAATCAGGAAGGAAGTCTCATACAAGGAAGGATGCGAAGGTCTCATGAAACAAAGAATTGGTTTCGGTTTAAAATACGCCTGATCGTTTAACTTGGTACTAGCAAATGTTGGACAGAAGAGCTAGGGACAGGCGGAGGAGGGGGAGGGGGAGGGGGAGATAAAGAGAGTGTGATGAGGGGGCAAAGAAGCAGTGGACAATGAGAGTAAAGAGAAATAAAGAGTAACGCAACATTTAGGTGGAAAATCTGTGCAAGGATACTGATGAATTGATTACCTTTCCAAAAACATTAACATTTCTTTGTCCTTGACAAGAATTTTTCAGAATGTAATTTATAATTCCCAAGTCATGTGTGGACACGTTGTTTCAGAAAAGGGTCAATATTAATACTCCCCCAACAAAAGAAAACAAAAAAATATGTATATATATATATATATATTATGCTTAATGATTGTGTGTATCCAAACGTATTGCAATTTTGCATCCAATGCCGTCGCCTGAAATTTCAAACGGGGTGTTGGGGCAAATTTCCGGATAATATACCTAAAGGTGTCCACCGCGAATAATGTTAATATGGTCTTCATAGTGTTAAATTTGTATGGAAATGGTTTGAAAGGTCTGCAGATCCCGCATTTATCGGTAAGAGTGTAGGATACATTCCCGAAAAGACAACATAAAAGGGGAAGCATTCGAAAGGGTCTTCTCATATGCTAATTAGCGAACAAGAGTGGATTTGAAGAGATATATTTTGAGTGGGGAAGGGGGGAATTATCCCCACCCATCCCTTCACTGTTTGCATCGGTCGGGCGTACATTGTTTCCAAACCACTTCTTCTTCTTATTCTATTCAAGTGTAACACCAACTGTACCACACTGAACAACAGCTGAAATACGGCACAAACATGGCGCTTCCGTTGCCCGCCTCGGGCTCAGTGGTCGCCGCGATTATTGTTGCCTGTGTGGCAGCCACAGTCCACCCAACACCGCTGGATGACTACGTCAACATGCCGGACAACCATTACAGTTATACGATCTTGAAAGAGTACAAGATACCGGGGGAATACACGGCGTATGTCGTCAACATGACATCACAGAAGTGGTTGACATGTGAGTTATAAATCCAATTCCTGTTAGAGGTCTAGGAAAATTCAAAAAGCGAAAAAAGCATTTTCAATTGCAGTAGAAGGTCTGAAGCAGACATAATAATTTTACAAGAAACGTACGTACTGTTGAAAACGAAAACCAATGGCAACATGAATGGGGCGGTACAATTATGTTCTCCCGTGGTGGTAATAAAAGTAGGGGTGTCGCACCTATTATTAATAACAAGATTAGCATTGATATTTCAAATGTATATAGAGATGATGAAGGAAGAATACTAATTATTGATGGGGTGAAATGTGAACTGAAGTTTATTGTTATCAATATATACGCTCCCAATATTGAAAAGATGCAAGTTACCTTTCACTCAGATTTAAAGCATTTGCTCAAAGATTCTGTGGATAGAGAGAACATTATAGTCGGTGGTGCTTTTAACTGCATTTTGAATTCAGATTTGGACAAGAAAGGATGAGTAGAAGGGATATAGAAAATGTAGTATATAAAATCCATGATTTAATTGATTCTTTTGACTTTCAAGATAAATGGAGATTCATGTACCCTGATGAACATAGATTTACATTGGAAAAAAATCCAAACCTTTTATTCAATGTCGACTTGACTATTTTCTCATAAGTAATGCCTTATCTGAAAATGTATTACGAAGTGATATACGCCTAGGAATTAGAACCGATCACTCATCTATTTTTCTTGAAATACAGTTACAAGAGGACCCTAAGAGAGGCCCAGGTCATTGGAAATTTAACAATACTTATCTTGATGATCCCAATTATGTGAAAGAAATGAGCACTGATTTACAAACTTAGATTGGTGATACAAGTATGTTAGATATTCAAATTAAATGGGAGTGGATAAAATACCAAGCAAGGAAATTAACTATGATATGTGCCAAGAAACAAGCTCAGAACAGACGAGATAGAGTATCTGAGTTAACGAGTTCATTAAATAAATTAGAGAAAACTCTTGGATCCGTCAGACGCTACACTTAATGAGACTCGTGTTGTTTGAAGTGCCCTAGAAGAGTTAGATGGATTAATAGTACGTTCAAGAATTAGATGGGTCGAAAAGGGTGAAAAGAGTAACGAGTATTTTTTTAGGTCTTAATTGAGAAGCGAAACTCTCGGGAGAAGCAGTGTAAAAAGTTGATAACAGATGATGGTACTGAAATTGTTAATCCAGAACAAATATTGTCTTTGTAGAGTGCATATTATGAAAATATATACAGGTCAAGAATTGATAAGAATACTCAAGATGGTTCTACATGTATGGATAGTACTTCTATCCCCTGTCTAGAAGAAGACGACATTTAAATTGTGAAAACAATCTTTCAATTGAAAAAAAAATTAATGCCCTTAGTAAAATGGCCAAAAACCCAGGTAACGATGGTTTCTCGTGTGAATGGTAATTAACATATTGGAATATTATAGGAAAATTTGAAGTTCAGGTCTTGAATAAGGGTTTGAGTAGTGGAGAAATGTCAACATCTCAAAGACAATCAGTGATAACTCTGATTTAAATAGAAGGCAAAGACAGATGTAAAATCTATAATAATTGGAGACCCATATCATTACTGAATGTAGATTATAAAATTGCATCCAAAGCTTTATTAAAGAGACTAGATTATTCCAAAACTAATTCAACCCGACCAAACTGGTTTTGTTAAAGGAAGGTATATAGGGAAAACTGTGAGAACAATTTAAGATATTATGGATTATACCAAACTTAAAAATATATGGGTATTTTGCTTTTTCTGGATTTTGAAAAGGCATTTGATTCACTAGTGGAATTTTCTATTTAAAACTTTGAGACGTTTCCAGTTTGGATCAAATTGTATTAGTTACGTCAGAACTCCTTACACAAACATAAGTAGTTGTATAATGAATAATGTATAAACATCTGCATATTTTCCGATGGGGAGAGGGGTTGGACTAAGTTCCCATTTATCTATTTTAGCAGTCGAAAGATTATCCTGGTCTATTCGAGATAACGATAGTATAAAAGGTATATCTGTATATCTGCGCAATAATTCCGATGTAAAGGTTATTCAATAGGCAGACGATATGAAACTGAATGTAAATAAGACACAAGCTTTGTGGCCAGGTTCAAAGAGGTTTAGTAATAAGACGCCACTTGGTATTAAGTGGCCAACACAGCCAGTGAAGGCATTGGGAGTCTGTCTTTCTTATAATAAAGATTTAGCTGAGAAAATAAACTTTTAAAACAGAATCAGACAGATAAAGACAATTTTGAATATGTGAAAATGCAGAAATTTAACATTCTCAGGAAAAATACTTTTAATAAAACCTTTTGCCTCATCAAAGTTCAATTATTTAGCTTCAATTCTAGATATCCCAGAATATGTCATTCAATGTGTACAAAAGATCATATTCGACTTTCTATGGAGTGGAGGTAAAGGTATGATAAAAAAAAAACTTTCATAGGGGATTTAGAAGGAGGGGGTCTCAAGATGGTCGACCTTAAAATAATGTTTGCAGCTCGAAAGTTGAAGTGGATAAATATGTATAACACAACTAGTAATGTGTGGAAGAATATCTTTGATAAGCTCATTGAACCATATGATGGTGACCTAGTTTTTTTATCGTAATGTACAACCAAAACAAGCTCACAAGTGGAAGGCCATACCACCGTTCTACAAAGGAATGTTGAAAGCTTATTTCAGTTTTATTAATGGATGAATAAAGAAACCTCCTTGTAGGAAGTTAAAATATCACCAAAAAAAAAATCAAATTCCTGTGGTAATACAGACTTTATTTTATAGTTATTGATCGGTATGCTTACAATATCGGTAATTCGTGGGGACGAAGTGTTATGGAATTATTTGAACATCCAGACTGAAGAAAAACGATGATGATGTATATAATGATATTCCGATCTGAAAACATGATTTTTACCAAATTAATTTTATTTTCTCTGTTGACAGTAACAAGAAAGACTGACAACTAAAAATGTATTTACAATACTCACTGCAATTTAAAAAAAAACGCTATTTTGATGTGATACATGATATCATTATTCGATAGACTGGCTACATGAACATTGGCTTGCATTTTGCTTCTTGTTATAGAGTTACATTTTCGTTAATCAATAACGTGTATAATAGCAGGTGTGTCATATTTCCCCGCCTGCCCCCCCCCCTCCCTCTCTCTCTATCTCTCTCTCCCTGTACCCTCCCTCCTCCTCTTCTTATGTCTGTCTTTCTCTCTCATCTCCACTTTCTGTGTGTCTCTCTCTCTATCTATCTCTCTCTCTCTTTCTCTCATCTCCACTTTCTCTCTCTCTCTCTCTTATAACAGACAATGATTCCGACAGCGCCATTTGGTTCCACTATTTAACCGTCACCATTCCCGAGCGTATCGTCAATTCCGAGCATGCATTTCTTTTCATCTCCGGTGGATCCACGAAAAGCAAGTAAGTTACCATGGAAACGACAAAATGTTTTAATGGTAATAACAAATTTAGAATCTTCTTGTTGAACGCATTGATTTCAATGGGAGTCCCATAACCCTTAATTTTGGTAACATAAGTATGGCTCTATAGGGACGTTGTCGTTTTTGTTTTGTTCTGCTTTGTTGTCTTTTCCGTTATTGTTGTTTGTTGTTTATTTTGTTTTGAGTTTGTCGCTGTTTTGTGTGTGTGTGTGTTTTTTTTTTCTTTCATTTTCCCAATCGATGCGGGTCACGTTCCTAATGCCCTTCCGCGACCTGTGTAGTTTCGGACTTAGGGTCCACATAAAGTTCTAGATTATGCACAAAGATTATTTGAGAATTAATGGAAAATGGATAATATATAAATAATTCCCACTTGTCATACTGACATAAGATATTCGATTGTTTTGCCATTGTCATCTCTCTCCCCCTCTATCTCTTTCTTTACAGTCCCCCTGACCCACGGACCGATAAGGCAATCAGAAGAACATCTAACATCGCTGTGGGAGCTGGGATGTAAGCGATATAAAGAAATACATTGCTTCTAAGAAATCAAGATAGCCTATCATGAATAATAATGTATGAATGAAAATGAAAGCAAAAAAAGTATAAAAAGGAACTTTTCAGTTCAGCCAAATATGAACCTATGAACCTATATACTGCATAGTAGTAGACTAATTAATAATTGTCTTATTGTTATAAAAGTTGCATGTTTACTATATAACTATAACAAAAAACACGTATTTATAAGGTACACTCAGGTTTAAATGAATGAATTTGCGCAAAATAATATATTAAATTGGCCCATTCATCATAAAGACGAAATATATATCTATTTAGCAATGAAAAATACTAATGACATAAAGAAGAAGGTAAACCACGATATGAAGACTCATCCAATTTGTTGTCAAAACAGCGAATAAATAAACACAGCAGTGTGAATTGTTCTTTCTTTATTATGAATTCTCTCTTTTAGAGTTGGCGCAACCCTCCGCCAAGTTCCGAACCAACCAATTGTTTTCAAGGTAATAATTTCATGGAAAGCAATGAAGATATGAAAAGAGTTAATATAGGATTGTTTGCAGGAAGGACAGCGTGTATACATCTATACTGGCAAAGTACTATATAATTATTAAGTGTTGAATATAAAGTATACTCTAAATTAAGGAATTGATATGAAAAATTGCCTCTTTCTTCAGTCCCTGCTCTCCAATACATGACAGAGACCTTTACAGCGCAAATCTCCAACTTTATCTGTTGTAAGAACAGGAAATAGAAATGATTTTAATTTGTATAGCTTTTAATTTTAGTGCCAATACTGTGTTATACATCATTCCAATGCTCTCACGTCCATTTCACCATCCCTCCCTCTCCCTCTCTCCCTCCCTCTCTCTCTATTTATATATCTACATATCTACATATCTATATATTTACTTATATACATGTATATAGTTACTCATCAATCTGTCTATCTGCCTATCTATCTATCCATCTATATATCTATATATCTATCTATCTTTCTATATACACATCTACATATCTAACCACCTACATATCTATCTATCCACCTATCTATCTATAATATCTACGTATCTATATATCTATCTATATATCTATCTACATATCTATATACCAATCTGTATATATATTTATATATATATATATATATATATCTTTTTGTAGACTGACCCGAAACAGATGAAGAGGTGTTCGGATGAAATCATTGCCTTCACGTGGCATCATTTCCTCTACAACGGTACGAACGAGCCTAACTGGCTGCTTAGACTACCTATGACAAAGGTATATATTTCTTAACATATTTTCTATCGGAACCGGGGCCCCGTTGCATAGAAATTACCATTGATGGTAACTTTGCCATCAATATTAACTACCATGGCAACATCACTCAACAGCCAATCAAATCAAGGTTTTCATGGAAGGTACCATTAATGGCAAAGTTACCATCAGTGGTAAGTTTATGCAACGGTGCCCAGATGGTTACTTTATGAAATTTCAGAATTCAGTATTCACGGGTAAACACTCATTTAATTTTTAAGTTTAAGGATATTTTTTATTTATAAAGGAATATAATTAGGATGCAGTGCTTACCAGTGCATACTCACTGGTAAGGGGTGGTCCTGTATGACCCCCCCCCCCTAGGGAAAAAGGAAAGATTTGCATATGAATAATTTTTTAAAAAGATAAATGATGCGAAAGCGCTTAGAACTCGCCCTACCCCGTTCTCTGTCTATTACCAATTCCTGCATGGATGCATTTGGGATTGTATTTAAGTTGAAATCAATAAAAGACAATATTTGAAAGTACATATATAATGTAATAAAATGATATTTATTGAATATTGGTTAAAAAATATGTCCATTACAAATCCTTTTCTGGTCAGTATTTTAACGATACTGTAATGTATTTCACCTACAATTTATTAATCTATAAAGCGCTATGTTAAGACTAATTTATATTATTATTATCATTACTATTATTATTATCATTATTATCATATAACTGTTATTAAGAAATGGTTATTATAATTATGTACTATGTATAATATTGTTGTAGGTTAACATTAGTTTGTATTTTTGTTAAGCGCTTAGAAAGATTGTATTAAGCGCTTTATAAATGTAATATATTATTATTATTACAAATTTTCATGCATTTGATTATGTCAGAATGATCAATATCTTTGAAATCCTTTGACTTTGTTGATAGTGACCTATAACATTCCATCATAGCTCATGAAACCCATTTTGATCTATAAAAATAGCATCAACTATCCGTCTATGTGCTCTATTTTCTCTCGCAAATACAGGCAGCTGTTCGGGCCATGGATACCATCACTGATGTGGTATACAAAGTCAGCCTAAACCAGAATATATCCAAATTTATTGTAGCTGGAGAATCCAAGGTATGTCATTCTATAATCTGTTTGATATAACTATAATAATCTAACTGTTAATAAATAATAAATCCGAAGTTATCAAGTCACTAGCTCCGGTGAACTTGGTGGGAAACAAAAACATCAGGGCCCCGTGACACAAAGTTTTGCAATCAACTGCAATATGGTAATGGCCGATCAAGATCATCGTTGCATGCAAATGTTATGAACAATGTTGACTATTGACCAGTCAGAATTGTTAATAGGTGATCTGCCGCGTAGCGTAGCAGAGCACCTATTGATTTCGTCGGAATCTATCCTTTTTTCTCCTTCTTTTTCCTTTCTTTCTGTGTGGATTTTGTTCGCTTCATATCTTATGATTGGCATGGTTAATGACAATGAAATTTTCATGACATGTGCCATATAAGCATGATTATTGATCCTAACGAAGAAATCTGGTTATTACTGATGCGTGACGTCATCTAGGAGCCATCTTGTTAATTTCTATTATTGACAGTATTTCCGTCATACATTGTCATTTGTTAATGATATTTGATGTGCATAAACTTGACGTCATGGGTAAACTTTTGGTCACACCCATGTTCGTGCGCGCATCATGGCGGAAGCGTACGCGTGCGTCAAACTTTAAAATTGGTCAATATGCTTATTGGACCAATTTACTACACGTTTCAGACCTTTTTGAACATTTAACAAAATTGCGCGGGCGGGCGAATGCGCGCTTTTTTCGTGTGCCGTCCGTGCTGAACGTATTTATTCCTTTTTTTTACTTGTATTGTGTTGCTGATACTATTTTTAGCAAGTTGAAATCACTTTTAACCATTATTGACCTAAATTTAGCCCATAGACGTAAGTTAAACCTTAAAATTGACGAAGGCACGAATATGCAAAAATTGTCAAAAGTAGTCAAAAAGTACCTATTTTGAATCTGCTATATCTCTTTAGAATGGCTAGTTACCCCCAACTTTTCTGTTATGTTCTGATAGGGTATGAATTGGAGATGCGATTTCATGTCTCATGTAGGAAAACAATTGAATTTGATTCGATTGGGTAATATTTCCGTTGTTTTGGAAATATATCGTCTATGCCTAGTCTGATGTCTCTCATATTTTAATATGTTGTAGCTGAGACTTTACTCTACAAATGTAATACGATTCGATTGTCGATCAGGAGACGGGATCGTGGTCAAAATTCCGATTTAAGGTGAAGACTGCAAAATCTGCCATTATGGTTTTTACTTGTACGTGTTATATGAATAGAGGTGAGATTTTTTTCAAAGTCCGAACTTCTCATTGAGTCTGTGTTATTTAGATGATCGGACGCGTAGCGTAGCAAATCTCCTAATAAGCGTGTACAAAGGCGTGTTATATGAGTGGAGGGTGGGATTTTTGTTAAAGACCAAAGCTCTCATGGAGTTTCCGCTACATGTGTTATGTCACGATTAAAGCGGCAGATCGCCTAATCAATCTCCGTGACGAATTTAATGTCTAGTTTCAAATTTGCAATTGATTGCAAACCTTTGTGTTACAGGCCCCCAGACGTCATCAAATTATTTGTGTAAGGCTGCTCATATAATAAGCAATACATGTGTATAAAGGGCACCGCAATGGTCCCTGCAACTGAACAATATTCACAATGGCAACATGATTTTTTTTATGACCATAGAGAGGGTGGGCTACGTGGACAACTGGAGCTGTTGATAGGAGAGTGGTTGCTATAGCCCCTATTGTTTTCGACCTACTCAATTTGGCTAAGGTAAGAAATATATATACACTGAAATCTTCATCATGAATTCATAAGGTCATGTTATTATAATACTTAGTTTTGAGGCCAATTATAAAAGTACATCTTGTCACTAATTCAATTAAGTGTGTTTATGTAATTACTCTTTGAAGGGCTTAGTTTTGGTTGCACACTGTTTAACATTAAACAAAACAAAACAAAAAGATAATAATTTGGTCGCCCAACTCGCCAACTTTGATTGATGTATGGTATCTCACAGATTATTTTTATTTACCATGGCCCTCTAATGCCAAGCACTACTTTATAATACCATGAATGAAAAATGAGTATCTGTAAACTTATTTCGGGGATTTGGTACTTACGGTACTGGTTCGCATATTAAGTAAGTATGGGAACACCTTTGCAATTTAGATAAAGATTTCAGAACTAGGATTTTGTATTAGTGATAAGTAGATAATCAATAACAAAAGCTAATATGAAATTTGTTTTATGATCGTTATCCTAATGCTAGACAGACATTTTTTGTGACATTTGTTCAGGTAAGAATATTACATGTATCGAAAAGGGGTTTGGTTCAAACTTTCGGGGATAAACTCAGAAAATGATTAAAGTGTGCAAATTATCTTACTCTACCATTAAACTTAAAACTGAAATTAAAAAATTTGTCCTCTTCAGAACTTGCACCATCACTACCGTTCACTGGGAGGCTGGCCCACGGCGTTTAAAGATTATTATAATGAAAACGTCACACTCTTTATGGACACTCCACAACAGGACAAGATGGCCGCCATTATTGATCCCTTGGGTAAAAGTTGATTCTGATATCATTGCAAGTATGATGGTTGGTGATCTTACGGACCTAATCCAGGGCCCTGTTTTATGAAACTTGTTGGCAATAACAATTTCTATGACAAATTTGCCTCCAGCCAATCAAATGCCACGATTTCAGTAGCTTATAACAGTTATTGTAACTTGTATTTGATAACAAGTTTTATGAAACACCCCCTGGTCCGTATTCCCCCTTTTTTCTACAAATAGTACAGAAAATTACGAAACTGTTAAAACACTGAACTTTCCATTCTTACAGGTCAGAAAATGAATCCCACGGCGAATACAGACGTACAAAATTATTATCATGCCTGTAAAGCGTTATGTTAATGTTATTCTTTATAATCTTGTCTGTAACTCCTATATTATTATCTACTTATCTTTATTCTATACCTATTCATGATCGATTAAATCCACAAAACGGGAGATGCTTATGTAAAAGCCCATTGACACAATTCATGTTAGCACGATTACATTAGATATAACCACTTTTTTAATAATGTAGGACAAAGGTAAGCCAATGTATTTATTTATTGATTCTGCTTTTTTTTAAACAGGGTGACTCATTATCACCAATAATGGTGGTCTTCCATGATGCCCTGTTAAACATAATAAGGAATTCTAGTTTTAAAAAAAAAAATATATATATATATATATATAAATATATAAGTAAGAACATGTATAAACATATATACAATGTATTTGGTATCCTAAATGCAATCATTACAATACTGCCATGAACAAAAACGATATGCGTATATTTCAGGTTTGCCCGGACTCTACGGTATATACTATTGGCAGCCTAAAGTTCCGACATTTATTAATTATCATTTTGAAGAATGATTTACATGTACATACTTATACAAGCCATATTTTTGTCATCACTAGCCTTCAAAGATCGACTGACAATGCCTAAGTTTATCGTGACAGCAGGCTCAGATGAATTCTTCCTCCCTGATGATTCCTACTATTATTTCAATAAACTTCCTGGTCCTAAGTATCTCAGGTACATCCGGGTTTCATTTTCTACTTTATTTTTGTTCTCTTTATTTTTTTCTTCAGTTTAAAGTACAACATTAATATTTACATGTTTTACGTGTTTTAATTTGTTTCTTTATTGATATTGGACATGTTGCATGTTTATATTTCGCTTGTATTGATTGAACTATAGACCAGCAGTGATTAATAGACCGGTTCTAATGTATGGATGTTTCTTTCCTGGGAACCTAGTAACGAGTTATTCCACTGACCTGTTATTAATTGATTTATTTATTTATTTATTCATGTTTTATTTATTACAATTGATAAAAGAGTGGAGGGTAGTCCGATTGAATTAAAAGAATGAATCAATGAATGAATTACAATATTTGGAATCCAGTCTTCATGCAATACTTGTTGTTAATTCTGGCAAGCCTCGGGCAAGCTTCCAGGTTGCCAAGAACAACCTTTGTTTACAAAGTATGCAACACATTTAAATATGATAGTGAACCCGTCTATTGAACGGGGTCCCAAATAAGAATTCCGTGACATATTAAGTGGGGCGTTTTTTTCTTACAAATTGAATTATTAGGAAATGTTTGTATCGTGGATATACGTGTTCTAGGTCAAGGGAACAAGGGGAGAGGAAAAAACAATTCCTTCGATGTAATAACACCACCTCGCCTTATTACCCCCAAAAAAAAAAAAAAAATCCCTGTTGAATAAAATTTCGGGAAAAAGATTTGTCGAGACAAATTTGATTAGTTTTTCCTCCCCCAACACGCGAGAATATCTGGAAAAGTTGTGGCGTGGTTGCTTTATTCCTTCTACTACCATTTTATTTGACAGCATCACTCCAAATGACGAGCATAAATTAAAGGTTCACAATCAAGAACTGACTGATCAACTAACATCATTCGTGCGCACCGTTATAAGGGTAAGAAAACAATATTAAAAATGATAATCACTAACCTTTGTCTTCCTTTTTTTTTGTGTGGGTGTGTATTTTGTTGATATTGCTGTTGTTTCTTTATGTTAACGTTGGTGTTTATACATAAACAATGCATTTTCTTTATTTGTTTGTTCACCTGCCTGCTAAGAAAGCATTTGTATGCTTGTAAGTTCGCAACCAGAGGACCAATGGCTTTAATTCCTCTCCGAGGGACTTCGTAATGACGATTAGTAGCTTACCAAAGGGGACGGTTCGACTTGGTTTCTAACCCGGGACGTCCCAGTTAAAAGACGACTGCTATATAACTGAGCCATTGCGCCTCCTTCGAATATTCTTACCATGAAATGGAATGTGTATGATTATAGGATGCATAAAATATGAAAAAACATTCAATCTTAAATGCACTTTATTTGATTTGCCCTTTACCTTGACTTTGATTAGACATATTAAGTAATATTTGTTTAATCAAGAAGACGTCTGAAGTTTTCCTCACAGAGGGAATATTGTTTCAACAAATATGTAAAATTATCGCTTAATCACGCTTATACTGCGATTTTTCTGCACCATAATAAACTCATGATCATTCGCGTAAATTATTATGAAAGGAATTATTTGATATATTATTATGAGTTCCCTTAAAAGGCAAATTGCTCATCTACCCGCTTAAGCCGAAGAGACAAGGGGAAAAATATTGATATCTGGAAAGGGGTTTAAAAACATACAGCATTCCATTGGACATTTCTTATCAATATTAATTATGAGCGATTGTATATCCTCTTTATCCATTCTCTCTCTCTCTCTCCTTCTCCCCCTCCTTCTCTCTCTTTCGCTCCCTCTCTTTCCCCTTTATTTCTTTCCCTCTCTCTATCTATTTCTCTCCTTCCCTCTCTCTCTTCTCTCTCTCTCTCTCTCACTCCCTCTCTTTCCCCTCTATTTCTTTCCCTCTCTCTCTTCCCTTTCTCTCTTCCTTTCATTCCATCTCTCTTCAACCCCCTCGTCTCTCTCTCTCTCTCTCGCTTTGTTTCTCCCCCCTTTCCTCTCTCTCTCTCTCTCTCTGTTTCTCTCTCTCTCTGTTTCTCTCTGTTTCTCTCTCTCCCTCCCCCTCTCTCTCCCCCTCCCTCGCTCTCTCTCTCTCTCTCTCTCTCCTCCTTTTTTATTTTCCTTTTCTTTCATTTTTCTTCTCTTTTCTTTCTTTCTTTCTGCTCTATATATTCCTATTTTTTCACATTATAGCCAAACGAATGGATCGCACCAAACATGACTTGGAAACGGTATGAGGTAAGAAACAGAACAGACAGACTCTAACAAAAATTAAGAAACAAGTCTACTAATATGTAAGCATAAAGAGATTACCAGCACTAAAAAAGCAAAGAATAGCTTTGACCTGGATTAATACCATTTTGAAAAAGATAAGATATTTGATAATTATATACTTATCTGCCTGCATCTTATTCTTTATTCACTTGCCATCGTTTCTCGTCATACCATCTTGCCAATGCATTTAAATAAAGGAACGATGATTGAAACTAACTGATACATACATATTCCTCAAAGGCATATCATTTTAGGCATTAAGTAAACATATTCTAATTCGATCATTGCTTATCAGAATTCGACGCATGGAATCCTTGAGTTCATATCCGACCCCGTTCCGCTGAAGGTCGAAGTCTTTCGGACACTCACCAACAGAGGGCCTAGGTAAGATGAATAAATCCCGTTCTGAGTACTCCATACTGCTTAGTAAAGATCGGGGAAAAAACTTATACTTATAAGCTTCTGATACTACTTCGTTTCTAGTTGAAGCATCAGATTTTCAGTTAGTGTATATAGAATTTTGTTCAAAACCCCTTTTTGTGACGGCTCGCGTGAACTGAACAGCCACAAACCACTGGGAGGGTGATTTTGATTGAAACTAGAACTTGTTTCTTTTATTTATTTGGTTATGGTAAATTGCCTTTATCCGATCGAAATTTCAATTATTCTAAACAAGATTAATTGTAATGATACAACTTTTAAACCGAATGAAACACATTTTCTTCCAGTCATCTCATTCTTTTTCAAGTATTTACTTATCATTTGATTAGCATCAGTGATGGCTTTTTTTGTTTTGTTAATTCAATTTAATATATTGTTATTACTTATATTATTAATTACATATGTTCTCCCGATAGAAGAGACTTTCGACTAGCCGTAGCCGATCCACGTGGGACAACCAACTACTCAATCAACGTTATTATCTACAAGACATTCCAGTGCAGGAACCCAGTAAGTTGATCAACCACCACTGACCAAAGCTTCCATATTCTGTGCTTTGGCAAATTATATTTTTTAGTTTTTAATCATGACTTATCATATATAATTGATGAGCATTAGAAAAGAAATTTTTGCCGGTTATGTCCATCATATATGCCCATCCTTGTTGCATTTTCAAAGCCGTTCACCTCATTCTTGTAGGAATTTCTCTAGAATGATTCTGGTTTCCCTCTTAAATGTTTTTACATTTCGACGTTATTTATATTCATGTGCCTTGTTTCCCGATGCATAATTGTTGCAGGTTGTCGGGTTTTTGCAGTGTTGCCAATTTGAAAAAAAATAATAATAATGTGAACTCCAAGTTGTACTAAACCTCTGTCTTACGCATTTATATTCAGTTAGACCTTCTTCTTTTTTTTCCTTCATCGTTATCGCTCAAAATTAGTTTTGGAAAGGAAAATTCACCGAACGAATTAGCCAACTCGCTCGATAAAGTTTAATTTTCATGGCTACCTTTAACCATACTTCGAAACAGGACGGTGAAAAGGTGATAATCATAAGATATTATTTAATTTGTTTTATATCGTGACTTATTATTGTTTTTATAACAAAATGGTATCAGTCTGCACATCGGTTAACTTATGAGCATTGTTATCCCATTTTTTGTGTTTTCAGGAACCAGGAAAATATATCGCTGAATTTCTAACACCAAAGATCGGATGGCAGTGCTTCTTCATCAGGGTAAGGACAACGAATTATTCAGTTGTTTTTTTTTGCGAGATGGACATTTGGGGATTTGAAAGGTAAAGACCAGTTTTGTAAACGCCCCTCTCTCCAAAAATCAAATGGAAGCTGTCATTACCAATCATGTGAAAGAATATGTCTTGACTAATAGTACGTGGTGATACAAATTTTGCCGGGAAACCGCCTACTAATTGATATATTTGGTAAATTAGTATATCTATTGGGACCAAATAGATATCGCGCACGTGGTCGCGTAGTCCAATATACATCTTTCTGTGTACAGTGCTTGTAACGTTACCAAGACTGGGCCAAATTTCATATCATTTTGATGATTCCAGAACCTTGCAGTACACACCAATACTAATATGCTAGATGATCAACCTTTTCTGATCGATTCCACAACGTTTCTTTCACAATGCAATCGCATGACCAAAACTGGCCTTTATCTTTAACATATACTGGCCTATGGTAAAGAAAAAGTTGTTGATCATTGGATTTACTCAACTGGTCGTCATAAGAGGGCGTTGTACAGTAAACTCTCCCAGAGCCGTTGATTAGGAGAGTTTGGAAAACCTGGTTCTGGTTGTGCACAATATGGCGAATACTTTTGGGGGAGCAAGCACAAAACAAAAGATTATACGTCATGTTGTGACCAACCGAAACCAAGTTGGCCAAGCTCTGTTTATAGATTGCTCTGAACACTCCACTCACAAATTCAGGGGACAGATTTTGAGACAGCAATCGACAATTGTAAAGACAACTTTTGAGGCAAATTATAATTCTGAAGACATTTTTGTTCATACGTTTATTCCTGTCAGCAATTTTTTCAACAGAGTTCCTTGACAACGCCCCCCATTCAGATAGTTCTATAGCGAATGGTCATACTTGACTCGAAACATTTTTTTCTTCTCTCTGATAGATTTGTGATATATTCTGTTTTGGGAGAAAAAAAAAACTCTTCAAATGATACTTTACAATTTTCAGATAGTATTTTCTTGTGTGTGCCCGTTCCCAACATTTGTCAATGTTATCTCTCTCTCTCTCTCTCTCTCCCTTTTTCTCTTTTTCTTGTTTACCTATCTTTGTTCGTATAGGCCCATTATAACACACCCGACAATACAACCATTACATTCACCACGGAGGCAAGCATCACCCCAGCAAACAAATTCGCTGTACCAGAATGCCACGGGATTGGCTGCAAAGGCATACTTGTATAGTGATGACGGGATATCATGGAAAGATGCAAGGACAGACGATCTACCATATTGAGTACCAAAGTGCTAACATCGCTCGTCGTCCAAATTACTGGTTCTAAATAACAGAGCATGCGAAATCATTCAAGCAGGGGGCTAGGACAGGACAGATTCGATGTTTGGGGCTGGTATGATCACTACAACATTGTTTAGCACAAAATTGTTTGGAACCGACAGCCTTGACAACTTTGCCAATATGACGTCACAATTCGGTGCTCTTTAGAGTAATCTATTTGTATATAATGGATATTATGAAATCATTATTCATATATAATGGATTTCGTGTAATCATTATTTATAAATAGTTATACACTTGTTATTGCATTATATATATATATATATATATATATATATATATATATATATTTATATAAGTAATTGTTATAGTAAGGTAAATAATGAATTATATATAAATAATTGGTGTAAATAATAAGTTTATAAACGGCGCCTCATAATTATTTGTATGTATTGCTATAGTAAAGAATAAATATATATTTTTGAATAAAAACATTGCTTTGTTTTATTTTCATCAAAATTTTATCAACAAATATTGAAAATGCTTTACTCATCCCCTCAAGCTCGCTCTCTCTTTCTTTCTCTCTCTTCCCCTCCTCCTTCCAGTTCTTTCACCTTTTCTGCTTCTTCTTCTTCCTTGTCTATCCTTTTCTCTTCCCTTTTCCCTCTCTGTCCTTGCACTAAACTCGTTATTTTTTCCCTTTTTATTATTGAATACGAGTTAATTTTTTCCTAAAAGGGTACCAATAGTTTCACAAGCTCTGCTACTTTTATAGGTTCCTCCATTTTTTCTCAAATTAAGATGTAATTAAGAATAATTATATTTTCTACAATTCTGTTATAATGATGCGATGTATATTATATTCACTAAAAAGTAGGTACATCATTTAATAATTGCAACAATATTATTGTACCGATTTTGGTAATGCACTGCTTTGTTTTGTTTATGTTTTATTTTATATGTAACATGAGAAATTGGAAATAAATTTG